>SJXQ01008268.1:35380-67026 GCA_006408695.1 Aepyceros melampus | reverse complement strand
GGCTGAGCGCAGAAGAATTGATGCTTTTGAACTGTGGTGTTGGAGAAGACTCTTGAGAGTCCCTTGGACTGCAAGGAGATCCAACCAGTCCATTCTGAAGGAGATCAACCCTGGGATTTCTTTGGAAGGAATGATGCTAAAGCTGAAACTCCAATACGCTGGCCAACTCATTGCAAAGAGTTGACTCATTGGAAAAGACCCTGATGCTGGGAGGGATTGGGGGCAAGAGGAGAAGGGGATGACAGAGGATGAGATGGCTGGATGGTATCACCGACTCGATGGACATGAGTTTGGAGGAACCCTGGGAGTTGGTGATGGACAGGGAGGCATGGCGTGCTGCAGTTCATGGGGTCACAAAGAGTCGGAGATGACTGAGCGACTGAAGTGAACTGAATTCAGTTTAGGTTTATCATACACCTCCTGGCTCACTTTTGTAGGCTGCAGTCCCAATAATAATTTAGTTTTCAGAGCCCTTATGGCACTATTCTGGTCTGCTACACTCACCTGTTGCTGATGGAGCTCCTGTTTACTGCTGGAGTTCCTGTTTGATTTCTGTAGGTGCTGCCCATGAAAGCGGAATATACTTCCCTAGGCCTAGTGCTGCTAGGTGGGAGGGTGGGAATATGCAGCAGGTCAGACAGCACTACCTTGGGCCTTCTCTAAGGGCTGCTTGGTGTGGCAAGGTCCTCTACTCAATCACAGCTGGTGCTACCTGCAGGAATGGAAGGCTCTTATCTAGGCCATACAGTGCCACTAGATGAGAAGCAGGATACCAGACCATGGGGTAGAGAGTGCTCCTCTGGGCCCACAATCCAGGATGCCTGGTTTTGCTGTCATCTTATAAATTCAATTCAAAATCTTGAAATTTAGGCCTAGAACCAGCAGAGACAATGGTACCTTAGTCACCAAAGTCATCAACTGTGCTTTGGGTTAAGATTCAAGTTTTAATTATATATTTTCTAGACTTTATTAAAAAATTTATAATAACTAATCATAAACACCATTAAATATATACCATTATGAAAAATATTTAAAGGTTCTTTATTAAAAAATACTAAAGAATAAAAAACTAATACCCTTTTGGCTACTTAAAAATATTCTTTCTTCCTAAATATTCTAGTGTGCACTTAGGGGGAGGGGAACTACCTTTTATACAAAATGGAATCTTTGAGCATTGATTTAAAGGAAAATGATACAAAAAAAATTGTTTTGCATAGGTACAAACAGGATGGCAGAATGTGGCACTGACTCATCTACACCAGGAGATGGCAAGCTTTTGATGTGACGGGTCTAACAGTATATATTTTAGGCTTTGCAGGCCGTACTGTCTATGCACAACTACTCAACTCTGCAGTTGCATAAAAGCAACCACAGAGAATATATTAACAAAGGAATGTAGCTGTGTTCCAATAAAACTTTATTTATAAAAAGTCAGTGGGCCAGATTTGGTCCATATGTTGTAGTTTGCTCACCTGAATTATCTCATGAAACCATAAAATTCAGAGCCAGAAAGGAACTTTGAGATCACTGAGTTAACATTTTTATTGGGCAAATGAGGACACCACAGCCCCAGTAGATGAAATAATTTCAGTTATTTCACCTGGCCAATGAATGGCAGCATCCAAACAAAAACTTTAAGGATGTGGTATTACTTTCAGTTCAGTATTCTGATGTATGGATGTGTAATGTTACTGTATTATGGATATGATTATTGGAACACAGTAGAGCATACAAATCAATGAGACTTTATTTAAAACTTACAAAATTAATTGGAAGAAAGATCTTCAGCCAAACTAAGTTATGCTGAAGTAGAATCTCAGAACAATTTGTGAGATCTTCTAAAATGAATGTTACAAGCAGAGGCTACTAACAATGCACAACAAATACAAAATGGAGATATTCAGAAAACGATGATTCAGCCAGGAAAAGTAGAGTAACTAGTAATGATGCATTTCTCTACTCATATGTGTATATTACACAAATCAAAGTATTTCCTTCTTCACCTGAACACACAGTTTAAGACTTATTAAGGTTCACCACACTTCTCCTTTTAGCCAAACAAGCCCAAATACCTGTTGTTGGTAGACATGGTCACATGACTCTGCACTGGAACATCTTTGAATACTTCATTTCCAATAGTTGTTTGTAATGTGTAAGGCAGCATTTCAGCATCAGATTTAACTCCAAGAGAGTTTCCTTTGTTTCTTAATAGTGTTGAATTAGGTTTTTTGCTGACAGAAAAATCTGAAGAAAATCCTGGTTGTCTGAGGGTTGCTTTTGGTTTTCCTATGAAGTCAGGCATACATAATAGAATCAATTAGCTTTCCAAAACCCTGGTTTCATAATGTCACTCCCTTGCCCAGATGTTTTCTGTTGGTCTCTATGCTCAGAACAGTTTGTAAGAATATGAGGTGAGGGCCATTAGCGGGTCAGTCAGCAGGGGAAGAGCAGATTGGTGTGTACTTAGCAGACGAGCTTCAAAATCTGGCCTCATCTGCTAGGCAAGCCTGTTACTTTTCCTCCACTCACCAACTAACTTGGTGGCAGTCATCTCACATTCTTACAAATGTAGCACACTCAGCGGTTTCTTAGTCTTCCCATTGCTTCTCCACCAATTTGAACTCTTCCCATCGTTAGGGGTCTGGTTTCAAGTCTCCTCCTTGCCATGAAGCTCTCTACTGTCATTCTCACAAGGACTGCTCTTTTGCCTAAAATGCTCATTGTGGTATTCGGCATCTACTCTTCTATACTATCACTAAACTATTTCTTGAGAATTTAATTTTAGAAATGATTATTTTATAAGTTCCTTGAGAAAAAATGATCAGTAAATACAGGCTGAGTTGCCTATATCTTTATGTACTATATAATTCACGTTTTTCTAAAAATAGAGGATTTATAGTAAAAGATATGATTTCCTAAATAAGACATGAACTCAGTTGGTTCATCCAACATTCTATATGAGGCTTTCCCCTCAAATAAAGAGCAAAACCATACTTTGCCATAGCAAGTTATGCTGAGTTACTTCACTTAGTAAGTCATGCTTATGTTCACTTAAATTCAAATGGAAGTACTAGCTTCAGGATTCTCCCTTGACATATGAATGTTAACAAACATACGTGTTTATCATAAATACAAGCAATATTTTCATATGACAATATATTCATAAATAGGCTTTAAAATTTTAGCATGTGAAAAGATCTTACCTTCTAGAAAAAATGGCATGGTTTTCTTTACTCTCATCTGACAATTAACTTGCCGACCAGTTTTCCTTTTAGAACTTCTCTGTCGAGCTACAAGCTGAGCAATTCTTGCAGTTTCTGTGCAGGCCATGGCATAGCAGGTTATCTAATTATGAGAGGTAAGGGAAAGGAGAAACATTTCTCAGATTCACTGGTAACCAGAGGCTGACTTTTCAAAGTGTATCTTTGTGAGTTTACATGTCCCAAATCAAGCTGTATGCAAATATTCATGTCTCTCTCTTTCATAATGTTAGAGCTACATTATATTTTCTGCAAGAGAAACCAAGCATAGTCCAGCACACTGAATAATCATTTTTCCTTAAACTGAAAAGTTCACTTTATTTCTTAAACATGTTTTTATCAAGCATCTAAAATGTGCTAGGTATATAGGCTTAACAAATGAGCCAAAAGAAACCTGTGATTTGTATATATTATCTCATATACTCTGTGAGATTTATTTTATTCCCATTTTATACATGGGGAAACAGAGGATCAGGAAAGTTAAGCAAACTTCTCAAGCCATGCAGTGAGGCTCTCTCTCTGAATTCAAAGTAAATACTTGTAACTGCTATTTGTACTGCCTCCAAGAGACCACTAAATTCTAGTCTTGCCAATGAAATGGATTACCTGAGTGACCTGGGGCAAATCAGTTTACTTCAAAAACCCCAGTACCATCAGCTACAAAACAGGGAATAGCTTAGATCTGAGGTTTTTAAACTATTCAGTGGAGTCATAGGATTCCATGGAGGTGCCTCATGGGTATAAGGGCAAGACAGGGCAAGCAAAGGCCCTGGAGCCTCTGGCATCTACTTAAAATACAGTAGCTCAGCTTAAAAAAAAAAGATAGGATATACAGGATATTTGAAAAGGATTTGAAAACAGAATGTAGACTGCTGAGGTTAGATGATCTCTAGAGCCCCATCTAGTGCAGCTTTAATTTTAATTTTAAATTGAAATCAAGACAGGAAAGCAATGAAGTTTTACACCACAGCCAAAACATACTCATAGTCTTTGGTCCAGTATATCTATTCCTGAAAATATAAGAATACAATTCAAAAGAAGAAAAATTACCTACCCAAATATGTGCATTAGGGGTTATTTTAATAGTCAAAACCTGGAAACATTAAAAATGTCCCCAAAAGAAGAAGAGTTGAATAATTTATAGCACAGTAACTATATGAAGCACTACTAAATTACTAATTCATTCAGATATTTGATCATTTATACATTCAACACATACTTATTAAGCACCAAAAGTCAGGGGCAAAAAAACAAAACAAAACAAAAACCAATCCCTTATCCATAAGAAACTTATGAAGGAAAGAGAGGCAAAGAGACTAAACAGAAAACGTTATGTCAAGTGTTATACTGAATGTATTATAAGAGGCCAAGCAGACAGAAAGGAGGGCTTAAATCTTTCTGGGAGAACCAGGGACATTGAAGAAAGTTTTACTATTAATATAATACATCTGGTCCCATCACTTCATGGGAAATAGATGGGGAAACAGTAGAAACAGTGTCAGACTATTTTTGGGGGGCTCCAAAATCACTGCAGATGGTGACTGCAGCCATGAAATGAAAAGACGCTTCCTCCTTGGAAGAAAAGTTATGACCAACCTAGATAGCATATTCAAAAGCAGAGACGTTACTTTGCTGACTAAGGTCCGTCTAGTCAAGGCTATGGTTTTTCCAGTGGTCATGTATGGATGTGAGAGTTGGACTGTGAAGAAGGCTGAGCACCGAAGAATTGATGCTTTTGAACTGTGGTGCTGGAGAAGACTCTTGAGAGTCCCTTGGACTGCAAGGAGATCCAACCAGTCCATTCTGAGGGAGATCAACCCTGGGATTTCTTTGGAAGGATTGATGCCAAAGCTGAAACTCCAGTACTTGGCCACCTCATGTGAAGAGTTGACTCATTGGAAAAGACCCTGATGCTGGGAGGGATTGGGGGCAAGAGGAGAAGGGGACGACAGAGGATGAGATGGCTGAATGGCATCACAGACTCGATGGATCTGAGTCTGAGTGAACTCCGGGAGATGGTGATGGACAGGGAGGCCTGGCGTGCTGCGATTCATGGGGTCGCAAAGAGTCGGACACGACTGAGCGACTGAACTGAACTGAACTTGATTAATTTATACCTTCTCCTTATATAAACTGTATTACAGATTAGGCGAACCTTTGCTGTGTGCTGTGCTGTGTTTGGTCACTTCAGTTGTGTCCAACTCTTTGTGACCCCATGGACTGTAGCCTCCCAAGCTCCTCAGTCCATGGGATTCTCCAGGCAACAATACTAGAGTGGGTTACCATGCCTTTCTCCAAAAGGTCTTTCCAATCCAGGGATCAAATTCAGGTCTCCTGCACTGCAGGTGGATTCTTTACTGTCTGAGCCACCAAGGAAGGCTACTCTCCTAACCCTGGGCCCCTTTTCTCTTCTACCCAGTGCCTCTCTGACCCACTCCCTCACCAGAGGAACAACTATTCTAATTTTTTGTGAGAAATACCCCAGACCTGTCCTACATATTTACATGTGAAACATACCCCCCAAATATACTGATTTGGGGGGGAGGGTGGACACATTTCTGTCTTGGGTGGTAGTTTGTCCAATCTTTCATACTGTATATTGGGCAGACAACAAGAAGCAAAACTACTGAGTCATAGGGGATATGTAATAAAAAAATGTACTTGCTACCACTCAACTGCCCATGTTACATATAAAACATGATTCCAGAGGAACTAGAAGATTTAAAATTGTAGGATAATCACTATTACTAAAGTAAAGGTGAGAAGAGGCTAGGGACAGAAGGGCCTAAAGACACGGAGAACAGTAGGGAAGGCCCTGTAATAACCAAAAGTGCTGAATAATCAAGTAGAGGCTTGACTAGGATCAAGACAGTAGGAACAGATAGAGGTAGGTCAGATGATCAGAATTTTAAAGTATCTATTGGGTTCAGTAATCAGGAGGCCACTAGTGACCTAGGCCAAACAGCTGTGGCAGGCCTATAATGAGTGGTATGATATTTAAGCAGTTAAGGTCTCTAATATAGTTATTTTGTGTGGACACTGAGACTGAGTAAACTTGAAAATTTTTTAACTTAATATGGTTAAAATCCTATTTTTATAACAAAGAATTCGAGGGTAAAACAAAAGACATGAGAATCTAGACTGTGCTTTGGATTAAATTCTCTATCACTACTAACCTTGGCTTCCCTGATAGCTAAGTTGGTAAAGAATTTGCCTGCAATGCAGGCAATCCCGGTTCAATTCCTGGGTCGGGAAGATCTGCTGGAGAAGGGATAGGCTACCCACTCCAGTATTCTGGCCTGGAGAATTCTATGGACTGTATAGTCCATGGGGGTAGCAAAGAGTTGGACACGAGTCATTCAGTTCACTTCACTTCTTCACTAATCTTGGCTAGTGCTTTTCACTTTGACTTCCATCCTAATTATGAGACTGGAAGTACCAGACAGACAATTAAGAATTGGCTTGCCTCTTTTGAAACACAGTTACCTTCTTACCTCTCCAGACCTACTAGTCTCTATCTTGACAACTGCTGGCACACTTCTCAGATAGGCTTCTAGCGTAGGATAGCCCAATTGCTTGAAAGGGATCCAGTCTCCAGTTAGGGATCTGTACTCTCCCTGGAGCCGGGATAATGCTATTCCATTCTTATGAGACTGCAGAACAGCCCGTAGCATTTTTGAAACCAGATCTGCTTCCAGCATCTTCACCTATGAGAACATGGTAAAAGATTACTAAAATGATGAATTAGGCTGTGAATTAAAATATATTTTCAGAGTTTTCACTTGTTTGTATATTTCATAAACTGCTACTGAATACTTTATGTGCTATTACAATACAGGGAAATAACTGTTATGGTAGAGAAAAGCATGGAATACTATGAAAAAACAAGGGAAGTCAAAAAGGCACAAAGATAGCCTGGGGAAAGGAAGTTATCAGGGAATGTTTCCCAGATGAGAGGAGGTCTAAAGGACAAGGTGCAATCAGTCAGGCAAGGAAGAAAAGGATGTGTGGAGGTTGGGGTCAGGGATGGGGAAACGTATCAGTTCCAAGTAGAGGAAAGAGAAAATTCAAAAGGCACAGAGGTGAGAGAGAAGCACATGGTTGGTTCTGAGAACTCTAGGCAGTTGAGTGGTGGGATATGAATGAATAAAGACTCTAAGCTAAGGATAGAAAGATGGAAATGCAAGAAGTGAGAAGAGGCAGACCCAGAAGAGACTACTTACTATATTATGCTAGTATGTTTGCATTTTCGTCAAAATTAATGTGAGACCTTTGGAGAGATTTTAAATAGCAGAATAAAATGATCAGCATTTTAAGATCACTCTTTAGTATCAAGGAAAATAAACTAGAAGAAAGATAAATGAGTTGTAAGAATTGAAGATATGGAAATCTGAAAATAGGGCTTTGGAATACTGATACAAAAAAATCAATATCAGAGCTAATCAGGAAGTGGGATTAACAGGAATTGATTAACTGTTTGAATTATAAGGGAAGCCTCCAAATTTCTAGCTTAGAAGCATGATGGATTGTAATGGGAAGAGACAAGTTTGCAGGAGAGAAAGGGAGTGAAATCATTTTGGACATATGGAAGTTGGGATGCCTTTAGGGCAGCCATGTAGTTATATTCACTAGGAACTCAGGTTACAAGTCTGAGCTGCTTATAGATTTGTTGGTCTTCAGCATATATGTGGTATTTGGTGTTCAAGGAGTCAAAAATAAGGTTAAGGATGGACTCCTGTGGAAGGCTATCACTTAAGAGATGGGCAGAGAAGGAAGTATCCATAAAAGGGCTTGAGAGGGGGCAGTTCCAAGATGGCGGAGGAATAGGATGGGGAGACCACTTTCTCCCCAACAAATTCATCAAAAGATCATTTGAATGCTGAGCAACTTCCACAAAACAACTTCTGAACACCGGTGGAGGACACCAGGCACCAGAAAGGCAGCCCATTCTCTTTGAAAGGAGGTAGGACAAAATATAAAAGATAAAAAGAGAGACAAAAGATTTAGGGACTGAGACCTGTCCTGGGGAGAGAGTTGCAAAGGAGGAGAAGTTTCCAAACAGCAGGAACAGGTTACAAGTCTGAGCTGCTTATAGATTTGTTGGTCTTCAGCATATATGTGGTATTTGGTGTTCAAGGAGTCAAAAATAAGGTTAAGGATGGACTCCTGTGGAAGGCTATCACTTAAGAGATGGGCAGAGAAGGAAGTATCCATAAAAGGGCTTGAGAGGGGGCAGTTCCAAGATGGCGGAGGAATAGGATGGGGAGACCACTTTCTCCCCAACAAATTCATCAAAAGATCATTTGAATGCTGAGCAACTTCCACAAAACAACTTCTGAACACCGGTGGAGGACACCAGGCACCCAGAAAGGCAGCCCATTCTCTTTGAAAGGAGGTAGGACAAAATATAAAAGATAAAAAGAGAGACAAAAGATTTAGGGACTGAGACCTGTCCTGGGGAGAGAGTTGCAAAGGAGGAGAAGTTTCCAAACAGCAGGAAACCAGCGGGTCTGTGGGGAGTGTTGGAATCTCAGAAGGCAACATAACTGGGAGGGGGGAAAAAAAAACAACCCACAGAATACATGCCTAACCACAACTCCCAGTGGAGAAGTTAGCCCATATGCTTATGTCTGTGCTGGACAGGGAGGCACTGGCTGCATGCTTAGGGTAAGGACAGGGCCTGAATGCCCTGAGGACAATCTGAGGGAGCTAACCTGAGACAGCAACCCAAACTGTGGGATAGCCAGAGAGACAGAAAAAAAGAGAGAGCTTTCCCACGAAAGGCTCTAACCTAAGGCCTGCTCACAGAACAAAGGATTGAGCCAACACTAAAGGAGAGCTAGCCGGCTGCGTACAGGCCCCTCCCCACAACCAGAGGCAGAGAGGCAGGTGTGTGACAGCCAGAGTCGGAAGAGGACAATCTCAGCCCCAGAGACCAGCATCCTCCAATGAACTGTGAGCAGGCTGCCACTTGCTAACCACATCTTCCTGGGATCCTAGACGGCTGACATCTGCCAGGAGGGTCGCAGCCTGAGATCAGCTCCCCAGAGGAGACACACAGCACACCTGAGACAATGCCGTCACCGCTTACCCGGGAAACCAAGCAGTCAGGACCAGGGTGGTGATTAAGACACATGGCCCACCTGGGACAGTGCACTCGCCAAGTACCCGGACACCTGAGCTGCTCGGACCTGGAAAGGGCACAAAACACACACCCAACCAAGTCTGTGAGTACCCAAGAACCTGAACCTGAGCAGCTTACACCTGGGAAGTGCACGAAGTGCAGGGCCCACTTTGGACAGCACCCCTGCAGAGCAACCTGGAGCCTGAGCAGTGTAGACCCAGAAAGCACATGCCACCCTGAGCTGAGGCGGTGTGGTCCACACTGCGAGCACTCCCCACATACGCCACTGATATGTTCGCAGTGTTCCTCCCTCCCCATAATCTCAAAAATATACAAGCAACTCCTGTAGCTCAATTCCAGAAAAATAAATGACCCAATAAAAAAATGGGCCAAAGATCTAAACAGAAATTTCTTCAAAGAAGACATACAGATGGCTAAAAAACACACGAAAAGATGCTCAACATCACTGATTATCAGAGAATTGCAAATCAAAACCTCAATGAGGTACCATTTCACACCAGTTAGAATGGCTTCTATCCAAATGTCTACAAGCAATAAATGCTGGAGAGGGTGTGGAATAAAGGGAACCCTCTTACACTGTTGGTGGGAATGCAAACTAGTAGAGCCACTATGGAGAACAGTGTGGAGATTCCTTTAAAAACTGGAAATAGAACTGCCTTATGACCCAGAAATCCTATTAGTGGGCATACACACCAAGGAATCCAGAATTGAAAGAGACACGTGTACCCCAGTGTTCATTGTAGCACTGTTTATAATAGCCAGGACATGGAAGCAACCTAGATGTCCATCAGCAGACGAATGGATAAGAAAGCAGTGGTACATATACACAATGGAGTATTACTCAGCCATGAAAAATAATACATTTGAATCAGTTCTAATGAGATGGATGAAACTGGAGCCTATTATACAGGAAATAGAACTGCCTTATGACCCAGAAATCCTATTAGTGGGCATACACACCAAGGAATCCAGAATTGAAAGAGACACGTGTACCCCAGTGTTCATTGTAGCACTGTTTATAATAGCCAGGACATGGAAGCAACCTAGATGTCCATCAGCAGACGAATGGATAAGAAAGCAGTGGTACATATACACAATGGAGTATTACTCAGCCATGAAAAATAATACATTTGAATCAGTTCTAATGAGATGGATGAAACTGGAGCCTATTATACAGATTGAAGTAAGCCAGAAAGAAAAACACCAAATACAGTATACTAACACATATATATGGAATTTAGAAAGATGGTAATGATAATCCTGTATGCGAGACAGCAAAAGAGACACAGATGTATAGAAACAATCTGTTGTACTCTGTGGGAGAGGGAGAGGATGGGATGATTTGGGAGAATGGCATTGAAACATGTATAATATCATATATGATATGAATCACCAGTCCAGGTTTGATGCAGGATACAGGATGCTTGAGGCTAGTGTATTGGGATAACTCAGAAAGATGATACAGGGAGCGAGGTGGGAGGAGGGTTCAGGATAGGGAACACATGTACTCCCATGGTGTACTCATGTTGATGTATGGCAAAACCAATACAATATTGTAAAGTAATTAACCTCCAATTAAAATAAGTAAATTTATATTAAAAAATAAAACCATATGCCTGCTCTGTTGGCTTTTTTTTTTTTTGCTGATTTGTTTTTAATTATTGGAGCAGTGTTGAGAAGTAGGCAGAACTGAGAAACAAGGACTGAGCTGGTGATAAGTGGTTTTTAATAAAGGAATCTGAGAATGCTTAATGCTTTTTGCTTCATTTCCTAAGAATTTTTAGGGCCAGGAATCAGTTGTGTAGTAGTTCTGGAAAGCATAGTGGTTTCTGGAGTCAATTAGTTCTATGTTGAAATCCTATCTCTACCACTTACTAGCCAGGTGATCTTCATCAAGTCTCTATTTCCACAAAGTGAGGATAATAACTCATTTGTTGTTGCTGTTTTTCTGATCTCATGATCGTTTGCTTAGGTCTTTCCCCCTACTTCCTAAGCTGTTCTGTCCTTTTGAGTTTGTCCACCATATTTGACTTTGTCCTGTGATCTCCATAGAGTATAGTTTGTTGTAACCTATGCTTCAGTTATTGATTGTGCAGACCCTCTCTGGTTTTTTTTGTGGAATGAAAACTCCATGGAGGCAAGGGCTATGATTGTTTGTGCTTGCTATCATATTTCCAGTACCTAGGACCACATCTGGCACATGGTATGTGATAAATGAAATTTGTGGGATGAATGAATGAATGCATAAACTCCTTAGTCCTGGTGCCCAGATCAACCCCATTGCCATGCTGCTGCACACAGCCTGATGTAAGGAATGGTTATATCCTGCAGGAATAGATCCTGTTCAGGCACTATCCATTAAGCAGAGCTAGTTACCTGCTTTACTCTGGATAGTACCTACACACTTCAGTTGGTTCATTCAGGGCTGATACTGAGTCACTCTATACTGAAGGGATTAACAGGACTATGTGTGCTCAGTCACTCAGTCATGTTCAACTCTTTGTGACCCCATAGACTGTAGCTTGCCAGGCTCCTCTGTCCATGGAATTTTCCAGGCAAGAATACTGGAGTGGGTTGCCATTTCCTCCTCCAGGTGATCATCCCAGCTCAGGGATCAAACCCTCTTCTCCTGTATTGGCAGGCACTGGCAGGCAGATTCTTTACCACTGAGCCACCAGGGAAGCCCATTAGGACTATATAGGCCTATTTAAGTTTAACTTAGAACCTGATAAGGATGACAAAAATGATTAGTTGAACTGGAATTACCTCCCAATGAAGAAGGAATCAAAAGTATTTTACTAAAAATTGAATTATACTAATATATACTCCCAAACCAAATAATATAGCACAATTTGGGAACCATTTACTTGTCTATTGTTGCTAGGGTATTGATGAAACCATTAGATAGGAATTTATGGTTCATGCTCTGAGCTGCATTCATCATCCTATTCTCATCATCAGCTAGGGACTTCAGTATCCTTTAATAGTCCAAGCCAGTATATATCAAACTGGCTACTTCTTCACATTACTCCTGTAAGCTAACTGCAGAGAGTTCACAGGGCCTACAAATACTGAGTTCAGTCTTGTGAAGCTTAACTTCCTTTACTGCAACTGTAATTTCAGCTCTCTCTTTTCTTAACAGCCAATTGCACATTATAGGCAAGAGCTGTGGATTCAGCTCCTGTATTTGGTAACACTATCTTCTGAAAACTTGTTACAAGATATAGGTGTCCTGGAAGGAGTTACATAAACCATTTTGACTGAGTGAAAAGGAAATGTACTTCTGTGTGGCATGTTACCTAAAGAGTATCTCCTGGTTTCTTGGGGGGTGAAAATTCAGTGATTGCTTCCTGTGTTACACTGTAAATACCTCTGGTTGCAATGAAGCTAGAAGGATAGTCTATTTCCTATTGTAGTGGAGGTAAGTGGGGTTATGTCTATTTCCTTTTGATGACTCAGAGGGAAGCCTGAAACTACAGAAAAAGTGACGTAATAGCAGATGAAAACTAAGGGAGGTAAAGGCTGAAAGGAGCATATGATTGAGGTTACTCTTAGTAAAGAATAACAGATTTAGCCAACCCCTAAATAACAGTTATGGCAAGGCCAGGGTTTATCCAGTACCTCAGGCTAGATAAGGCCTAGCTGGGGCTTAAGCTCAGTCAAGTTCTAGCCATGGCCTTGGCCTAGTTAGACCTAACTAGTGTGTAGACTGGACAAGGCAATGGCAACCCACTCCAGTGTTCTTGCCTGGAGAATCCCAGGGATGGGGGAGCCTGGTGGGCTGCCATGTATGAAGTCGCACAGAATCGGACATGACTAAAGTGACTTACCAGCAGCAGCAGCAGTGTGTAGACAGGTTCACAGCCTAGTTAAGGCTTAGTAATTCCAGTTAAGGGCTAGTAAGCCCAGTTAAGATGTAGCCAGGGTCTATTTATGGCCTAGTTGCCCAATTAAATTCTAGATAACCCTGATCATGCTTAGCTAGATAACCCTGATCAGGCATAGCTAAGGTCTAAAGATATTTAAAGTCTAGTCAGAGTCTAGTTAAGGTATAGGAGGGCCTAAGTGTAGTTAAGTACTAGCAAGAACATGGTTAGGCCTAGCCAGAACCTTATTAAGGTGTACCTAAGACCTAAGCCTAGTTAAAACCTAGTTAGCTTATTTAAGCTCTCCTCAGGGTACTTTTAAAGCACAGCTAGTGCCACAAAACAGTTTAGGTAAAGTTAGAGCTCAGTTAAGGTCTAGATAGGGCCAAAGCCTACTTAAGTCACAGTTATAGTCTCAGTTCAGTCATTCAGTCACGTCTGACTCTTTGCAACCCCATGAATTGCAGCTTGCCAGGCCTCTCTGTCCATCACCAACTCCCGGAGTTCACTCAAACTCACGTCCATTGAGTCAGTGATGCCATCCAGCCATCCAGCCATCTTATCCTCTGTCATCCACTTCTCCTCCTGCCCTCAATCCATCCCAGCATCAGAGTCTTTGAGTGAGGTGGCCAAAGTACTGGAGTTTCAGCTTTAGTATCATTTCTTACAAAGAACACCCAAGACTGATCTCTAAGACCAATTAAACTACCCAAAATGGTTAAAAATCTCCTCAGAGTATAGTAAGGACCAGCCATGGTGCTAACCTAATTTACATTTATTCAGAAGCCAGATAAGGCCTAAATCCCCTTAAATATTTGTCAGAAAGTAGCTGAGGTAGAACCTAGGGCTTAACCATTTTAAGGCCTAGGTATTCAGAAGCCAAGCAAGGTCTACAAAGTACTGGAGTTTCAGCTTTAGTATCATTTCTTACAAAGAACACCCAAGACTGATCTCTAAGACCAATTAAACTACCCAAAATGGTTAAAAATCTCCTCAGAGTATAGTAAGGACCAGCCATGGTGCTAACCTAATTTACATTTATTCAGAAGCCAGATAAGGCCTAAATCCCCTTAAATATTTGTCAGAAAGTAGCTGAGGTAGAACCTAGGGCTTAACCATTTTAAGGCCTAGGTATTCAGAAGCCAAGCAAGGTCTAATTCACTTACGTGTTAGTCAGAAACTAGCTGAGGTAGAATCCAGGGCCTAAACATTTTAAGCCTAGTTATTGAGAAGCGAGATAGAGCCTAAATCTACTTTAGTTTTAGTCAGAAAATAGCTGAGGCAGAAACCAGGACCTATGCTTCTTAGAACCTAGTGAGAGGCAACCAGAGTCAGAGTCTTGTAAAGCTATAGCCAGGGCTTCAGTTCAGTTCAGTTCAGTCACTCAGTGGTGTCTGACTCTTTGCAACACCATGGACTGCAGCACGCCAGGCCTTGTTATCCATCACCAACTACCAGAGATTACTCAAACTCATGTCCATTGAGTCAGTACAACCATCTCATCCTCTGTCATCCCCTTCTCAATCTTCTTCTTCAGTCTTTCCCAGTATCAGGATCTTTTCAAATGAGTCACCTCTTCACATGAGTGGGCCAAAGTATTGGAGTTTCAGCTTCAACATCAGTCTTTCCTTTCCAATGAACATTCACAACTGATTTCCTTTAGGATGGACTGGTTGGATCTCTTTGCAGTCCAAAAGTCTTCTCTAGCACCACAGTTCAAAAGCATCAATTCTTCGGCACTCAGTTTTCTTTATAGTCCAACTCTCACATTCATACATGACTACTGGAAAAACCATAGCTTTGACTAGACAGACCTTTGTTGGCAAAGTAATGTCTCTGCTTTTTAATATGCTGTCTAGGTTGGTTATAACCTTCCTTCCAAGGAGTAAGTGTCTTTTTATTTCATGGCTGCAAGCACCATCTTCAGTGATTTTTGAGTCCCCCAAAATAAAGTCTGCCACTGTTTCCACTGTTTCTCCATCTATTTGCCATGAAGTGATGGGACCAGATGCCATGATTTTAGTTTTCTGAATGTTGAGCTTTAAGCCAACTTTTTCACTCTCCTCTTTTACTTTCATCAAGAGGCTCTTTAGTTCTTATTCACTTTCTGCCATAAGGGTGGTGTCATCTGCATATCTGAGGTTATTGGTATTTCTCCCAGCAATCTTGATTCCAGCTTGTTTTCATCCAGCCCAGTGTTTCTCATGATGTACTTTGCATATGAGTATTCAAAAGCATCAATTCTTCGGCGCTCAGCCTTCTTCACAGTCCAACTCTCACATCCATACATGACCACAGGAAAAACCATAGCCTTGACTAGACGGACCTTAGTCGGCAAAGTAATGTCTCTGCTTTTGAATATACTATCTAGGTTGGTCATAACTTTTCTTCCAAGGAGTAACCGTCTTTTAATTTCATGGCTGCAGTCACCATCTGCAGTGATTTTGGAGCCCAGAAAAATAAAGTGAGCTACCATGTCCACTGTTTCCCCATCTATTTGCCATGAAGTGATGGGACCAGATGCCATGATTTTAGTTTTCTGAATGTTGAGCTTTAAGCCAACTTTTTCACTCTCCTCTTTTACTTTCATCAAGAGGCTCTTTAGTTCTTATTCACTTTCTGCCATAAGGGTGGTGTCATCTGCATATCTGAGGTTATTGGTATTTCTCCCAGCAATCTTGATTCCAGCTTGTTTTCATCCAGCCCAGTGTTTCTCATGATGTACTTTGCATATGAGTTAAATAAGCAAGGTGACAATATACAGCCTTGACATACTCCTTTTCCTATTTGGAACCAGTCTGTTGTTCCAAGTCCAGTTCTAACTGTTGCTTCCTGATCTGCATACAGATTTCTCAAGGGTCAGGTTAGGTGGTCTGGTATTCCCATCTCTTTCAGAATTTTCCACAGTTTATTGTGATCCACACAGTCAAAGGCTTTGGCATAGTCAATAAAGCAGAAATAGATGTTATTCTGGAACTCTCTTGCTTTTTCGATGATCCAGTGGATGTTGGCAATTTGATCTCTGGTTCCTCTTCCTTTTCTAAAACCAGCTTGAACACCTGGAAGTTCATGATTCACGTATTGTTGAAGCCTGGCTTTGAGAATTTTGAGCGTTACTTTGCTAGTGTGTGAGGTGAGTGCAATTGTGCGGTAGTCTGAGCATTCTTTGGCATTGCCTTTTTTTGGGGGATTGGAATGCAAACTGACCTTTTCTGGTCCTGTGGCCACTGCTGTGTTTTCCAAATTTGCTGGCTGATTGAGTGCAGCACTTTCATGGCATCATCTTTTAGGATTTGAAATAGCTCAACTGGAATTCTATCACCACCACTAGCTTTGTTCATAGTGATGCTTCCTAAGGCCCAGTTGACTTCAGATTCCAGGATGTCTGGCTTTACGTGAGTGATCACACCATCATGATTATCTGAGTCATGAAGATCTTTTTTGTACAGTTCTTCTGTGTATTCTTGCCACCTCTTCTTAATATCTTCTGCTTCTGTTAGGTCCATACCATTTCTGTCCTTTATTGAGCCCATCTTTGCATAAAATGTTCCCTTGGCATCTCTAATTTTCTTGAAGTGATCTCTAGTCTATTGTTTTCCTCTTTCTTTGTATTGATCACTGAGGAAGACTTTCTTATCTCTCCTTGCTATTCTTTGGAACTCTGCATTCAAATGGGTATATCTTTCCTTTTCTCCTTTGCTTTTGGCTTCTCTTTTCTTCACAGCTATTTGTAAGCCTCCTCAGATGGGCATTTTACTGTTTAGCATTTCTTTTTCTTGGGGATGGTCTTGATCCCTGTCTCCTCTATAATGTCATGAACCTCTGTCCATAGTTCATCAGGCACTCTATCAGATATAGTCCCTTAAATCTATTTCTCACTTCCACTTTACAATCGTTAGGGATTTTATTTAGGTCATACCTGAATGGTCTAGTGGTTTTCCCTACTTTCTTCAATTTAAGTCAGAATTTGGCAATAAGGAGTTCATGATCTGAGCCACAGTCAGCTCCCGGTCTTGTTTTTGGTGACTGTATAGAGCTTCTCCAACTTTGGCTGCAAATAATATAATCAATCTGATTTTGGTGTTGACCATCTGGTGATGTCCATGTGTAGAGTCTTCTGTTGTATTGTTGGAAGAGGGTGTTTGCTATGACCAGTTCATTCTCTTGGAAAAACTCTATTGGCTTCACCCTGCTTCATTCCGTATTCCAAGGCCAAATTTGCCTGTTACTCCAGGTGTTTCTTGACTTCCTACTTTTGCATTCCAGTCCTGTATAATGAAAAGGACATCTCTTTTGGGGTGTTAGTTCTAGAAGGTCTTGTAGGTCTTCATAGAACCATTCAACTTCAGCTTCTTCAGCATTACTGGTCAGGACATAGACTTGGATTACTGTGATATTGAATGGTTTGCTTTGGAAACAAATATAGATCATTCTGTCATTTTTGAGACTGCATCCAAGTACAGCATTTTGGTCTCTTTCGTTCACTATGATGGCTACTCCATTTCTTCTAAGGGATTCTTGCCCACAGTAGTAGATATAATGGTCATCTGAGTTAGATTCACCCATTCCAGTCCATTTTATTTTGTTGAGTCCTAAAATGTCGACATTCACTCTTGCCATCTCTTGTTTGATTACTGGCAATTTGTCTTGATTCATGGCACTAACATTCCAGGTTCCTATGAAACACTGCTCTTTACAGCATTGGACTTTGCTTCCATCCCAGTCACATCCGCAACTTGGTGTAGTTTTTGCTTTGCTCCATCTCTTCATTCTTTCTGGAGTTATTTCTCCACTGATCTCCAGTAGCACCTACCAACCTGGGGAGTTGCTCTTTCAGTGTCCTATCTTTTTGTCTTTTCATACTGTTCATGGGGTTCTCAAGGCAGGAATACTGAAGTGGTTTGCATTTCCTTCTCCAGTGGACCACATTTTGTCAAAACTCTCCACCATGACCTGTCCATCTTGGGTGGCCCTACACAGCATGGCTCATAGTTTCACTGAGTTAGACAAGGCTGTGGTCCATGTATAGCCAGGGCCTAAGACAAGTTTAAAATTAGCCAACATGTTTAAAAATCTCCTCAGAGTATGTTAAAGACTGTCCATGGCCCAAACTTAGCTTATGTTTAGTTAGAGCCTAGTTAGGACCTAAATCTACCAAAATTTTAGTCAGAAACTGCTGAGGTAGAATCTGGAGCCTAACCATTTTAAAGCCCAGTCAGAGCTGAGTTAGGGCTTAGCCAGTCTTATTAAGGTACAGTTAGGCCTTAAGCCCAGTTAAGCTAACTGACATGGTTAAGATCATCTCAGAGTTTGTTAAGAACTAGCCATGGCCCAAACCTAGTATACGTGTAGTCAGAACCAAGTTAGGGCCTAAATCTATTTAAGGTTTAGTCAGAAACTAGTTGGGATAGAATCCAGGCCTAAGCTTATTAGAGCCTAGTCAGAGCTGAGTTAAGGTTTAGCCAAAGTCTTATTAAGCTATGCTGCTGCTGCTGCTAAATTGCTTCAGTCATGTCCAACTCTGTGCGACCCCATAGACGGCAGCCCACCAGGCTCCTCGGTCCCTGGGATTATGCAGGCAAGAACACTGGAGTGGGTTGCCATCTCCTTCTCCAATGCATGAAAGTGAAAAGTGAAAGTGAAGTCGCTCAGTTGTGTCCAACTCTTCACGACCCCATGGACTGCAGCCTACCAGGCTCCTCCGTCAATGGGATTTTCCAGGCAAGAGTACTGGAGTGGGGTACCATTGCCTTCTCTGGGTTAAGCTATAGCCAGGGCTACCAGTCCATTCTGAAGGAGATCGGCCCTGAGTGTTCTTTGGAAGGAATGATGCTGAAGCTGAAACTCCGGTACTTTGGCCACCTCATGCAAAGAGTTGACTCATTGGAAAAGATTCTGATGCTGGGAGGGATTGGGGGCAGAAGGAGAAGGGGATGACAGAGGATGAGATGGCTGGATGGCATCACCGACTCGATGGACGTGAGTTTGAGTGAACTCCGGGAGATGGTGATGGACAGGGAGGCCTGGTGTGCTGCGATTCATGGGGTCGCCAAGAGTTGGACACGACTGAGTGACTGAACTGAACTGAATGGAACTGAATCCTACTAAAGGCTTATTCATTATACTTAAGGTTTAGCTGGTCAAGTTAAGGTCTAGTTAAGTGTAAGCTTAGTTAGTCACAGCCCATTTAACTTAGTCAGGGACTAAGCCTTTGTTCAGTTAGTTCACCACGTGCATTGAGTCAGTGGTGCCATCCAACCATCTCATCTTCTGTCGTCCTCTTCTCCTCCTGCCCCTAATCCCTCCCAGCATCAGAGTCTTTTCCAATGAGTCAACTCTTCGCATGAGGTGGCCAAAGTACTGGAGTTTCAGCTTCAGCATCATTTCTTCCAAAGAAACCCCAGGGTTGATCTCCCTCAGAATGGACTGGTTGGATCTCCTTGCAGTCCAAGGGACTCTCAAGTCTTCTCCAACACCACAGTTCAAAAGCATCAATTCTTCGGTGCTCAGCTTTCTTCACAGTCTAACTCTCACATCCATGCATGACCACTGGAAAAACCATAGCCTTGACTAGACGGATCTTTGTTGGTAAAGTAATGTCTCTGCTGTTAAATATGCTATCTAGTTGGTCATAACTTTTCTTCCAAGGAGTAAGTGTCTTTTAATTTCATGGCTGCAATAACCATCTGCAGTGATTTTGGAGCCCCAAAAAATAAAGTCTAAGCCTACTTAACATCTATTTAGAGTCTATTTAAGATCTGGCCAAGATCTTAGTCTAGAGAAGACCTAGTCAGAGTCTCTTTAAAGCACAGCTTTAAAAGTCTATTTAGCCCTACTTAAATAGTCCCATAGGGAGCTAAACTTTGTTATGTCCTAGTCAGAGTAAAATTAAGGCCTAGCCAGTACTTAGTCCTACCCAATGCCTAGTTAAAGTGTTAGGTGAGTCTAAGTCAGAGCCTAAATCTAGTTAAGGCATAGTGTTCCTTGTTAAAGACTATTCAGGGCCTTGATTTTGTTAAGGGCCAATTGAGACTTGTGTAAACAGTTCTTTAAAATTTGCCCCACATTTTCCATATTTGGTACTGAAAGTGCTGGGCCTTAGAAAATCCCTTGGTCCCTGGCAACCCAGTTTAGTTGGTCACTGTAGTTAACGCCTTTTAAAGGAAAAATTTTTACCTTGGAGTTTATAGTTTATAAAACACTATTTCAACAGTATTTGATTTGATTATTATAGCATCTATTTGAGATAGATGTCAGTCTGGATCATCCCCAATATACAGATGAATAAACTCAGGTTTAGAGAGAATAAGCACCTTCCTCAATGCCCTACGGTTAGTAAGTATCAGAGGTAGAGTTTATATCTGTGTTTGAATCCAGAAGCCATACTCTTATTTTTGTATGTAAATAAGCATCTCTCCATAATTAAACATTGTCTAAATCAGAAATGTAATACTTGCTTAAGAAATTATCATTAATCTATTTTCAGATCAGAAAAGTGAGTTGCAGTGAGCTTAAGTGAACTGCTCAAGGTAAGAAAACTTGTAGACTTGAAGCCAGATTTCTCTGTCTCCAAATATTATATTTTTCCCCTTAAAAATAACCTCTTTCCTGCATCCTTCTACTTTCTCAGGGTCAAATACTTCAGTACCGATCTGTGTGGTTGAGGTTGTTGTATGCTTTCATGTTTCAGTGATGCTTGTGTCCATGTATTATCTGACATCCATTAAGCATTAGGTAGACTGTATTTGCATGGATGCTTCTGTTTTCAGCCTGAGGTTTCTAAGTTCATGGTTGCTGTTTTGTTAGCAGATGTTTGTTGAGGTGGTAGCATAGCTGACTTGGTTGTAGGGTCAAGCCTCAGCCTCTTAGTTTGCTGTGATCAAAGGAAAATGGCACGGAAGACAAAATTGAGCTCCTTAGTAATTCTTGGGAGGGACAGGATACATATATCCCTGTCATAATGATCAGGCCTCCCTCTCTGGTACTGTCTATTCAGCTGCCAGAATACACTGAGGCTTTGGCTTGCCTTTTCCTGGCTGTGCCATTTCTGTTGCCTCCTGTGAGCTTACCAAGGGTGACAGGCATCTCTGTTAAAAAGCCTGTATGTAAATATAGCTGTATCTTCCACTATGTTATCCCAAGGACAAAATAGTTGCCGCCCCTACAGAATGTAGCAGCCTCTGGATTGGATGCCAACAGTAGCAGTATGCCAAGCATGAACTATCCTGTTTCTCTCCTGCCAAATAAACACCAGGTTCCACTTCAGTGGTGCATTTAAAAAGACAGCCTGCACTCATCTTGTGTGGCAACAGCAGTGGGGGAGAGTTTTTGCCATGGGCAGTCAGCAGCTTAGGTGGTGGCATGGCGGAAGAGGCCACTAGGAGGCACTTTCTGCAGCAGATGCATTTTAGACTGCGATTTCCCACTTTGTGCTGCTAAGCTGCTTTGGAAAACTGCTTGGTTTAATGTGTAATGCGGGAGGAAGGCGGAGCTGGTTAGGAAGAAACAAATGATTTATTCCACTGAGCAGCTGGTATAGTCAAATGTTGCTTGCTTTCTTGGAGAGCACCATTTGGGAATGGAATCATATTCTCTGACATTCACATGGCTGTTCCCCACATAAACCCAGGTCTTTAGATAACTTCACGTGTTTGTATTCCCATGAACGGGTGCAGCACATTCAGCTTCAAGGCACTGAGTTAATGGCATAAGCAAAGCATGTCTCTGTCCTAACAAAAAGTCTGGAAGGTCTTTCCTCAAGGACTGTGGGCTTTGCAGTATAATGTTGGACACTCTAGCAAGAATGCATAAAACTAGGCTCCTGGTTCTACCACAGTCCTGCTGGTGACTTTGGGTAGATCTTTTTGCCTTTTGAGATGTCAATTTTCCTAAAAGTAGAATGGAGATAATGAACTCTGGGTTGCCCTACCCAGGTTATGTGGTAATTGTGAATATCAGATGAGATAAAATGTGAAAACATTTAAGTATTAATATAAAGCACTGTAAAAATGTAATGAGCAAAAAATGTAATAAGTTATTAGCGTTGTTATTCATTCAATAGAAATTTATTACTTACTACATCCCAGACACTGTTCTTACACTTGAGCTAAACAGAGATCACTGTCTTCATGGAGCTTACTTTCTAGAAAGGAGAGCCATAAAATAAATAATCATCATAATAAACAAGTAAATCATCTAATACATAAAGAAGGTGATAAGTTCTAAGAAAAATTTAAAAAGTAGAGCAGAATAAGAAAGTACTAGGAGTGCCAGGTTGGGAGGGGGAGGTTCACTTTTTAAGAGGGTGGTAAGAGTAGCTCTGGGCTTCCCTGGTGGCTTAGGCGGTAAAGAATCAACCTGCAAACTGGAAATGAAAGAGATGCATGTACCCCAATGTTCATTGCAGCAATGTTTACAATAGCTAGGACATGGAAGCAACCTAGATGTCCATTGGCAGACGAATGGATAAGGAAGTTGTGGTATATATACACAATGGAATATTACTCAGGTATAAGAAAGAGCACATTTGTGTCAATTATATTGAGGTGGATGAAACTGGAGCCTATTATACAGACTGAAGTGAGCCAGAAAGAGAACACCAATACAGTATATGCATGTATATATATATATGGAATTTAGAAAGACAGTAATGACGACCTTATATGCAAGACAGCAAAAGAGACACAGATGTAAAGAAAAGACTTTTGGATTCTGTAGGAGAAGGCAAGGGTGGGATGATATATATGAGAGAATAGCATTAAAACATATATATTACCATATGTAAAATAGATGACCAGTGCAAATTCAGTGTATGAAGCAGGGCACCCAAAGCTGGTGCTCTAGGACAGTCCAGAGGGAAGGGATAGGAGGGATGTGGGAGGGGGGTTCAGGATGGTGGAACACATGTACACCCATGGCTGATTCATGTTGATATATGGCAAAAACCACCACAGTACTATAAAGTAATTAGCCTCCAATTAAAAAAAAAAAAAAAAGAACCAACCTGCAATGCAGGAGACCCAGGTTTGATTGCTAGGTTGGGAATATCCCCTAGAGAAGGGAACGGCAACACACTCCAGTATTCTTGCCTGGATAATTCCATGGACAGAGGAGCCTGTTGGGCTATAGTCCATGGTGTTGCAAAGAGTCAGACACAACTGAATGACTAACACTTAAGTGTAGCTCTCAATGAAAAGTCAAGATATAAGGAAGGGTTTGAAATTGGGCAGGGATTTAGCCATTCAGATATCTGAGTAAAGAACCATTCCAGGCAGAAACAAAAAAAAATTAAAAAAAAAAAAGCCTTATTGTGCTTTTCTAAGTGCCAAGCATATAGGAGATGGGATTCATTCTTTTTAAAAATTTGTTTATTGTTTTTGGCTGTGCCATGCCTTCACTGCTGTATATAGGCCTTCTCTGGTTGCAGGGAGTCAGGGCTAGTCTCCAGTTGCAGTGGGTGGTATTCTTATTGTGGCTTCTCTTGCTTTGGAGCACAGGCTCTAGAGCATGGGCTTCAGTAGTTGTGGTGCATGGGCTTAGTTGCTCCACAGCATGTGGAATCTTCCTGTACCAGGGATCAAACTTGTGTCCCCAGCTTTGGTAGGCAGACTTTTTTTTTTTTCAGCAGACTCTTAACCACTGGACCACCAGGGAAGTCTGGGATTTATTCTTTACCTATGCTTAAAATGTTAACTCTTGGCTTCTTTATGAACCTTGAGAGGTAAAGGAATGAAATCTTCAGAGGGAAAGGAAGCAAATCCATGGCCAAAGGCAAAGCATTTTCCTTTTTAGGATGTCAGGACAGATTTTTTTCTGTCTCACTTTCTCCAATTTATTCTGATTATGTTTATGTCAGAGGTCAAAAATGGAGGTCTGAAAACAGGAGACCAGTACTCTTGTCTTATTTTTAATTTTCATAGATCAGTGTATGGTCTTAAGGTGATTTGAATGTTCACTGAGGTATTTGATATCTTTTCTTTTTACTAGAACCTTTTAACCTCAAGAACAATAGTATATAGAGAGGAGAACAATGAAATGGTTATCCTTAAGGGGGCCTGTGGCCTGTGATCCACTTGGTAAGCCACTCATACAACTGTATTGTGTTCTTGTTGATGTCTTACCACTGCTTCTTATTCTACTGGTTATTTGGAGCTCCTCATTTTGCTTGGAGAATTCCATGGATGGAGGAGCCTGCTGGGCTTATAGTCCATGGGATTTCAGAGAGTTGGACTTGACTAAGTGACTAATATATTAACTTTCAGAACGTCATTAGGCAGACCACAGTGTAAGGGAATGTGCACAGGCTTTAAGCAGTAGTCCTCAACCTTTTTGGCACCAGGGACTGGTTTCATGGAAGACAATTTTTCCTTGGACCAGGGGTCAGAGCGAATGGTTTTGGGATTATTCAACTGCATTACATTTACTGTGTACTTTACTTTTATTATTATTATGTCAGCTTCACCTCAGAACATCAAGCATTGGATTCCAGATGTTAGGAACCTCTGGCTGAAGAATCATGTTCTTACTCTTGCTCTACTACTAACCAAGTAGGTAATCTCAGCACATCCCTTATCCTGTTTGGGTTTTCACTTCCTCAGTTGTAAAATAGGGATAATCCTTGCTGAGCAGGATTGTTTTAGGATGAAATAAGTTAATGTATGTGAAGGTACTTGAGGATATAATTAGCAGAAGGAGGAAACTATAAAACGCTGGAATGAGTTACCAAGGGATGTTATGGAATCTTATTCTGAGACCATTAAAAACAGAAGCAGTTTTCCTTTGGTGGATAAGCAGTAAGTACATTTGCAGGCAGAGGAAGAGCTCTATGACTTCTGATCTTTCCAGGTGGTAAAATAAAGGAATTGGATGTCTCCTGGCAAGCTGGCATTTGCCACAAAAACAGAAAGGAGGCACTACTGGTGCTTTGTATGGCTCTTGTCAAATTTCTGAGTGGTATTCTTGAAGCTCACTTCCACATCTGGGCACAAAGTGTACAATGATATTTGTATGATGCTTCGTTTCTTACCAAGATGATTCACATAGAAAGATCTGGGTTGGTTCAGGTAAAGCCATTCTAGTCACAGAGTAATAGCTTTCATTATCATATCAATTACTTTCCTGGTACTGTTGACCCTTCAACACAAGGTGGGTTTGAATACAGTCCACTTACAAACAGATTTTTTTCAACAGTAGATACTACAGAACTACATGGTCTGTGGTTGGTTGAAATGGCCTATATGGAGGAGTCATGGATGTGGAGGGCCTACTCTAAGTTATAAGTGGATTCAGTTCAGTTCCATTTTTCAGTTGTGTCCGACTCTTTGCGACCCCATGGACTGCAACACTCCAAGCTTCCCTGTCCTTCACCAACTCCCGGAGCTTCCTCAAACTCATGTGCATTGAGTCAGTGATACCATCCAACCATCTCATCCTTTGTCATCCCTTTGTCCTCCTGCACTCAATATTTCCCAGCATCAGGGTTTTTCCAAAGAGTCAGTTCTTTGCATCAGGTGGCCAAAGCATTGAAGCTTCAGCTTCAGCATCAGTTCTTCCAATGAATATTCAGGACTGATTTCCTTTAGGATTGACTGGTTTGATCTCTTTGCAGTTGAAGGGACTTTCAAGAGTCTTCTCTATTCTCCAGGATAGATCACATCCTGGGCCATAAATCTAGCCTTGTTAAATTCAAAAAAATTGAAATCATTCCAAGCATCTTTTCTGACCACAGTGCAGTAAGATTAGATCTCAACTACAGGAGAAAAACCATTAAAAATTCCAACATATGGAGGGTGAACAACATGATGCTGAATAACCAACAAATCACAGAAGAATAAAAAAAGAAATCAAAATATGGATAGAAATGAATGAAAATGAAAACACAACAACCCAAAACCTGTGGGACACTGTAAAAGCAGTGCTAAGGGGAAGGTTCANAAAATTATTTGTAGCTTCAACTCTCAGAATCACAATAGGAATTAAATCATCAAATACTTATTCTCTATCATCCTTGCTTATCCTACACAAAATGGAAAAACCAAAATAATAAGACTCTGTCTCTTCATGTAAAAGTTCTAAAACCTGGTCAATAGAGATCACTCAAAATGACTGTGTGACTGCCGTGTTTTTTAATGAATTGGATAGTTAAAGACTTACCTAATAGAAGATCTACCCCAAACTCATCATGATGGCTGAAGACACCCACGGCTAAAAGTAGTCATCTGGATCTGGACTAATACAATACTTTATTTTTGCATCTTAAGAATTTCCCATATTCATGGTTTGCTTATATTAAGGATATACATATAAATTTTTATGTCCCCTACCTTGCTACATATGTAGACTCTGAGTCATCTGTCGTTTTTCCTCAAGTCTTGTTTTTGGGAAATGTTTGATAACTCTTGGCCAACCCAGCAAGACAAAGTCTGCCTAAAGCATGAAGTGAGGGTGGCGGCGGCGTTGAAGTTGGTGGTGCTGGAGGCAGTTGTGGAAGAGGAGGTGGTGGTGGGCAAGGAGGCAGTTAATGGTCAGGGCTAGTGGCCACAGAGGAAGTGGTGAAAGAGGAAGAAGAAATGAAAGGAATAAACTGAATTATTCTATAGTACTGGACTAACAACCATAACTAGATTTATAAGAGCATATATTTGTAATATCTAAAAGTATTTTATGAAATATCAAAGGAGGAGGAAAATTAAGGGCAATATAGCTTTAGTTTCAATTATATCACATTATCTTCTTAATCCTGGAAGTTAGTTCAGTTAAATATGTCTTCCAGTACTTTAATGTCTTTATTAAAAGAACATGGTAACATTATAGGATCTACAGGGAACTTGGTGGCCATATGGGTTTTTTAGTTTCATTATAACTCACAACCCAGATGTTTAGACATGTACATGTAGTACTGTTGGTAGAAATTACAGAGTAACCTGGTTAATGCTGAAACCAGAAAATTCCATTAACTAGACTACTAATCCCTTAACATTTCTGGAATAATCAGTTTACGTACATGTGATGGGTGCTTTAACATATTGAGTTGAGCTAAAGTTACTCTTCTTTTCATTTGTATTTGTCTCCTAGGGCTTCTGTATTTGTCTCCTACCACAAACAACAGACATTTATTCTCTCATAATTCTGCAACCTAGAATTCCAAAATCATGATGTCAGCAGAGTCATGCTCCCTCTGAGGGCTCTAGGAATTAATCCTTCCTTGCCTCTTCTAGCCTCTGGTGGTTGCCAGCAACCGTCCACATTCCTGCATTTATAGATCCATCACTTTACTCTCTGCCTCTTATCTCATGAAGTTCTCCCTGTCTCTTGTCTCTGTGTCTCCTCTTCTTGTAAGGACACCAGACATACTGGATTAAGGGCCCACCCTCTCCATTATGACCTCATCTCTACCTAACTACTTCATCTACATGACCCTACTTCCAAATAACATCACATTCTGAGGTACTGGGTAGATAGGACTTAAACATATCCCAGAGGGGAACACAATTCAACACATAATACCTTTCCTTAAGCAGATACCATAATTTAGTCCCAGTAAAAACCTATCCATCCTTAAACTGAAGGAAAAAAACAAATTTTAATTTCGTGGTCACCTGATGCAGGGCAGGAGAATGTGTTAACAGTGGGATTGGCTCTGGACTTCCTGCACAGCAAACACCTCTCTTGCATTTCCCCCAGTTTAGGTTCAAACTGAGAAACAGTATGCACAAATCCAGGCCTCCTAGGGATGACAATCAGAAGAGGAAAGATCCACTGAGTCCTGAATGGCCACAATAAGCTTGAGCTCCGTTGACTTAGAGATTACTGTAACGTGAGTGCAAACATCCTGATGGTACAGATACTCTTCACTGTGAAATCAGCACCAAGTGACCAGTTCATTTCTTCTAGGTTAGACTAGCCATCTTCCCAACTCTAAGCAGACCATCTTTTGTTTCAAGAGGTAATTTTTTATCACCTTTGGCAAGTGAATAACATTAGTTTTCAAACACCACTCCCTCATCCTTTTGCTTGTCTGTCACCAAGGTAGTGAAGCAAAGTCTATAAAGCAGAGGAAATAAAAAGAAATGAGAGTTTATCAATTAGATATGCCTTATTAAGACAAAAATCATAAAATTGAGTGAAAAAAGCAAGTTTATATCATGTGCCTCATATAACACCATCTGTGTCAATGTAGAGGAAAAACTACCAAAAAGAGTACTAATTTCATTTGTGAATACATATGTACATGATGAAAGTGTAAACACAGAGTAAAAAGTGGTTGTGCCCAACTCTTTGTGACACCATGGACTGTAGCCCTCCAGGCTCCTCTGTCCATGGGATTTCCCAGACAAGAATACTGGAGTGGGTTACCATTCCCTTCTCCAGGGGATCTTCCTGACCCAGGGATTGAACCTGGGTCTCCTGCATTGCAGGCAGTTTCTTTACCATCTGAGCCATGAGGGAAGCCCATTGCCAAATCCATGGTGGGAGCTGCCTCTGGGGAAGAAGAGAAGTAAAGACAGAGAAAGGAGAATAGGTTTGAGACAAAGATAACATTTCAATTTCACATGGTACAAAGTAACACTAGGGAAAAAAATATGCAGAATGTATCTGTTGATCCAAACTGGCTGGTATTTGTCACATAATCTGTAATTTTTGAATTTTAAAATTTTTTTTCAAAAATACATAAATAAAAAATAATTGTCAGGTAACACACAAGTATAAATGAGCAAGAGATCCTCCTAGTCCTACATTGTGGTTAATCACCTGAAAGGAATTTTCCCAGCTCCAATGAGGATGATCTCAGCAACATGTAGTTCCAGGAGCACTGTCTTCCAGTCTAAATGAACTGCACAGAAGTTTACCCTATGAAGTGGAAAGAAACACAGTTTCATTAAAAGTTTGAATTGAGATGACCACAGCCTACTCTCTCTCTAATGTCTCTAACCCTAGACTAGCTGTGGTTCTCACATCAGAGTCCCCTTAAAGGCTTCAATCCGTGGCTAGAGAATTGAAATCCTACATGCTGTGTGATAGAGCCAAAAAACCAAAAACAAAACAAAACTATATGACTATAAATCATTGATAAAGGGAACTGAAGATAAGATATCCCACACTTCTGGACTGGAAGAGAACTGTTAAAATGACCATACCACCCAAAGCAACCTACAGATTTAATGAGATCCCTATCAAATTACCCATGACAGTTTTCACAGAACCAGAATAATCCTAAAATTAATATGGAACCATAAAAGATCCAGAATTGCCAAAGAAAATACTAAAGCCCACACAACATCTAGAGCCTGCACTCTGCAACAAGAGAAGCCATCATAATGAGAAGCATGAACCACAATGAAGAGTAGCCCCCAATTGCTGCAACTAGAGAAAGCCCATGCACAGCACTGAAGGCCTAGTCCCGCCAGAAACACAATTATTTTTTTTTAATGGCCAGAAATTCTAAATAGACTTTTTTCCAAAGAAGATATATAGATAAATCAATAGGCACATGAAAAGATGTTCAGCATTATTAGAGAAATGCAAATCAAAACTACAATGAGGTGTCACCACACACCACTCACAATGGCTATCATTAAAAAGTCTACAAGTAACAAATGCTGGAGAGAGTGGGAGGAATCCAATTGCTGCAACTAGAGAAAGCCCATGCACAGCACTGAAGGCCTAGTCCCGCCAGAAACACAATTATTTTTTTTTAATGGCCAGAAATTCTAAATAGACTTTTTTCCAAAGAAGATATATAGATAAATCAATAGGCACATGAAAAGATGTTCAGCATTATTAGAGAAATGCAAATCAAAACTACAATGAGGTGTCACCACACACCACTCACAATGGCTATCATTAAAAAGTCTACAAGTAACAAATGCTGGAGAGAGTGGGAGGAAAAGTGAACCCTCCTACGCTGCTGCTGCTGCTGCTAAGTCACTCCAGTCATGTCCGACTCTGTGCGACCCCATAGATGGAAGCCCACCAGGCTCCCTCGTCCCTGGGATTCTCTAGGCAAGAACACTGGAGTGGGTTGCCATTTCCTTCTCCAATGCATGAAAGTGAAAAGTGAAAGGGAAGTCGCTCAGTTGTGTCCGACTCTTAGCGACCACATGGACTACAGCCTACCAGGCTCCTCCATCCATGGGATTTTCCGGGCAAGAATACTGGAGTAAGGTGCCATTGCCTTCTCCAACACTACTGGGGGAATATAAATTAGTGCAGCCAATGTGGAAAACAGTATGGATATTCCCTATTCCCTAAAAAACTAAAATAGGGTTGCCATATGATCTAGCAATCCCACTCTTGGGCATATGTCCATTCAAAGAGACACATGTACCTCAGTGTTCATAGCAGCACTGTTTACAAGAGCCAAGACATGGAAACAACGTAAATGTCCGTTGACAGAAAGATGTTCTACATACATAAAAGGGAATGCTACTCAGCCATTAAAAAATGAAACGAATTGCCAGTCTAGGTTTGATGCATGATACTGGATGCTTGGGGCTGGTGCACTGAGACGACCCAGAGGGATGGTACGGGGAGGGAGGATGGAGGGGGGTTCAGGATGGGGAACATGTGTATACCTGTGGCGGATTCATATTGCTGTATGGCAAAACCAATACAATATTGTAAAGTAATTAACCTCCAATTAAAATAAATAAATTTATATTTAAAAAATAATAATGCCATTTGCAGCAAAATGGATGCACCCAAAGATTATTATACTACGTGAAAAAGAAAGACAAATGCTTTATGATATAACTTATTTGTGGAATCTAAAATATGACACAAATGAACTTATCTACAAGACAGACTCACAGGGAAAACAAAGTTATGGTTACCAAGAGGAAAGGAGTTGGGACTCTCCTCTTTGGTAAACATAACTTACGGAGTTTGTGGATAGATTAGGAGTTTGGTATTAGCAGATACACACTACCATATATAAAATAAACAACAAAGTCCTAGTGTATAAGACGGAACTGTAGTCAATATCCTGTAATAAAGCATATTGGAAATGAAAAGTATATAACTGAATTACTTTGCTGTTCACCAGAAACTAACACAACATTGTAAACAACTACAATAAATTAAAAAAAAAAAAAAGGCCCAAGCCAATCCTATAGAGTGAAGTAAGTCAGAAAGAAAAAACAAATAATCATATATTGGCATATATATATGGAATCTAGAAAGATGGTACTGATGAACCTATTTGCAGGGCAGCAATGGAGATGCAGACACAGAGAACAGACTTATGGACACAGAGAGGGAAGGAGAAGGAAGGATGAATTAAAAGAGTAATGTTGAAACATACACATTACCGTATGTAAAACAGATAGTGGGAATTTTCTGTATGATGCAAGAAACCCAAATCCAGATTTATATGCA
>SJXQ01008268.1:0-35190 GCA_006408695.1 Aepyceros melampus | reverse complement strand
AAATCCAGTTTTCTGTGCAAACCTAGAGGGGAGGGGTGGGGTGGGAGGGAGGTTCAACAGGGAAGGGACATATTTATATACCTGTGGCTTATTCATGTTATGTATGGCAGAAAATAAGAGAATATTATAAAGCAGTTATCCTCCAATTAAAAATAAAAGAAGGCCCAGTGTTGGATTTGTTTAATAAAAATACAAAATATTTCTAGAGAGATGTGTATGCAATACATGCATAAATTAATGGCTAGTTTCCTGGTCATCTGTTTGGGGAGCAAATAAGAGAAAACCTCAGCCTCTTGTCTTGCAGCCTCTAGTCCTAAAGTTAAGTCACTCAGTCATGTACGACTCTCTGCGACCCCATAGACTGTAGCCTACCAGGCTCCTCTGCCTATGGGATTTTCCAGGCAAGAGTACTGGAGTGGGTTGCCATTTCCTTCTCCAGAGGATCTTCCCAACCCAGGGATCGAACCCAGGTCTCCCACATTGTAGGCAGACGCTTTACCATCTGAACCACCAGGGAAGCCACCTGCAATAACTGCTCCCGCCGGATCGCCTAGCATTTCCTTTGCACACCTGTGACCCCATGGGGTAGCCTTCCAACTCACTGCTGCCAGCTTCCCAGATGTTTGCATTTTATATTTTGCTGCTGGTTGGCCAAGATCCCTTATCATTATTCAAGTTACTGTGATACACAAACTTTGATGATGCTCTCTGAAAAGAAACATCTTGCTCTTATAGCTCTAAGAGCCCAGTTTCACAATTCATATTTGAGCAGTTATTTTCACAATCATTGGATGGATAAGCCATCTTCCTAAAGTTATGTTTTAGTTTCTCATTGCAATCCAAAAATCTTTGAAGATGCATGCATGAAAATCCAGGAGTAAAATCGAAAAGCTAACAATCATCTGCCTTTAAAATGCTATTTTCTCAAAGCTAAATAAATGGCTTCCAGTGTTTTCCATGAGGAGCAAAGGCAAAGCAACTGTCAATTGAAGAGTAGTTGGTGTGGCTTCTTCCCCCATTACAGCATCGGACAGAACTAGAACTCTTAGCAAATGAAACACTATGAAACGAGAAAGAAGGAAAAATTGTGACCACCCCCAAAGGTCCTCAGCTTCATTCAAACAGGACTTCATGCATATGTCTGCAGAGCAAACTTTTCTCCTTTCCTCTGAACATGGATTCTGGATGCTGAAAACAGCATGGCAATAGTCCAGAAAAATTACTATGGTTGGGCAGATTCAAAATTTTATATCCCCAGGATCTAATTCAACAAATAATTTCTACATTAATTCAAGAACTTTCCCCTTTGGTTATGGAATGAAGGCTCAAGATCATCAGCCAGTAACTATTATCCAATGCCCTAGGCTCTCAGACACTGGCTGACACATGGAAAGCTAAAAGAGGAAACTTGTAGTCTGTGACCTGCAGCAGGTTTTTAAAAAATGGGCTCACTAAAGCTTACCAAAATACTGGCACAAGCAAAGAACCAATATTGCTACAGGAAAAAAAAGTATAGTAATAAGAGTATTGATCACAATTAACAGGAATGGACTGCTGTACCTAATAGAGTTTTCCATTCCAAGGCACATTAAGCAAAACATTTTTTTCTGTTTTATGGTTCCAATATTGTTGGAAAGACATGGTGGTACTAGGTTTTGTAGACTGGCTTGCTCAATTCTGCTCCAACTTCCTTCTGGGCCTTCCTGGCTCACAGAGACTCTAAAGCTGCAAGGTCTGTTTTTCAGATCCTTTACAACTAAAATGGTGTATGAGATTTAGATTCTGCATAACAGATGCACACATCCAATGCTCAAATTTGGAACCAAGTTATGTAGCAATAGAAGCCAGGTGTGAGAATTCCATTCTGTGGACACAGAGCATAACTGAGGTGGCCTGGTTCCAATGCCAGCAGCTGAGGCTGAAGTTTCCTGACTGAGCAGAAGTGGCTCCCCTGGCAGCACTTCAGTGGTAGTGGGCCACTCAAAACGCACCTTTCAGATTGTGGCAGGAGCACCAGTGCCCCTGGAGAGTCCGTTTTGTGATCTGCTTTAGAAGTGGGTTCTGGCCATCTAGCTCTCTTCAGTCCATCCAACAATATTGCGACTTTACACCCCTTGTACTGAGGCACTCCGTCATGTCCGACTCTTTGAGACCCCATGGACAGAGGAGCCTGGCAGGCCACAGTCCATGGGGATTCTCCAGGCAAGAATACTAGAGTGGGTCGCCATGCCCTCCACCAGGGGTTCTACCCAACCCAGGATCAAACCCGGGTCTCTCGCATTGCAGGCGGATTCTTTATCATCTGAGCCACCAGGGAAGCCCTTATACCCCTTACTATTCCCTTTCCACTCAACCCAGATATAATTGACTCTCTGTAAGTAATTCCCAAATAAAATAGATGTTTACTTCACTTTCTTACTACAATATATTTACTTGATGAGTAAGTGCCTTGAAAATCTTCAAAATCATTGTGAAGAAAATGAAAGTTTTAAATGAAATTAATGAATGCCAAATCACTTTGAAATTCCAAGAGTGACTTACCTTCATGTAAACAAATTTCTCCTGTCACACTGTCATAGCGAGTGACAAGAGTACTGAAAACATAACCTCTAATTAAATCAATAAATATGGCTGCATGTTGGTAGCAGGTTTAATATTTCAGTAGTTGCTGGTAGAGACTCCAGCCAGCAACTGTCCGGAAAAAAGACACTGTGGACTTTGCCTGGAGTGGTAAGAAGGGGACGGCTAGTAGAGCAAAGATGGTGAGTATTATAGTTTAGATTCCCCCAGAGGACATGTTGAGGTTGCAAGTACTTTTTAAGAGATAAAAATCTGTAGGGAGCAAGGAAGTGTATTAGTTTTCTATTACTGTTGTAACAAATATAATAGCTTATTCTCCTACTGTTCTGGAGGCAAGAAACTCAAAGTCAGTTTCACTGGGCTAATGTCAAGGTGCTGCAGGGCTAGTTCCTTCTGGAGTCTCCGGGGAGAATCCATTCCTTCTCTTCCTCCAACCTTTTAGTGGACATCAGTATTCTTTGCCTCTGGCCTCTTCCTGCATCTTTGAAATACATCACCCAGTCTCTGCTTCCAGCATCCCATCACCTCCTACTCTCACTCTGACTTCTCCAGAATTCGTCTTAATAAGGATTTATGTGAAACTACAAGAAAATACAGAGCAGTATCTCTGATGAACATAGATGTAAAAATCCTCAACAAAGTATTAGCAAACCAAACTCAACCAGTGCTTTCAAAGAATCGTATACCATGGTCAAGTGGGATTATCCGTGGGATGCAAGAATGGTTAAACACACACAAATCAATGAATGTGATATACCATATCAACAAAATGAAGGGGAAAAAATCCTATGATTGCCTCAATGGATGCAGAAAACTATTTGACAAAATTCAACATACTTTTGTAATAAAAAATTCTCAATAAATTAGAAGGAGTATACCTCAACATAACAAGGGTCATATATGACAAGCCCACAGCTAACATCATAGTGAATGGTGAAAAGCTGAAAACTTTTCCTCTAAGGTCAGGAACAAGACTAGGATGCCCACTTCCCATTTTTAAAAGTCCTAACCAGAGCCCTTAGACGAGAAAATGAAATAGAAGGCATCCAAATAGGAAAGGAAGAAGTGAAATTGTTTCTGTTTGCTCTATAGACTACCAAAAGAACTGTTAGAACTAAGAAACAAATTCAGGAAAGTTACAGGATGCCAAATCAACACTCAAAAATAAATTGTGTTTCCATACACTAACAATGAGAAATCAAAAAGAATGTTAAGAAAACAATATACGTTCAAAACAAAATCCACTTGGAGGAGAAATCAATATGGTGGAGTGGTAGGACATGAAGCTCACCTTCTCCCACAGATATTTGTACATCAACACGATTCTCACAGAATATCTACAAGATAGAAACAGATTCAAGGACACAGAGAACTTGTGGTTGCCAAGGGGGAAGGGGGTGGAGTGGAAGGTTGCAGTTAGGAGATATAATCTATCATATGGAATGGATAAACAACAAGGTCCGACTGTATACTATAGAGAACTACATTCAGTATCCTATGCTAAACCATAATGGAAAAGAATATGAAAAAAAGAATGTATATATAACTGAATCTCTTTGCTGTATAGTGGAAATTAATACATTGTAAATCAACTATACAATAAAAATATAAATAATAATAAAACCCACTTACAATTATTTAAATTGATAAGAAAGTTCAGTAAGGTGGCTACACACAAGGTAAATATACAGAAATGTTTTCCTTCCCCAAAGTAACCAAGTAGATAAATGCTTGAAAAACAGATCACGCCCACAAGAGCAACAAAAACAAACTGCATTTATTTAACATGCAGAACTCCGATTATAAACTTTTACTAAGACATCTAAAGACAGAGTTAAATATATAAAATTGTGCCATACTCCTGGTTGTCATCACAGAATGTTATTAAGATGTCAATTCTTCCAAAAATTATTTATATTTAATGCAATTCCAATCAAAATTCCACTTTTAAAATTTTTACCTCAAAACAGTGCTATGATCCCATCTTTAACTATCTGCATAATGTCAAGCAAGATGAAAAAACTGAAGATTTGGCCTATGACAGCATCAATGGCATCAGAGGAGTATCCCGTGCTTTGGAAGAACACAGGTGTTCCAGAATCAGGACACGCGTTCATGTGTCCCATCCTGTTCCAAGCACGGCTACTGCTCTTCAATCTGTACTTCTAGAAAAGAGAGTTACCTGGTGGTTACTTCCATCAACTTTTCTCCCTTTTCTCAACAAGTTTAATATTTATGTACATCTGAGTATTTGCCTGCTTATCTACAAATTATGGACATGGTGGAAGACCCTAAGGACCAATATATCTAAAATAGTCCAGATTCTTCATACGCTGGAGATCATGAGATGCCAAGAGCACACTGAGAGAAAATGGGAAGTGAGCTGAATCATTGTTTGCAGCATTGGGTGAATTATCATACATCCCTACAGGGTTCTCCCAGTCCCCTGTCATGCACTGTGGAAGAAGCTTAATGTTAGGCTGGTTTGGAAGATTCTTGACTACTCACCAGGCCTCCATAAAGGACCCACACCTTGGAGACAGGATTCAGCTATTATGTGGGTCCTATGCAGCCTAATGGTTGTGTGAGGGTTCTTCTAATCTTCCCATTGAATTGTTCCTTGTCCTCCTTTAATTATCCCAGGACTCCAGTGATTCTGGGAATGAAGTCATTTAAGACTCATGAGTCCCTTCATCTGTGACTCCAAGACCCCCAGGGCATAGTTCTTATCTCCATGGTCAAAGTCCGTTCCGTTCCGTTCAGTCGCTCAGTCGTGTCCAACTCTTTGCGACCCCATGAATCGCAGCACGCCAGGCCTCCCTGTCCATCACCAACTCCCGGAGTTCACCCAGACTCACATCCATTGAGTCTGTGATGCCATCCAGCCATCTCATCCTCGGTCATCCCTTTCTCCTCCTGCCCCCAATCCCTCCCAGCATCAGGGTCTTTTCCAATGAGTCAACTCTTCGCATCAGGTGGCCAAAGTACTGGAGCTTCAGTTTTAGCATCATTCCTTCCAAAGAAATCCCAGGGTTGATCTCCTTCAGAATGCACTGGTTGGATCTCCTTGCAGTCCAAGGGACTCTCAAGAGTCTTCTCCAACACCACAGTTCAAAAGCATCTCACAATGGATGTGAGAGTTGGACTGTGAAGAAGGCTGAGCAGCGAAGAATTGATGCTTTTGAACTGTGGTGTTGATCAAAGTCAGGCTGCAGTAAGTCTGGCATTATGGCTGGCACAAAGAGGACCCAGCAAAGGAGGTGGAAGCTGCACATTTTCAAACAGCATTGAGGAGAACTTGGTCCCGTGGACACACCTAATTGCAAGGGGATCTTGGGGTATAGATTCTGCCACCTGGGAGAGGAGAATGGATTCAGGGGGCAAAAAGCTGCCTTTCAAAACCCCTTTTATAATCTCTGCATGGATCAGAGCAGTGAAGGGGCACAGGCTTAAATGTTTCCTAACAAGGGGCAATCTTGCCCTATTGTTTGCACGCTAGGTGCCTGCATGTTATTGTAAGCATTTCCCCACTGAAAGCACTGGCCCATCTGTGTCATGCTTTCCCAGATGTGTTGCTGAACAAATGTGCTAACACAATCTCAGGCATTTGGGGAAGGACTTTATGCAACACACAAACTTTGCGAAGTCCCTTCTAGGTTTGGCTAAGTAACTTTCTCCCTCTTGCTTTTTATATTTCCCTCATGGTTCAAAGCCAAGCATTAGGGGAAGGACTTGTCAGTTTTTAACCAATCAAGTACAAAATGGCCTCCTAAATGTATTTTTCTCTGGCTTTGTGTTCTTTATTTATCACATGCTTTGATGTTGTTACACCCAAGGCCATCTTCCAGCCCCTCTTCTACTGAAAATTAATCACATTTATTTCTAACTAAGACACCCTTGGGAAAAAGAAGAAAATAGCTGGTTTCCTTAAGTACAGCACCAAGAAATGCAATATCCCACCTCAGTTTTTGGCAGCTCTTTCCTGAAGCCATAACATATTCCTCTAGATAAGCACAGCTAAGAGGCACTGCAGCAGCAGCAAAGGAGACACTGTTCCAAAATACCACCTTTTTTTTTTTTTAATAAAAATGTAATTGCCTCATTATTGACATTGATCAGAATAATCCAAACCATTGCCTTTCATATGAAGATTAGTCTAAATGGAACCTGGAATCAATTCTATTATAAAATGGGTGAATAGTTGGAAAAACAAAGTGGTCCTTCCTCAGACAGCGGAGTCTCAACTGCTGGTGACGTATCTGTGTTGAGTAAGATCTTAAAATGGATGAAACCTCATGAGGCTTCTTTGTGGCTGCCTTTCTATACGTTGCACAGCACTTCTGTTTACTTTTACTAAAGAATGAGATGAATGTAAGTTGAAGAGTGTAGCAAATGAAGTGGCTGTCAACAGCTACATCTAAGGGATAAATCTTTTTTTTAATCACATTGCTTTTTATATTGGTAGAAAAGGATAACAGATGCTAGCACTGCCACCAGAGGCAGTTTATCTGGATCTCAGAAGGATAACTGATGACCTTTGGTATTGTTATTGTTTAGTCACTAAGTCTTCTCTGACTCTTTGCGACCCCATGGACTGTAGCCCGCCAGGCTCCTCTGTCCATGGGATTTCCCAGGGAAGATACTGGAGTGGGCTGCCATTTCCTACTCCTGGGCATCTTCCTGAGCCAGGGATCAAACCCACGTATACTGCATCACAGGCAGAGTCTATACCATCTTAGCCACCAGAGAAGCCCGACGTTTGGTATTATTTAAAAGATCAGCGCTAACATCCTCACATGGAAATTATCCTAGCTGGAGTTTGAGACACAATATTTTAAAGGCAATGGTACCAGGACTTCCCTGGTGGTCCAGTGGTTATGAATCCGCCTGCCAGCGCAGGAGACACGGGTTTGATCCCTGGTCCAGGACGCTTCCACATGCCATGGGACAACTATGCCCACAAGCTGCAGATACTGAGCCCCTGTGCCGCAACTACTGAAGCCCATACGCCCTGGAATCTGTGTCCACAACAAAAGGAGCCACCGCAACGAGAAGCCCACGCACCACAACTAGAGAACAGCCCCTACTCGCTGCAACCAGAGAAAACCCACAGCAGCGAAGACTCAGCAAAGTAAATAAACAAGTGTAAATAAATAAAAGTTTAAAAAAAAACTTAATAAAGGCAATGATACCAAATATAGTAATGGGACAGAACGAAAGTCCTGCTCTTGGCTTAGGCAAGATACAGGGAGAAATTCTACTCTAAACAATAAAATTTTATGGAAAAAAATATGTTTCCCTATATAAGCCTAAGTACAGAATCTCAGTTTCATAATATTTTTAAGTTTAATGTATAGTCATAGCTTTTTTTTTATCAAAGGAAATCACTCTTGCCTGTCACTGCAAATTGGAATTCCTTAAAGCTTTTCTTGGAAATCTGTTTGTAAAACCAATGTGATTCTGAAGTTGCAGTACCACAGGCATGGCAAAGAAGGTTTTTACAACCTGGTTCCAACATATCTTTCAACATTCATTTCCATCATACCCTGTCCCTCCATGCTTTCCAAGCTCTAATTATTAAAGAATAGCCATTCTTTCCAGAACAGGTGATTACTCTCCATCTTACTTTGTCATTTATTATTCCCTCCACCTAGAATTCTCTCTTCCTACCTTCCCACCCCCACCTTCCCTACCACTCTCCTGGCATCCTGGCAAAATCTTACTTACCTTGATCTCATTAAGAACCAGTACACAGACTTCCCTGGTGGTCCAGTGGCTAAGACTCTGTGCTCCCAAGGCAGGTTCGATTCCTGGTCAGGGAACTCAATTCCACATGCCACAACTAAATATTTCACAAGCCACACTGAAGATCAAGGATCTCACATGCCACAACTAAGACTTTGCCCCGCCAAATGAAATAAATTTTAAAATTAAAAAAAAAAAAAACAGTGCATACGTCTCTTCCTTTCTGAGATGGTCCTTAATGATCCCAAGCAGAGTTGATTTTACTTTCCTTTATTTTCTTGCAGTGTATACAACAACTCCAGCCATGGCCACACTCTGTTGCCATTTTCTGTCCAGGGTATGAGTGCTACAAAGACAAAGAAATGATCACAAGCATCTTTGAATTCCCAGAGTCTTCCCCAGTGCATGAGGGATAAAGGAACTTACGTGTGGTAACTGCCACTGGTGCCCTCCCACAGTGCACATAGGCTCAGCTTCCAGCTGTAAATGCCTGCAGCATTTTGCCAGGGGACTCTTTCCAGCTGCTGAAACTTGCACTGCCCATGTCCAGCCTGAAACTATAGAGCAGGCTAGCGATACAGGAGCAGCCTTCAATCACTGGCTGACATGAGTTGGTGGGTACGACTCCAGCCATCTCACCCTTTGGGTGGGATGACACCGAGCTCCATAATCTCAACTGTCAACCACCATTCCCCAGACTGAGATTAAGCTCACATTTCCCTTAGTTTAATGTTTTGATACCACACCCTGCAATGACTTCCCTACCTTCCCCATCTCATTTCCCTGCACTCCTAGCTGGTGCTTCCTGGGAAGACGTCACACATTAACTACTAGCACTCAATCCTTGTCTTCAGGTCTATTTGTTGTGGAACCTAAATTAAGGATACAAAATACTGAGCTGAATCTGGCCCCGAGTTTGAAGGGGCTATCAGTTAAGGTAGTGTGTCCTTGTAGAGACTACTTGCTTGAATTTGCCCTTCAGATCAAATGCACCCTTTCAGAGATCACCTGCCCCAGCATTGGGAGTCTTGTTCCTTGAAACAACAGAAAGCTTTTACAGCTTTTTGAGCAGAAGAATAGCCTAATATAAGCGTGTTATAGGACAGTCATTTTGGCAGCACTAGATGGACAGATGGATGGATGAATAAGTAAGGGAAGACATCAAGAAAGCTAACTAAGTAGCTGAAGGCTGCCAGAGGGCCTTCACCCAAACCTGACCAGGCTGGCACCCTGACCTCAGACTTCCATCCTCCAGAGCTAGGAGAAATAAATTTCTGTCATCTGTGGGCCACACAGTCTATGGTCCTTTGTTATAGCAGCCTGAAAAAACTAAGACAGGTACTATGGTTATGCAAGATAATATCTTTTTTAAAAGAACTTTTATTCCTATGACCTCATAAGGAAAACTGGCTGAATGGTACATGGAAACTCTGGCACTATTTTTGCAATTTCTTGTGAATCAAACTACATTATAATAAAACATTATATAGAAGCAAATTAATGTTTATAAACATTCGGGCCGCAGTCTGGACACAAGTGGCTAAGTCCCTAGCACTATGTCCCTTTGTTCAAAGGTCTAAACCTTCAAGTCCACTCTTTGTCACCAGATGACAGTTCCCCAAAAGCCTACCTTTCCCCTGCATGTCCAGGGCTGTGATTTCTGTTTGGCTCTTGTCTGTCCTCCGCCACGTGGCTTCTGGAGCAACATCCTTTTCTGTTTGACCCCCAATTCTTCCTACTCGGATCACATCGCCTTCCAAGCACACCTGCCACAGTTTGCAGGGATCTCCCCAAGTCTGCCCCCAGCCTCAGTCCTCTCTAACCCTGGTCAACGAGCCTTCCCACCGCCCCTGCATCTGTGTCCACCACTCCTACAGCTGTCTTACCTTCTTTGGTGAGGAGAGAGGGGATTCCTCTTTCGTATCCTCTTATTTCTTCACATATATGCGTCAAACCCCCAGCAGTCTGGAGAGCCTTTGCACTACACAAGAATCTCTTCTTTCTTTCCTTAGTGATCCGCATTAGCACCTCAATCAGAATCACTCTTGACCCATCCGTGGGAATTGCCCATCTCCCCTCCACATCAGGCACCCACACCCAGCTGCCCAGAGCCAGGCGACCTGGGAGTCTCTGGGTGATGCACTTCCCGCCACCACTCAGCACACAGAGCCTGGCTCAGAGCCAGAGTGCTTGACTGCCTGATGAAAATCTTATCTTTCCTTTCAAAAATTAAAGTATGGAATACCCGAATTTTACTTTTCATCTCATTGTTCTCTCCTCCCTCTCTAGAGTAACCCCTTAACTCAAAATTTTTTCGAAAGAGTTACTTTGGCAAAGCCTGGCATTGCCTCGGCTCTGAAAAACCAACTCAACAAGATCATGTGTACTGTATTTCAATGGGTGTGAGCGTGTCCATCAAGACCCAAGTTCCTGATTAGTCCAGCAAATTGCTATAATATCCATCTAGCAATTGTCACTAGGTGCACAATGAAGGATTTCAGAGGTGCAGACACCGGAAAGTGGTCTATAAAGACCAACTAGTCTATAAATGAGCCCTTGTTCAATTTCTGTTGTCAATACTATAAAATCAATTTGGCAGCAGCGTTACAAACACCTACAGGAATTCTTGTTATGCTGATTTTTCTTCTGGCATTGGGCCTTCCAGCCGTCATAAGGTGTCAAGATGATGGCTGGGATGATGCCAGTCCTCTCTGTGCCATGCTCCTCTCTAGCAGCTGCGTGAGGCTCCTCAGCACTGTCACTGGAGCTTCAGAGAGTTCTGCTTCCTTTGTCATGGATGACGAAATTTGACTCCCAGTCCCTGAAGCTGTTATGAATATTTCATATTCATTTTTCACATATATTTACCAAAATATTTATGTATTTACATATGTAATATATTTATGTTTAATATTAAGCATACTTGGCCTCAGAGCAATAATCTCAGAATAAAGTTTTTCCTTGATTCTCAAAGTTCTGGTAATGCATAGCCTCTTTGTGACTTTACCTACGGTTTGAAAGCAAGGTCTCCTTTGAAATATTGTTAAGCAGTAAAATAAAACTAAAAAAGTTTCCACAATGCAACTTAAGTAATGTTGAGCCAAATAGTAAGAAGTCTAAATTCTGCTACTAAGTTAATTCTCTCCCAACTCAGTTCATAAGATAAATTGGAACCAAGTTGGTGTCAGTTTGTCACCTTAATCACCTACATCATTTCAAGAATTAAGAATTTCAAGATTACAACAGAGCATTAAACTGAACATAAAGCCCTCCTGAGCATATAGGAGCATGTTCAACTCCACAGGTTTGCTTCTCACCACTAAACTCCACTGTTTCCTTGGAAATGGCTCAGAGCCTCAAGGTTGACAGCCAAAATTTAAATTTAAATCAAAATCTAAACATGTTTCCAAAAGACTTTGGTGCTTAATCAGACAATCTGGGAAAGCCAGTGTTTTAGTTAGCCATGTCTGGGAACCCATTGACATCCCAAATAGGAATGTGTTTGTTTCAGGCACCAAGAATATTAGGAGAAGGTAATGAAGGATGGCTCAGCAGCTCATAGATGGCAAGAGAATAGAGGCTCCTTCGGTCTCTCCCATTCTTAGCAACAGGGCTGGTTCTCTAAGCATCAGAGGTGTTCCAAGTAGAAAGGGGGAGGCAGAAGCAACAGCACAGTGGACTCTGCTTACGTCTGATTTGGGGAAGACTAAAGCATGGCTCCCACATTAGCTGGAAAGGGGGCTGGAGATACAAGTTCTTAGCTTCCCAGCCTCCAGAGTTAGACTATAAGGTTGGAATGAATCGTCAATGCAGAGCTTTGAACACACTGGTTGGAATGTAAATTGTCTAGAATACAGTATATCTGCAAGTCACAGGGGCTCCTCTAGAGCAGTGCTTCTCAATTCAATGTGCACGTAAGTTACTTGGGGGTTTTGTTCAACTGTAGATTCTGAATGAGTAGGTCTGGGGTGAGGCCTGAGACTCTTCCTTTCCCAAGTGATGCCATGCTTCTCATCCATGCTCTGAGTCCCTAGGACACTGAGAGCCAGGGGAGGAAAAATGAGATGAAAAGGAATAAACCTTAAGTAGAGGAACAGACATGCACTCATAGGAAAATCAGTTCTCCATAACTGAAGCAAAGCAGTATGGAAGCCTCCTGGCCAAGATGTCCAGAGGAACTTCCCAATCAAAGGGACAACTTGCTCCTGTCAGGCATCTGCATCCTGAAGCCAATAATAGGATACTTGGGAAAGATTCAATTATTTGATAATGTTGATGGTTTGGAAAAGACAGCTCAGCCTACCTGAGTGAATTAATAAGCCCAGTGAGTTTCAAAGCCCAAGTTCATAAGTAAAGGCATAAAAATAGTACCATGAAAATGGAAAAAGCTATAAAGTAGAGGTTAACTCCAAGCTGAGATTGCCCCAGCAATTATCTTGAGTGTAAAATTCAAATCAACAGTGTGAATTTGACTCAAGTAAGAAGAGAGCTTTGTTTTGTTTTTGTTAATTTCAGGTGATGATATTACAGAGTTAGCCACGGTCAGCAGTGACAATGAACCATCCAGGATTGTGTATCAATCAGGATTCCATATTTGCAAGGAACAGAAACCAAATTTGGTTGACCTCAACATAAGGCAACTTGCTGGAGGACTGTCAATGCTTACAGAAATGACAGGTCTTGAGAATGGACAGGAACCAAAAGAATCCCAGAGGATTAGGAAGCAAAAACCACAGTCATCATCTTAAATCAAACAAAGTCTGTTTAGCGCACCATTCCTTCCTGCCCTTGAGTTAAAGTCCCAGAAAATAACTTCCCATCAGCCAAGCTCAGGTTATATATTAATACTTTTATCCTGCCTCGTCCTCTTGGCTTCTGTGAAAACTTGTTGGCATCTGGAATTGCTCTCCCACCAAGACTACACTATGCAAAAACCTAACTCCCTCAAAAGAAATCCAAATAATACCAGATAGATGAAATGGATGCTGGGCAATCAAAAACAGTAAGAAATGCTTGCTATGAGTGGAAATATGGTTTCTCTCAAGTACAGATTCTAGTTGGCTGGTGGTGGCCACCTGGAGTTTATGTTGAGAGATTTCTGAAACCATGTTTCTGATTCAGTGGAATTGACCATCACCACAGAAAGAAGGAATAAAGTGTCTCCCAGATCTTTGCCATTTTTTGGCAGAGCAGATGTTTTCTTCCTCATAAAAGCTTTCTCTGACCCTTCCTCCTGGAAGTAGACCCTCCCTTTTTGACTCATATTTTCCATTCCTGAATATCTGAGCAACCATAAGCAATAATCTGAGCCCCTCTGCGCCTCCACTTTCCATGGATTAATAAAATACTAATATCCAATTCAAAGGGTGGTTTTGAGTGTTATATGCACTAAAACACGGCAAACTTTTTGCCTAACGTCTGACAAAAAGTCAGCACTCAATGTTAGCATGTCCCCAATATCAACCTCTCTATGACCAACCACATGTTCTTCTGTGTGTCATGGGTCTTCACATCTAAGTACTCAGAGGTGGACTCAAAAGACACTGGACTTTGAAACATTCTACTCATACCTTTTCCACTCACAGGCTGTGTGGCCTAGTCTTATTTATCACTGTGTTTCTTCCATTTAGTACAGTACATATCACTTATAGCAAGAGCTCAACAAATAGTCACTGATCAAGTGAGAAAGTTAAGTTCTCTGACCCTCAGTTCTGTAAATTGGGATCCTACCTGAAAACATAACATCACCTGTCACAGTCTTTAACTCCCTATTTGCTGCTCCAGAAATGTTAGTTTCCTTTCTGTTTCAAAAACCGGTATTTTCAATGACTTAAAAAAAAATGGCCCTTGAGTGTGATCCAGTTCGTATACTCAGATTAAACCAATGAGTATCTATATTCAGTATGGTTTGAACACTTGTTTTAAAAACATAAATATATGATCCCCAAAGGAACCCATTTCAATTTTAACTGAAGGTAATTGAAATATTCATTTCAATAAGGAAGAAGCCAGACCAAAAAAGTCTTCTTTGTTCCTTCCTCCTTCATTATTCCAAGAGGTGTCAAATTATTGACATACATCCTGAAAGATGATGCTGTGAAAGTGTTGCACTCAATACGGCAGCAAATTTGGAAAACTCAGCAGTGGCCACAGGACTGGAAAAGGTCAGTTTTCATCTCAGTCCCTAAGAAAGGCAATGCCAAAGAATGCTCAAACTACCACACAATTGCACTCATCTCACACAATAGTAAATTAATGCTTAAAATTCTCCAAGCCAGGCTTCAGCAATACGTGAACCATGAACTTCCCGATGTTCAAGCTGGTTTTAGAAAAGGCAGAGGAACCAGAGATCAAATTGCCAACATCAGTGGATCATGGAAAAGCAAGAGAGTTCCAGAAAAGCATCTATTTCTGCTTTATTGACTATGCCAAAGCCTTTGACTGTGTGGATCACAATAAACTGTGGAAAATTCTTCAAGAGATGGGAATACCAGACCACCTGACCTGCCTCTTGAGAAACCTGTATGCAGGTCAGGAAGCAATAGTTAGAACTGGACATGGAACAACAGAGTGGTTCCAAATAGGAAAAGGAGTACGTCAAAGCTGTATATTGTCACTCTGCTTATTTAACTTATATGCAGAGTACATCATAAGAAATTCTGGGCTGGATGAAGCACAAGCTGGAATCAAGATTGCTGGGAGAAATATCAATAACCTCAGATATGCAGATGACACCACCCTTATGGCAGAAAGTGAAGAAGAACTAAAGAGCCTCTTGATGAAAGTGAAAGAGGAAAGTGAAAAAGCTGGCTTAAAGTTCAACATTCAGAAAACTAAGATCATGGCATCCAGTCCCATCACTTCATGGGAAATAGACGGGGAAACAGTGGAAACAAGTGTCAGGCTTTATTCTGGGGGGCTCCAAAATCACTGCGAATGATGATTGCAGCCATGAAATTAAAAGACGCTTACTCCTTGGAAGAAAAGTTATGACCAACCTAGACAGCATATTCAAAAGCAGAGACGTTACTTTGCCAACAAAGGTCCATCTAGTCAAGGCTATGGTTTTTCCAGTGGTCATGTATGGATGTGAGAGTTGGACTGTGAAGAAGGCTGAGTGCCGAAGAATTGATGCTTTTGAACTGTGGTGTTGGAGAAGACTCTTGAGAGTCCCTTGAACTCCAAGGAGATCCAACCAGTCCATCCAAAGGAGATCAGTCCTTGGGTGTTCACTGGAAGGACTGATGCTAAAAAGCTGAAACTCCAGTACTTTGGCCACCTGATGCGAAGAGCTGACTCATCTGAAAAGACCCTGATGGTGGAGAAGATTGAGGGCAGGAGGAGAAGGGGAGGACAGAGGATGAGACGGTTAGATGGCGTCACCGACTCAATGGACATGGGTTTGGGTGGACTCCAGGAGTTGGTGATGGACAGGGAGGCCTGGTGTGCTGCAGTCCATGGGGTCGCAAAGAGTCAGACACGACTGAGCGACTGAACTGAACTGAATCGAACCATTAAGTGGTTTTCAGGGACTTCAGAGAGATAGGAACAAAAGGACACTATTAAAATCATGCAAATTCTTACTGTTATTTTTAGCTCCAAAACTAGAATTAATAAAAATTTAAAACTGCTTATTTTTGCAAGTTCTAAAGGATCGGTCATTCTGAAAACAAATTTATACTTCCTGTAAGATACATTTGGAGGTCAGGCTGCAGGAGAAGATGGCAGTCTCCACAGGCTTTAAAGCTCCTCGTAATTTTCACTTGTTGGAAGAACTTGAAGGAGGACAAAAAAGAGTAGGCAATGGTAACAAGAGGAAAACTGAGCAGAGTTTCTTTCTCATTAAGGCACCATCATGTAAGCATGAACCTGGAGTACTCAAGGGGAACTCAGGTTTGCAGGTGGGAGCATGGCGAGAAGTGTCAGATGGTTGAAAACAAATTTATACTTCCTGTAAGATACATTTGGAGGTCAGGCTGCAGGAGAAGATGGCAGTCTCCACAGGCTTTAAAGCTCCTCGTAATTTTCACTTGTTGGAAGAACTTGAAGGAGGACAAAAAAGAGTAGGCAATGGTAACAAGAGGAAAACTGAGCAGAGTTTCTTTCTCATTAAGGCACCATCATGTAAGCATGAACCTGGAGTACTCAAGGGGAACTCAGGTTTGCAGGTGGGAGCATGGCGAGAAGTGTCAGATGGCTATGCAGGCAGGTGTGTTTCTGAAGAGAAAGTTCAAGAAGGAAGCCCAGAATAGCGTGTTCTGTCCATCTTGCTGAGTGAAGGACCATCAGTTGAAATTGTCTAAAGTAGCAGGTACAACAGATACTGTCACAAATTGTGTTAATTTTTGAAGTAGTATTGGTACTGACTGCTAGTAATATCAAAAATATGTTCAGGATTGTTGTGATACCTGTATTTATAATTTTAAAAAATGTTGTGGGGGAGGTGGATAAATTTTGGCCACAAGCTGTTCCTGTGTTCCATGTAACAGACATGGTCAGTCAGTCAGTCAGTTCACTCGCGTTTTGACTAGATGAACCTTTATCAGCAAAGTAATGGCTCTGCTTTCTAATATGCTGTCTAGGTTTGTCATAGCTTTTCTTCCAAGGAGCAAGCATCTTTTAATTCATAGCTGCAGTCACTATCTGCAGTAATTTTGGAGCTCCCCCCACCCCGGGTTATTCATGGGTCAATGGGAGATATTTCCAAGGAACAGCTAGTCAATGCTTTAAATCTTGAAAGATTCATTGCCATAATACCAAGTGGAGGGCATTCTCCATGCAGCTTGCAATGTGTTGGAGGAATAACCATTGGGCAGCCCAAAATGCAGCCATTTTTCACCTGCCAGAGTGAGCAAAGCCTTCAAATGCAGGAGTGAATTAGGCCAGGAAGATGCACTAATACTCAAGGATTCCCTACATGGCTGGTCTTAGGTCTTCTGAAAATGTTATCTGTGAACTAGAGTCACAAGACAGTCCAACTCCAGCCATCTTTTCTTAATTGGAGGATAATTGTTTTACAATGTTGTGCTGGCTTCTGCATTATAATTCAAATCAGTCATTATATATATATGTATGCATCAGTTCAGTTCAGTTCAGTTCAGTCACTCAGTTGTGTCCCACTCTTTGGGACCACATGAATCACAGCACGCCAGGCCTCCCTGTCCACCAACTCCCAGAGTTCACTCAGACTCACATCCGTTGAGTTAATGATGCCATCCAGCCATCTCATCTCTGTCGTCCCCTTCTCCTCCTGCCCCCAATCCCTCCCAGCATCAGAGTCTTTTCCAATGAGTCAACTCTTCGCATGAGGTGGCCAAAGTAATGGAGCTTCAGCTTTAGCATCATTCCTTCCAAAGAAATCCCAGGGCTGATCTCCTTCAGAATGCACTGGTTGGATCTCCTTGCAGTCTAAGGGACTCTCAAGAGTCTTCTCCAACACCACAGTTCAAAAGCATCATTTCTTCGGCGCTCAGCTGCATATATGTATGCATTAATACATGATGTATAGGTATATATATATACACACATATATATATGTATGTGTATATAGATACATATATGTGTACACACACACACACACACACACAGCCCCATGGACTGTAGTTTGCCAGGCTCCTCTATCCGTGGAAATTTCCAGGCAAGAATCTGGAGTGGGTTGACATTTCCTACTCCAGGGGATCTTCCTGACCAGGGATTAAACACACAGCTCCTACATTGCCAGGTGGATTCTTTACCCCTAGTGCCACCTGGGAAGCCCCCTCAAAAGAAAGTATTAGTTGCTCAGTCATGTCTGACTCTTTGTAACCCCATGGACTGTAGCCTGCCAGGCTCCTTTGTCCATGGGATTCTCCAGGGATTGAACCCAGGTTTCCTGCATTGCAGGCAGATTCTTTACCATGAGCCACCAGAAAAGCCCTAAAGAATTGATGCTTTTGAACTGTGGTGCTGGAGAAGACTCTTGAAAGTCCCTTGAACAGCAAGGAGAACAAATCCGTCAATCCTAAAGGAAATCAATGCTGAATATTCATTGGAAGGACTGATGCTGAAGCTCCAATACTTTGGCCACCTGATGCGAAGAGCCAACTCATTGGAAAAGACCCTGATACTGGGAATTATTGAGGGAAAGAGGATAAGGGGGTGACAGAGGGTGAAATGATTGGATAGCATCACTGACTCAATGAAATGAGTTTGAGCAAACTCTAAGAGACAGTGAAGGACAGGGAAGCCTGGCGTGCTGCAGTCTATGGGGTCACAAAGAGTTGGACAAGACTTAACGACTGAACAACAACTCCCTCTTGAGCCTCTCTCCCCATTTCCAGCCTATCCCTCTAGGTCATCACAGAGCGCTAGACTGGGCTCCCTGTGTTATACAGCAGCTTCCTGCTAGTTACCTATTTTACACACGATAGTGTATATGTCAGTGCTACTTTCTCAATTAGTCTTAACTTCTCTTTTCCTCACTGTGTCCACAAGTCCATTCTCTAAGTCTGTGTCTCCATTTCTTCCCTGTAAATAGGTTCATCAGTACTATTTTTCTAGATTCCATATATGTATGCATTAATATACGATATTTGTTTTTCTCTTTCTGACTTCACTCTGTGTAACAGGCTCTAGGTTCATTCACCTCACTACAACTGATCCAAATTCATTCCTTTTTTTATGGCAGATAAGATTCCATAGTATATATGTACCACAACTTCTTTATCCATTCATCTGTTGTTGGACATCTAGGTTTCTTTTAAGTCCTGGCTATCATAAACAGTGTTGCAGTGAACATTGGGGAACATGTATCCTTTTGAATTGTGGTCCCTGACATCTTTATTCCAGTCCAAAATCATGTTGGTTCTAACCATGAGATGAAGTGTATCTCAGGTTCTCCCTTCCAATTTTTGTAATGTCTGCAGGTGTCTCCCCTACTATCTTCCAGGATCACTAGTCAGTACCCAGGATACACCACACCCTGCTTCCTGGATCCTTGAATTTTCTCCAGAACAATTATATTAGCTAGCATTTATTAAGAGCTTTTCTATGTACTAGGCAGCATTCTAAACTCATTGTATGTGTTAACTTATGTAATTGTCACAACTGTTATTATCTTCATTTTATAGATGAGGAAACAGAGTAGTTCGGCAGACTTCTAGTGTGTGAAAAAGTTGTAATTCAAATATAGATTTGTTTGACACAGATGCTACTATTACAACCACTCACACCATTTTAGTGTCTCTCTCAAAGAAAATACACAAACAAAAATATTTTTCCTTTCTCCCACTCAGAAAGCTGAGGGAATATTTGGAATAAAATCCCTTATCCTATTACCTCCAAGTTCTCTTTTTATTTTAGACCTCATCATTTGCACTGGTAATATTTAAAAGCCAAGAGTCTCTCTAGAAGTATTACAGCTCTTTTCAGGCTCTGTGGGTACCTGTGGGCTCCTCATAACAGGATTCAGGGACAAGTCTCTGCAGGGTTCCATCAAGTCAAGATGGGGTTTCTGTCCTCATGTTTGAAGAGTGTTCTGAGGAAACTATTTGTCTGTCTAGGAAAATAACCAAGAGATATATATTTTCAAAAGTGGTTATTTTTCTCCACTGACAGAGTTGTTTTTTGAAAGGTAAGCAAGAATCTGTGATTCTCTCTGCAGCAGTGAACAAATTTGGAGGAAGAAGAAAGTAAGTCAGTAGAATTTGGTTAAATTGACCATAAGGACATTTCCTACCCTCCATTTTTTTCAGTTTCTGTTTTGAATTTTTCATATATTTTGAAGAAGGTACCATGTTTAGCTCTTAAGCCACACAATTCTTTCCTTTCTTTCTTGATAAATTAAAGATGGTTCATGGGGATTTTAAATGTCAGATCCTATAATAGGCAAATGCCTTATTGCACACAGGTTTTTTTAAATTAAAGGTTTGTAGCTTTATTTTTTCTTTAAAAAAAGTTTGAAGCGCAGATCCTATTGCTTTCTTCATTGTAGCCCCTCAGAGAGCTCCTGCTATGTCAAAATTTTAAAATTTGCCCTTTGGGAATGAGGACGTCTTGATGTTTCCTCAGGGGTGGGGAGGACAATGACAAGTAGTGTGAAAGTGAAAGCAAAAGTCGCTCAGTCGTGTCCAACTCTTTGAGACCCCATGGACTATACAATCCATGGAATTCTTCAGGTCAGAATACTAGAGTATTCTTATATTCTAGAATACAAGGGTTTCCCTTCTCTAGGAGCTCTTCCCAACCCGGTGATCAAACCCAGGTCTCCCACATCGCAGGCAGATGTTTACCAGCTGAGCCACCAGGGAAGCCCAAGAATACTGGAGTGTGTAGCCTATCATTTCTCCAGTGGATCTTCCCAACCCAGGAATTGAACCAGGGTCTCCTGCACTGCAGGCAGATTATTTACCAACTGAGCTATCATGGAAGCTCTAGAGGTAGTGTATGGGGCTGTTATTTAAAAAACTATGTTAAATGCATGTATACAAATTCTACTGCTGGCACTGCAGCAGTAGAAAAGGGAGATTTATTAGAACATTTACTGTTTATAAATAGGAAACTGGCACCTATATTCCAAAAAGGAACATTTTTGGGGAGGCTGGGCCACATGGCATCTGGGATCTTAGTTCCCTGACCACGGATTGAACTTGCATCCCCTGAACTGGAAGCATGGAGTCTCAAGCACTGGACTGCCAGGGAAGTCCCTATAAAGGCATGTTTTAATCTCTCCCAATAACTGCCTCTGTTTCTGTTGGATGTGAACTAATTGACCTTGCCTGATGAAGAGAAATTTAACAACTATAAACACAGACCCAGAGGACTTGGATGCCTATGCTCCTTTTCCATCCTACTGTTAGCCGCTTATTGCCAGTTTGCCATCTATGAGCATCACAAAATAGCAGGGTAGGACTATCAGCTAAAGGAAAAATGGTGGCTTTTGATTAGTTATGCTGACAAAAATATCACAAGAATGAGATTAATAAAGTCTATGGGGTTAAAGATTCTCATTATCAGATGGACATTATGGCCTGTCCCAGCTGTCTTTCTGAGCTTTTGTAAGATATGGGTTATTTCTTCTTCTGTCAATTTGCAATTCCATCCAGCTCTTCCTTTACTTAGGTCTCTTGCTTTACTTAGCTTTGCCATGAAGTAGGCCAAGGATCCTTCTCTGTACCTTGAGACTTAATTCTATTTCTTATTTATTTATTCATTATTTTGGCCTGTGCTGGGTCTTCATTGCTATGGAGGCTTTACTCTAATTGTGGTGAGCAGGGGCTAATCTCTAGTTGCAGTGTTCCAGTTTCTCATTGTGGTGACTTCTCTTGTTGTGGAGGGCAAGCTCTAGTGTATATGGCTATAGTTGCAGCACCTGGTCTCAGTAGTTGTGGTTCTCAGGCTCTAGAACCCACGCTCAATAGTTGTGGCACTCAGGCCTAGTTGCTCCGTGATATGTGGGATCTTCCCAGTCAAACCTGTGTCCCCTGCATTGGCAATCGGATTCTTCGCCACTTAGGGAGCCCCTTCATTCCATTTCTATTGGCTATGATGACTGGCTCTCCGAATCTTGGCAATACTCTCATCACTGTCTTGCAGTCTTTACTGATTTTATAGGAAGGAAACCCTAAATTTAAAATAACAATTTTGTAAAATATAGCATATATAAGGTGAAGTGCATCAATTATTTTGTACAGCTGAATGCTTTTAAAGAAAAAATATATAATTATATCAACAGAACATTTCCAGCATTGCAGAAGCTTCCTCACATTTCTTCCCAGTCAAAAGCCCACCCCCACTCAGAGGTAACCACTATATTCACTTTTCTGCAGATTCATTTGCTTGTTCTTAAATTTCATGTAAATAGAATTATATGGTATGTACTTTAAGGCATCTGGCTTCTTTCAACTTTCTTGTTCATGTATTTTTGTGGACAGTAGTAATCTTTTATTGTATATATTTTAGAGTAGAATGACAAGGTTGTTCAAGAGAGGTATGCTTAGTTGTAGTAGATACTGACCAACAGTTCCAAGGAAGTTGTACAAGATAACATTTTCACCAGCAATGTGTGAGAGTTCTAGTTGCTCCATGTTCTTCTCAATGCTTGATATTGTCAGGTTTTTTTTTTTTTCTTCAATTTTAGCTATTCTGGTGGGGATTTGTGTGTCTTGGCTGTCAATTTAATTTGCATTTTCCGAATAACCAATAATGATGAAAATCTATTAATATGCTTGAAGTTCATTTAAAAGTTCTCATCTGTGAAGTGCCATTCAATTCTTTGTTCTATTTTTAACACTTTTAACAATTGCGTTGTCTTTTTTTTTCACTATTGATTTGAAGAAGTTTAAAATAAATGTATATACTTGATACAAGTCACTTCTCAAATATATGTTTTGTGAATATTCTCTCCCAGTCTGTGGTTGACCTTTTCACCCTCTTAAAGTGTCTTTTGATAAATGGGTAGCAAAGAGTTGGACATGACTTAGTGACTTTCACTTTCATTTTGATAAGTGGAAGTTCTTGTGTGTGCTAAGTCACTTCAGTTGCATCTGACTCTTTGTGACCCCATGGACTGGACTGGAACCTGCCAGGCTCCTCTGCCCATAGGATTCTCCAGGCAAGAATACTGGAATGAGTTGCCATTTTCTTCTCTAGGGGATCTTCCCAACCCAGGGATCGAACCCATGTCTCTTATGTCTCCTGCATTGGCAGGCGGGTTCTTTACCACTAGTGCCACCTGGGAAGTCTTAATTTTAATAAAATCCATTTATCAATCTTCTTCCTAGTTAACTCTTTTTGTGTAGAGTAAGAAATCTTTACTGAAGATCATGAAGATATTTGTCAATGGTTTGATCTAGAAGATTTACTGTTTTAACTTTTTCATATTTAGGTCTATTCAGTTCAGTCACTCAGTTGTGTCCGACTTTTTGTGACCCCATGAATTGCAGCACACCAGGCCTCCCTGTCCATCACCAACTCCCGGAATTCACTCAAACTCATGTCCATCGAGTCAGTGATGCCATCCAGCCATCTCATCCTCTGTCGTCCCCTTCTCCTGCCCCCAATCCCTCCCAGCATCAGGGTCTTTTCCAATGAGTCAACTCTTTGCATCAGGTGGCCAAAGTATTGGAGCTTAAGCTTCAGCATCAGTTCTTCCGATGAACACCCAGGACTGTTTCAAATTATTGTTAGTAGTTGTATATCCAGTGTGAGGTAAGTTATGTTACGCTGATTTATTTGTTTCTTCTTGTATTAGTACCATGCTGTCAAATAACTGGGCTTTCCTGGTAGTTCAGACGGTAAAGCGTCTGCCTGCAATGCGAAAGACCTGGGTTCGATCTCTGGGTGGGAAACATCCCTTGGAGAAGGAAATGGCAACCCACTCCAGTATTCTTGCCTAGAGCTGCATAGCTAGCTAACCTTAGTATCTGAAAATATACGTCATCCAATTTTGTTCTGCTTTAAGATGTTTTCGCTATACTAAACGCTTTATGGCTTCCCTGGTGGCTCAGAGAGTAAAGTGTCTGCCTGCAATGTGGGAGACCTGGGTTCGATCCCTGGGTCAGAGAGGTCCTCTGGAGTGGGAAATGGCAACCCACTCTGGTACTCGTGTCTGGAAAATTCCATGGATGGAGAAGCCTGTAAGCTACAATTAATGAGGTCGCAAAGAGTCAGACACGACTGAGCGACTTCACTTCAAGCCCTTTATATATCCTTATACATTTTAGAATCACTTTGTCCAAAGTGCCTTCTGGAGATGATTTTGAGCTTATTAACTCAAATAAGCCTCCCCATGCCTTCACACTTCAAAATCTGCGTAACATTTGAGGCAGAGACCAGCGGAGTTGTCTGTGGCAGGCTCCTCTCTTCTCACGATAATTTGCCTCCAAAGAACCGTGAGACTTGGAAGACGGTACTTCTGCGCACGATGGCCGCCATACTCAGCTAACTTGAGGTAAGGAAAATTAGCCCAGTATTTCAGGCTTCTCAAATTTCCAATCCAGTATGATAGCCTCCAGATTTATTCAGATTTCTCATTTTCCTCAGTAGAATCCCTCTGCCTCGGTGCCAAGCCTCTTCTTTGACTTGTGCATGGAATTAGCAAATGTCTCAGTGAAGAAAAAAAGTCCGTGATTATCGTTCACTTAGGAAGGACTCTTTACCTCTGAAATTTTAGTTCATCTTGTCCTTGTTTCTATAGATTGCAGGTATTTTGAAAACTTATTAATTTTTCAGTTTATCTTTTGTTGTTGTTTTTAGTTGTGGCAAGAGTGTTCACATCCCACTTGAAAGTGAAAGTCCAGTGAACATTTGGTTGGCATAACCTTGACCCTTTCACCCATCTTGACTGAATCGCAGATGAGTAGTTTATGAGTGGGCCAATTCAGTAGGTCAGTGGAAGGGCAGGTATTAATAAAATGGACGCAGCATTCCTGCCACAGATAATGGGGACTGCTGCAGACTGATGTGGCTCTCTCCATCCTTCTGCCTTGGTACTCACAGTGAACTTGGAATTCAGCTGTTTCCAGAGATGGGAAATGAGATAACATTCTCTTGGAGTTCTATTCCTGCTTAGAATGAGATGTCAGTGCTGGATCTGACACTGAAAAGGTATAAGAATAAGGTATATTTTCCTCCTGCAGGTACCTGAATTTGTACTCTCTGGCATAAGACTTTAGGAATCAGACATGGGCTGACTTCCAGTTCTGTATCTTTACTTACCATGTTACTGTGGACAAGTTACTTGATTTCTGTGTTTCTCAATTTTTCCATCTGTAACTTCATAGGCTTGTTGAGAGGATTAAATGTACAAATAGAAAAAAAAGACCTAAAGTGTAATAGGTCTTTAATAAATGTGAACATTTATTAGAATATTTATGGGCATGCCATCTCATCTGATATATAGTTTTTGAGATTGAGGATTATGCTTAATTACTTTTTGGGGGCAAGTAAAATTTACATATATGGCTTCCCTAGTGGTGCAGAGGTTAAAGCATCTGCCTACAATGTGGGAGACCTGGGTTTGATCCCTGGGTTGGGAAGATCCCCTGGAGAAGGAAATGGCAACCCACTCCAGTATTCTTGCCTGGAGAATCCCATGGACAGAGGAGCTTGGCGGGCTACAGTTCACGGGTCGCAAAGAGTCGGACATATAGTGGCATGTACGTATATTAAGAGTACCATTCAGTGAGTTTTGAAAAATGCACAACCTTATATAACCCATCACCTCAGAAAGTTCTCTTTAGCTTCTTCCAGTCAGTTTCCACTCCCCAGATAGAATTGCTATTTTTATTTTTCCACCGTAGATTGTTTAACATTTTCTAGAATTGCATATTAATAGAATCATACAATATATATATTTTGGGTCTGGCTTCTTTCATAAAGTATGATGTTTTTGTTATCCCTCCATGTTTTTATCCCTAGCAGCAGTGGCTTTTCTTTTATTGCTGATTAGTATCACGTTGTATGAATAAACCACAGTTGATCCATTCTCCTTTTGATTGACATCTGGGTTCTTTCCACTTTTTTTGGTTACCATGCATAAAGCTGCTATAACCATTCTTATAAAAAGTATTTTTGTGAACTTTCATTTCTCTTGGGTAAATACCTCAGAGTGGAATTGCTGGGATTGGATAGGTGCTTGTCTAGTTTTATAAGAAACTGCAAGATGTTTTCAAAGAGGTTGTATCCTTTCACATTGCCACAAGCAGTGGGTGAGAATTCTGGTTGTTCTATATCTCTGTCAACATTTGGTGTTATCAGTCTTTAATTTTAGCTAGTCTAGTGAGTGTATTGTGGTATTTCATTGTGATGTTAATTTGCATTTCCCTGGTGACTAAGATATGGATATATTTTCTTGTGCTTATTAGCTGTTTATTTTTCTTCTTTTGTGAAATGTTTGTTAAACTCTTTTGCCCATTTTTATAAAATATAAATTTATTTATTTTAATTGGAGGCTAATTACTTTACAATATTGTATTGGTTTTGCCATACACTGACATGCATCTACCACGGGTGTACTTGTGTTCCCCATCCTGAACCCCTCTCCCACCTCCTTCTCCATCCCATCCCTCTGGGTCATCCCAGTGCACCAGCCCCAAGCATCTTGTATCATGCATCAAACCTGGACTGGCGATCTGTTTCACATATGATATTATACATGTTTCAATGCCATTCTCCCAAATCATCCCACTCTCGCCCTATCCCACAAAGTCCAACAGACTGTTTCTATACATCTGTGTCTCTTTTGCTGTCTCGCATACAGGGTTATCATTACCATCTTTTTAAATTCCATATATATGTGTTAGTATACCATATTGGTGTTTTTGTTTCTGGCTTACTTCACTCTGTATAATAGGCTCCAGTTTCACCCACCTCATTAGAACTGATTCAAATGTATTCCTTTAGTGGCTGAGTAATGCTTCATTGTGTATATGTACCATAGCTTTCTTTTCCATTCATCTACTGATGGACATCTAGGTTGCTTCCATATCCTGGCTATTATAAACAGTGCTGCGATGAACATTGAGGTACCCGTGTCTCTTTCAATTCTGGTTTCCTTGGTGTGTATGCCCAGCAGTGGGATTTCTGGGTCATAAGGCAGTTCTATTTCCAGTTTTTTAAGGAATCTCCACGCTATTCCCCATAGTGGCTGTATTAGTTTGTATTCCCACCAACAGTGTAAGAGGGTTCCCTTTTCTCCATACCCTCTCCAGCATTTATTGCTTGTAGACTTTTGGATAGCAGCCATTCTGACTGGTGTGAAATGATACCTCATTGCAGTTTTGATTTGCATTTCTCTGATAATCAGTGATTTTGAGCATCTTTTCATGTGTCTGTTAGCCATCCATATGTCTTCTTTGGAGAAATTCTGTTTAGTTCTTTGGCCCATTTTTTGATTGGATCATTTATTTTTCTGGAATTGAGCTGCAGGAGTTGCTTGTATATTTTTGAGATTAGTTCTTTGTCAGTTGCTTCATTTGCTATTATTTTCTCCCATTCTGAAGGCTGTCATGTCATCTTGCTTATAGTTTCCTTTGTTGTGCAGAAGCTTTTAATTTTAATTAGGTCCCATTTGTTTGTTTTTGCTTTTATTGCCAATTTTCTGGGAGGTGTGTCATAGAGGATCCTGCTCTAATTTATGTCAGAGTGTTTTGCCAATGTCTTCCTCTAGGAGTTTTATAGTTTCTGACCTTACATTTAGATCTTTAATCCATTTTGAGTCTATTTTTATGTATGGTATTAGAGTTTTTATCATAAATGGATGTTGAATTTTTTGAAAGGCTTTCTCTGCAACTATTGAGATAATCATATGGTTTTTATTTTTCAATTTGTTAATGTGGTGTATTACACTGATTTGTGGATATTGAAGAATCCTTGCATCCCTGGGATAAAGCCCACTTGGTTATGATGTTTGATCTTTTTAATATGTTGTTGGATTCTGTTTGCTACAATTTTGTTAAGGATTTTTGCATCTATGTTCATTAGTGACATTGGCATGTAGTTTTCTTTTTTTGTGTGTCATCTTTGTCAGGTTTTGGTATTAGGATGATGGTGGCCTCATAGAATGAGTTTAGAAGTTTACCTTCCTCTGCAATTTTCTGGAAGAGTTTGAGTAGGATATATGTTAGCTTGTCTCTAAATTTTTGGTAGAATTCAGCTGTGAAGCCATCTAATCCTAGGCTTTTGTTTGCTGAAAGATTTCTAATTACAGTTTCAATTTCCATGCTTGTGATAGGTCTGTTAAGATTTTCTATTTCTTCCTGGTTCAGTTTTGGAAAGTTGTACTTTTCTAAGAATTTGTCCATTTCTTCCAAGTTGTCCATTTTATTGGCATATAGTTGCTGATAGCAGTCTTTTATGACACTTTGTATTTCTGTGTTGTCTGTTGTATCTCTCCAATTTCATTTCTAATTTTATTGATTTGATTTTTCTCCCTTTGTTTCTTGATGAGTCTGGCTAATGGTTTGTCAATTTTATTTATCTTCTCAAAGAACCAGCTTTTGGCTTTGTTGATTTTTCTATGGTCTCTTTTGTTTCTTTTACATTTATTTCTGCCCTAATTTTAAAGATTTCTTTTTCTTTTTGTGTTGTTCAAGCTCTCTCTTTGTATGTCTTTATATGTAATGGTTACAAGTTCTTTGTCAGATATATGTTTTGTGAATATTGTCTCTCAGTCTGTGCATTGTTTGCTCATTTTATTAACCGTGTGTTTTGATGAATTGGTTTATGTTTGTACCCCTGCTGTTCATAAATATTTGGAACTTGATAATATTTACTCAGTGAAAGAGTTAAAAGTTGTCCCTCCTTCCCTTTCTTTCTTTAACAACACTTACTGGTTACCCATGTGGCAGCCACTCTTTCTATTTTGCAGAAAACAGAGGAGTCAAGCTTCCTAATTTCATGAAACTCCATTTTAGTCTAAATGTGGGAAGGGGTGAAAGACAGAAAAAGAAATAAATAAACAAGAAAATATGAAATGATTATAGGCACTGGAATATCAAAATGTGCTGTATGCATAATGAGAAAGGGATGGTTAAGAGGCTTTTTCAGGTTGGAGGGTCAGAAATTAGAGATGATATTTAAACTGAGACCAGAATGACAAGAAGCCATTTTTTTCCTAAGGGAATGGGATTCTAGGCAGAAGTAACAGCTACTAATATGGTCCTTACGATGAGTTGGGACTAGGTGCAAACTACCCAAAATACACTGTTAGGCAAACACCTTAGGGTCAGGGGTTGCTTTAGAAATTATCATAACTGGAATAAGCTGATGCTCTGCTGTTACTCTTCTTAGCACTGCAGTATTTGGCAAATTCTCAACACCCTCCCTGCCCTCCCCACATCCGCACCTCCTAGGTTCCAAGATGCTTTGAATATAGAAATTGTGAATTAGCTGACATAGTGGTCAACAGGTTAAGGCTAGGTCAGGAAATTTTTTCCCATCAAAGGTAACCATGAGATAGAATAAATAAATCAAGGGTTACATAAATATTAGGTAACTTCATTTGTCTTTGGGCTTCCCTGGTAGCTCAGCTGGTAAAGAATCTGCCTGCAATGCAGACCTCGGTTTGATTCCTGGGTCAGGAAGATCCACCGGAGAAGGGATAGGCTACCTACTCCAGTATTCTTGGGCTTCCCTGGTGGCTCAGTTGGTAAAGAATCAGCCTGCAATGTGGGAGACCTGGGTTTGATTCCTGGGTTGGGAAGATCCCCTGGAGAAGGGAACAGCTACCCACTCTAGTATTCTGGCCTGGAGAATCCCAGATAGTTTATAAAAGGGCTTCCTTGGTGGCTCAAGTTGGTAGAGTCTGCCTGCAATGTGAGAGAGCCATAATCAATCCGTGGGTTGGAAATATCCCCTGGAGAAGGAAATGGCAACTCACTCCAGTATCTTCTGGAGGTGGCTTCCCAGGTGGTGCTAGTGGTAAAGAACACACCTGCCAATGCAGGAGATATAAGAGACGTAGGTTCAATCCCTGGGTCAAGAAAATCCTCTGGAGGAGGGCAGGGCAACCCACTCCAGTATTCCTGCCTAGAGACTCCCATAGATAGAAGAGGCTGGAGGGCTACAGCCCATGGGGTCACAGAGTCAGACATGACTGAGTGACTAACACTTTCACTTTTTATTTGTCTTTATAAAATAGCAACATATGAAATGTTCTATCTCTCTGCTTTTTACATAGATTGTATCATAAAAAAATCTATAAATACAATAACTATTTGATAAATTGACTATAATTTGTTTCTAAATTTTGACCAGTTTCAGGAGAGATGGAAGAAAAGATGTGAAGGAATAGTGAAAGATGACAGTACAGAGAGAATGAAATAGAATGAAACACATAGGTGATTAAATGAAGTGTGTTGGCTAACAGCATTAATTTAAAAAAGAGTCCTAGGGGGAGGTAAAGAAGCTGAGGAAAGAAACTGAGTGAAAGGAAGCCAGACATTAAATAGGTTTTGTGTGAGTACGTTCCTATTACCCTCTTGTGCCCTTGGGCTATGGGCACCATAGTAGGTTATTGCCTTCTTTGAAAAATGTGACGGGGCTCTCTAGTAGTATTTAATATACTTTATTTCTGTATCTTTCTTCTTATGACCTGGTTCATGCTCTACACTAATACCAAATTCCTTTTATGATTTTTCACATTATTTCCTTTCACAAAGCAGAGATTTCTTGTGAGTTAAACTGCCATGTGTCTAATACCCATTTCCCCCTACTTCAGATGGAAAGTTGCCTCCAACCAAAATCGTGTCTTGTGGGTATCACAGTGAGGACTGTCATCATCAGAGAAAACCCTGTAGCTACTATCAGGACTTTAGATTAAAAATGTGTGGTTCTGACAGGACTTATGCTAGGTAAAGATACTATATAATTGAGTAGGTCAAACCATGCACTGCGGAAACCAGCAAGTTCCATGTGAAATTCACAGACCATCTGGCTGATGACTTGCTTTACTTTAATAAAGGAAGGCCTTAGGAGTTCAAGTAGCTGGGGTAAATCCTGAGGCTTTCTGGGCTCCACTGTGGTCAGAACTGTTGCAAACAGGGCAAAGACAGATTTGGTAGTATCCTAAAAGAGTGACATGGATGGCTGCTTCCAAATAATCTCCACTAGAAAAAAACTTGACTGAGGCTGGAGAGAGGAAACCAGCCCAATTTGCAGGACTGATGGCTAGAAATTTAATATGTATATATGCCCAAGAAAACAACTGGCCAAAAGTACATAGCTATACTGATCAGCTGTGGACTGGAGATAGATATTCTAATAGAAAATTACAGACTGTTCTACTGCAGGAAAAACAATCTGGTGAAGGGAGATATGAAAATAAATCAATGAAAGGAATTTATCAATTCATGTAGGACATATACAAGCTCATCAGAATGGAAAGACAGAATAATCTACTTAGAATAAGAGAGGAGACAATCTGACCGTACCCCCCTCCCCCGCCAAAAAAAAAAAAAAAAAAAAAACTAATACAGATTCTACAGTCTTGGGAACTCCAAATCTCAAATCAGGCCCCTTGCCAGTTCAATTTGAGGTTGCAGATTGGGCATGTGAAACCTCAGGGCATGTGGACATGAACATTCTAAGTAGGCAGAAGAGAAAGAGTGTAAAAAAACTCTATGAATCAAACAAATGAGTAAGCAATATGAGCTATGTCAAATTACTAAAAACTTGCATCCTCAACAAACTCAATTTTAATGGGAGCAGAGGTTGGTAAGGGCTTCCCTGGTGGCTCAGATGGCAAAGAATCTGCCTGCAGTGCAGGAGACCTGGGTTTGTCTGTGGGTTGGGAAGATCCCCTGGAGAAGGGAACGGCTACCCACTCCAGTATTCTGGCCTGGAATATTCCATGGACAGAAGAGCCTGGCAGACTACAGTCCACGGGGTTGCAAAGAGTAGGACAAATGTGATAGGTAGATTATATTGGGCTGTTCTCTAGATTTCTAAACAAACAACTTGCTGGTTTCCGCAGTGCATGGTTTGACCTACTCAATTATATAGTATCTTTACCTAGCATAAGTCCTGTCAGAACCACACATTTTTAATCTAAAGTCCTGATAGTAGCTACAGGGTTTTCTCTGATGATGACAGTCCTCACTGTGATACCCACAAGACACGATTTTGGTTGGAGGCAACTTTCCATCTGAAGTAGGGGGAAATGGGTATTAGACACATGGCACATCAATTAGTAATATTCTTTGTTATAGAAGAACTATAAACTTAGAAATAGGGTTTATAGAGTATACAAGACATACAAATGAGAATAGTATGACCATGGCTTTAGATAAATTTGGGAGAAATAACAGCTAGATATGGAATAGTGGCAGTGATAGGAACTGACCAAAGAACGAATCTTAGAAGTTATACAAAATTTGGAAACAGAGAATGTGGGACTTCAATTTGCCATAAATTCCCCAAACTACAGGAGAAATCAAAAACTTTAATGAACAGATTATTAAAAACACAGAAGGAATTTAGCAGCACCAGATATAAATGGCAATAAGAGAAAAAGTACTAATAAAGACCTATATGTAGAANCATGGAAAATACATTTTAAAACATTAACAATCTGAAATTTTCTTTATTCTCTCACTTCATTGCTCTAAGTTAAATAACACTGTTTGGACAGTAAATATTCCTGTTGTTAAAATTTCTGTTGGGAATTATGAAGTCACTGTGATTATCCTTTATATGTATTGTTTTTCTTCTTAGAAAGTTAGAGATTCTTTTTCTTTGGTGCTAAGAAATTTATGATAGTTTGCCTTCTTTGGGGTTCTTTAAAATTTGTTGTTTTATGCATTGACTTTGTTGTTACTGTTTTTCAGTCACTCAGCTGTGTCTGACTCTTTGTGACCTCATAGACTTCAGCATGACAGGTTTCCCTGTCCATCACCATCTCCTGGAGCTTGCTCAAACTCATGTCCATTGAGTTGGTGATGCCATTCAATCATTTCATCCTCTGTCATCCCCTTCTCCTCCTGCCTTCAATCTTTCTCAACATCAGGATCTTTCCCAGTGAGTCAGTTTTTTGCATAAGGTGGCCAAAGAATTGGAGTTTCAGGTTTAGCATCAGTCCCTCCAATGAATATTCAGGGTTGATTTCCTTTAGGATTGACTGGTTTGATTTCCTTGCTGTCCAAGGAATTCTCAAGAGTCTCCTCCAACACCACAGTTTGAAAGCATCATTTCTTCTGTGCTCAACATTCTTTATGGTCCAACTCTCACATCCATACATGACTACTGGAAAGACCATAGCTTTGACTATACACACCTTTGTTGACAAAGTAATGTCTCTGTTTTTTAACATGCTATCTAAGCCTGTCATGGCTTTTCTTCCAAGGAACAAGTGTCTTTTAATTTCATGGCTACACTTACCATCTGCAGTGATTTTGGAGCCCAAGAAAACAAAGTCTGTCATTGTTTCCATTGTTTCCCCATCTATTTGCCATGAAGTGATGGGACGGGATGCTTTGATCTTTTTTTTTTAATATTGAAGTTTAAGCCAGCTTTTCACTCTCCTCTTTCACCTTCATCAAGAGGCTCCTTAGTTCCTGTTTGCTTTCTGCCCTTATACACTGATGAACCCTTTTATTATGGAGTCTCACATTATAACATTGTATGAAATATTCTTGTATTTTCTTGGCAATTTTATCCTCACTGTTTTTCTTTTTTTTAAAATTAATTTTTATTTTTCAGTTTGTTTTGCTTTACAGTACTGTAGTAATTTTGCTATACATTGACATGAATCAGTCACGAGTGTACACCAGCTTTTCACTCTCCTCTTTCACCTTCATCAAGAGGCTCCTTAGTTCCTGTTTGCTTTCTGCCCTTATACACTGATGAACCCTTTTATTATGGAGTCTCACATTATAACATTGTATGAAATATTCTTGTATTTTCTTGGCAATTTTATCCTCACTGTTTTTCTTTTTTTTAAAATTAATTTTTATTTTTCAGTTTGTTTTGCTTTACAGTACTGTAGTAATTTTGCTATACATTGACATGAATCAGTCACGAGTGTACATGAACTCCCAATCCCAACCCCACCCGCCCCGCCCCACACCATCTCTCTGGACTATCCCCATGCCTCAGTCCCAAGCATCCTACATCCTGCATCAAACCTAGACTACTGAAGCTCATATTATCAACATTTCAACTGAAATGTTGAATCTCCTGATTTCTTTTTCTTTTCTCTCTTTTGTTCATTTTTTTGGTCTTTGTTGTGCTCAGTTTTATCTTCTAATTATTTTTTAGCCAAAAACTAGCTATATTTTTAATTTCAAAAAATTATTTTTTGTGCCTCCTTTACAACATCTTGTTTTTATGTATACATTATCCTCATTATATGAGACAAAGTAATAATTATTTTTTTAAATTTGAGTCCTTTTGTCATATATTGGCTTTCTTTTATGCTGTATAGCCCATTTCAAATATTTATATATTGTAACCTTTGATTCCATTCTTCACACTTAAGAATGGGACAGTAAAATGCTTATTGGAATCTCTATACTTGGTGAGGTTAATGGATTGGTAAAAGTCACTATATGTAAGATAACTACTTGGATTTTAAATAAGAATACCTATACACTCTCATATGTTCCCATCTGTGATCTAGACATTCAGTTTTTTAGAGAAAAAGAACTTTCTAATGTTCTGAGAATTCTATACCTTGCTGCTGGCAATTCTGATATTTTTCAATAGTCTACATGGGGATATAAACCTCCTGTATGTTGATAGCATACAGGAGGTAGAAAAAAAAAGACTGATGTTACAGAGGCTGAGGTCCAGAGAGTCTCTAGTAACTTTGACAAGCATTAGGATTAAATATATCTCTGGTGGCTCAGAGGTTAAAGCATCTGCCTCCAATGCAGGAGACCCGGGTTCGATCCCTGGATTGGGAAGATCCTCTGGAGAAGGAAATGGCAATCCACTCCAGTATTCTTGCCTGGAGAATCCCATGGATGGAGAAGCCTAGTAGGTTACAGTCCACGGGGTCGCAAAGAGTCAGACCCCGACTGAGCGACTTCACCTCACCTCATCTCACTAGTTGTAAAGGTCAGGGTGGAGATGAAGGGCTTTCATTTTCCAAAAACAAATTCCTAAATTATCCTATTTTCTGTCCTCATCTCATCCCCCTTTATGTGACACTGTTTCTCCCAATTCCCATAATCTTTCATGCTTTTGAGTTGCTGTGCTTCTTCTTGAAGCCAACCAACCCTCTTTTCCACTTCACTTGCACTACAAGCCTAATTGTTCATAAGCTTGACTTTCCTTTTCTTTGCTAGCTATTTAATATTTCTCTCTTTTCAATCTTTATTCATAGTTTCTTGGGTTAATAAATGCCTCTTTGTTTTATTGAAAGAGTTTTTGCTTCTCTTTTTCCTT
>SJXQ01008267.1:0-31656 GCA_006408695.1 Aepyceros melampus | reverse complement strand
CTGAAGCTCCAGTACTTTGGCCACCTCATGCGAAGAGTTGACTCATTGGAAAAGACTCTGATGCTGGGAGGGATTGGGGGCAGGAGGAGAAGGGGACCACCAAGGATGAGATAGCTGGATGGCATCACGAACTCAATGGACGTGAGTCTGAGTGAACTCCGGGAGTTGGTGTTGGACAGGGAGGCCTGGCGTGCTGCGATTCACAGAGTCGCAAAGAGTCGGACACGACTGAGCAACTGAACTGAACTGAATGTAACCTGGAAAATCCCATTGTCTTGTGTTCAGGTCAAGTGTTATATTGTCCCACTTTGAGAAGTGAAAAAAAAATGGTTTTATTAAAAATTAGGCCTAATAAACATCTTACTGCTGTAGAATTCATGACTGTTTATTGAGCATGCTTCAGTTAAGAGTCCAGGATAAGCAATCTTTTTTTTTTTTAATTGGAGGCTAATTACTTTACAATATTATGGTGGTTTTTGCCATACAGTCACATGACTCAGCCATCTGTGAACATATGTTCCTCATCCTGACCCTCCCTCCCCCCATCTCTCCCCATCCCATGCCTCAGGGTCATCCCATTTCACCAGCCCTGAGCACCCTGTCTTATGTACAGGATAAGCAATCTCGAGCCAAAGGGACACAAGAGTCTCTATATTTTTGTTGGTAGCCTTTCCTGTGAACTCCTGTTTAGGAGGCTGATTGTATTACCCAAACTTCTAGAGGAACTTAAGTGAAAGCAATAAATTGTAGGGCTGTTTAGAACTGTTTCACTAGAAAAGATGTTTTTCAGTTCAATTCAGTCACTCAATCATGTCTGACTCTTCGCAACCCCATGGACTGCAGCATGCCAGGCTTCCCTGTCCATCATCAACTCCTGGAGCCCATTCAAACTCATGTCCATCTCATCAGTGATACCATCCAACCATCTCATCCTCTGTCATCCCCTTCTCCTCCTGTCTTCAATCTTTCCCAGCATCTGGGTCTTTTCCAATGAGTTGGTTCTTTGCATCGGGTGGCCAAAGTGTTGGAGTTTCAACTTTAGCATCAGTGCTTCCAACAAACATTGAGGACTGATCTCCTTTAGGATGGACTGCTTGGATCTCCTTGCAGTCCAAGGGACTCTCAAGAGTCTTTTCCAACACCACAGTTCAAAAGCACCAACTTTTCAGTGCTCAGCTTTCTGTATAGTCCTATTCTCACATCCATACATGACTACTGGAAAAACCATAGCCTTGACTAGACGGACCTTAGTCGGCAAAGTAATGTCTCTGCTTCTGAATATGCTGTCTAGGTTGGTCATAAATTTCCTTCCAAGGAGTAAGCGTCTTTTAATTTCATGGCTGCAATCACCATCTGCAGTGATTTTGGAGCCCCCCAAAATAATGTCTGCCACTGTTTCCACTGTTGCCCCATCTATTTCCCATGAAGTGATGGGACCAGATGCCATGATCTTCGTTTTCTGAATGCTGAGTTTTAAACCAGCTTTTTCACTCTCCTCTTTCACTTTCATCAAGAGACTGTATTTCTTCTTCACTTTCTGCCATAAGGGTGGTGTCATCTGCGTATCTGAGGTTATTGATATTTCTCCCGGCAATCTTGATTCCAGCTTGTGCTTCATCCAGCCCATCATTTCCCATGATGTACTCTGCATAAGTGAAATAAGCAGGGTGACAATATACAGCCTTGATGTCTCCTTTCCCAATTTGAACCAGTCTGTTGTTCCATGTCCAGTTCTAAGTGTTGCTTCCTGACCTGCACACAGATTTCTCAGGAGACAGGTCAGGTGATCTGGTATTCCCATCTCTTGAAGAATTTTCCAGTTTGTTATGATCCACACAGTCAAAGGTTTTGGTGTAGTCAATAAAGCAAAAGTAGATGTATTTTCTGGAACTCTCTTGCTTTTTCAGTGATCAAATGGACATTGGCAATTTGATCTCTGGTTCGTCTGCCTTTTCTAAATTCAGCTTGAACATCTGGAGATTCACGGTTCATGTACTGTTGAAGCCTGGCTTGGAGAATTTTGACCATTACTTTACCAACGTGTGAGATAAGTACAATTGTGCGGTAGTTTGAGCATTCTTTGGCATTGCCTTTCTTTGGGACTGGAATGAAAACTGACCTTTTCCAGTTCTGTGGCCACTGCTGAGTTTTCTAGATTTGCTGGCATACTGAGTGCAACACTTCCACAGCATCATCTTAAAAGATGTTTTTAGAAAGGTGTAAAGCTGAATTTAGAAGGGTGTCACATTTAATGCTGTATTTAAAAGGATACACAGGATATCTTTAAAAGAGTATCAAAGGTTGAAATGAGGTCTCACAAGCCACAGTGAAATTGTGGCTTACCTAGATGGCTTCCGGTGTTCAAAACTGACCCGTATCACAACTGACTTTCTAAAATTTCATTCAAAGAAAGCATAGTGACTCAAGCAAAATAAATGTTAAGTAGCATATTTGAAAGAGAGAAATTTGACATCTAGACTGAAGTGGAGATGGAAGAAAATTTTGATTCTAAAATTCTTCAGTTCAGTTCAGTCGATTAGTCATGTCCGACTCTTTGCGACCCCATGAATCCCAGTAGAGAGCAGTTATTCTGATCACCATCATCTTACATGTGAGGAGACTGAGACAGGGAGGTTAAGTGACCTGCCCCACAGGTATTAACCCACAGACAAACTTTGGCCGTGTCCTACGGAAGGAGATTGGAACACTGGCAGTCTGTGGGCTGGCTCTTTTCCCTTCACCTTCTGTGTAAGTGTCCTTTAATGGTTTTTATTGTTAAACTTATAAGAAAATGACCTGCATCCCCATTGTGACCTTGAGGTGATGCTGAAGTGACAGGCTTCCAGTCTCGTTGGGTAGCATTTTCTAGGAGTATGTTCTTAGGTTTAATTGCTAAGTTATATTCATTCTCTCTGCTTCCCTTTCCTCCTTTCCCTCCTCCCCTTCTTCCTCCCTGATAGTTGTAAGAAAAAATTTTCTTGATTTAAAATAAGTCCAATTCTAAATATATGGAAAATAATTTCTCTTGTGAAAGAAATGATTTTCTGTTTTTTGAAAGCTTGGTCAGTGGAAGGTCCAGTCATGTGAAGAAAAACTTACATATGTGTGTAAGAAAAAGGGAGAAAAATTGAATGACACAAGATCTGATAAGATGTGTCCTCCAGATGAGGTATGTAAAATGCCTGTGTAAATTTTTCTAAGCAATATTATACCTTTTTGGTTAGAGATGGTAACTGAACTTAAACAGTTTAAACTTGGAAAACAGAAGAAGTTACTAGCTTCTGTTCATTTACATTAGACCAAGCCAGAAGACAGTGAATCACAGTATATCAGCATTCCTACAGAAGAGAAAAAAAAAAGGAGTTATAGGAAAAAGAATTACCTGTTCATTAATTGCTGTAAGAATATGTGATTACTCTTCTCAATGCTGAATTTTTTTTACTTCTACTCATATTATTCTTGTGCAAAAATAATTGAGCTAACAACTGTTATAGTCTTAAAATGAGCTAGGCATTGTGCTGTGCTAAGTCACTTCAGTTGTGTTTGACTCTTTACAACCTCATGGACTGTAGCCCACCAGGCTTATCTGTCCATAGGATTCTCTAAGCAAGAATACTGGAGTGGGTTGCCATGCCTTCCACCAGGGGATCTTCCCAACCCAGGGATCGAACCCACATCTCTGACATTGGGGTTTTTTTTCACCACTAGCGCCACCTGGGAAGCCCAAGAAAGACCTGGGGGTAAAGAAAATTAAGACATACCTTCTATCTGACACGGGATCACAAGCTTATGGAGGTTATCCATGAAATTATATCCTACCCTCATCATGTGTATGAATTCCCTGGCCGTGTCCTTAATTTCCATTAGTTGTAAGATGTTAACCTGTGTAGCAGAACCTTGCTTGTCACCAATTCCAGAAGACAGTGTGATGATATTTTTCCTCTGATTTAGGGCTGGAAGAGACATGGAGAGACCTGTTACAAGATTTACAAGAATGAGGTCCCCTTTGGGACCAACTGCAATCTGACTATAACTAGCAGGTGTGACCATCAGTAAACACGTACTAGTGAACTTTTAACTCTGGGCTCCTTTGCCAAATAGTCTTCCTTAAAAACAAAGTTCATCTTCAATTTATATAGTAATTCTGTCACTGTAAAAACACCTACTGATCTGACTTTCATTTTATAGATTTGAGCAAGAATACCTGAATGATATGATTAAAAAGCATACTGTGTCTCCAGAAAAATACTTCTGGACTGGCCTGAGAGATACAGATGCAAATGGAGAGTATAGCTGGGCAAGTGTTGGTGGAGTAAAGCGTGCTGTAACCTTTTCCAATTGGAATTTTTTTGAGCCAGGTGGGTGCCTTAGCCTTTAAAGCAGTAGAAGGTGGTGATGTGAGAGAGAGCTTTCCTCCTAGTCCTCTTCTTCACTCACCTTTGAAATGTGGAGATGATGATCATCTGGACTAGTCTTTCTGTAGAACCGTAAATAGAAGCAGTGACCATGCCTCCCCTGTGAAATCCTCAGGGGTTACCCAGTAAAAGCTGGAAAATTTGGCACAGAACTAGAACTGTCAGTGTGAGTTTAGCATCTTTTCCATATAACTCCTCAAACAGAACCTGAAAGTCTCATCATGAGCACTTTACATTTTCACCTCTCTGCTTAATTTCTTTCTCCAAAGTTGAATCGTGTTCATTTCTTTTCTTCTCAAGAGGTGGTAATTAAGGAGGCCATGAATTGTTTATTCTGAAAGTAGTTTATCCTTCTTTAGCCTATAGCATTGACCATAATGAGCCATAGAATCAGGACATTTGAGCCTCAGAATTCCCTTTGGATTTAGGAATTGAGGAAACAGGGGCTTAGAAAGGTGATTTACTTGACAAAGCTGACCTGATTGTTGAACTGCTAAAATCCTGATTTCTAAACCAATGCTTTTTAAAGGATTTTGACTTTGTTTGAGAGAGCAGTTATGAAGCATCGTGGTGGTTTAGGGTTCAGCTCTGCACACACACTGCCTGGATTTCAGTTCCTGGTTAACCATTTACTCACATGTGACCTTGGACACATCACTAATCCTCACTGTACCTCAGTTTGACAATAGAATCCTCTCTATGTGAGAATCAATTCATTTAATCCTCTTAGAATAGTACCCGACAAGTAGTAAGCATATCTCTGTTCATTATTATTGTGAAAGTACATTTATTTCCCCATTTTCTTTCCTATACTCTTCTGCCCTCTTGAATAAAATGAGGAGTGTAGGGACTAGAAAGTGTTTGTACTTAAATGTTCTAATGTAACTTTCAGTTAAACTTTTCCATTCAACCCCAGCTTCTCCAGGAGGGTGTGTGGTTATGGCTACTGGAAAGTCTCTTGGAAAGTGGGAGGTAAAAGACTGCAGAAGTTTCAGGGCACTTTCAATTTGCAAGAAAATAAGTGGACGCTCTGAGCCCGAAAAAGCAGCCCCCAAGCCTGAAGACCCCTGTCCTGAAGGCTGGCACAGTTTCCCCTCAGGTCTTTCTTGTTATAAGGTAAAGTAATATTCAATCCCTCAGTGAAGTCATCTCTCTCCTGTCCTAGTCCATATCCTTGCACAAACTCTGCTTCTCCGCAGACACATACATCACCTGCCAAAGTGTGTAGGAGCACAGAGTCCTTGTCAGAGTATCAGTGAACCTCTGTGTCAGAAAACCCATCTCCATGTGCACTCATGTACTACCCAAAGGAGCAGGGCCAGAATCAGGATGGCTCTTTCCTGGGGTTCTTTTGTTTTGGAAATTGGATGAGCTACATGCCATGATGGTACTTTGCTTATGATTCTCATATCCCTCCAATTATTGTTGTCAAGTGAGGAGTTCTGTCACTTCTTACAAGTCAAAGAATTTGTTTTAGAATTTGTATCAGCCAACTGTCCCCACAAAGAAATTATTTCATAATTTCATACTATCTCAAAATTCAGTGGCTATGACAACATGTAGTCTCATGTTCACAGATCTCTGGGTCAGATAGAGTCTGAATGATTGAATTTGGGCTTTAATAGTCAGCTCTGCTTTCAGCTATGGGTCAGCTGTCCTGGCCTCCAGGCTATCAGTTGGGGTCTGCTGCTCTCCAAACTAGTGTCAGGCCAAAGGAGGAGCAGCTAGCAGGGGATTGTTTTTCTCATACTGAATTACTGGAGCCAGAAATGCAAGCCTAACCCAGGTCAGCATATTTTAGGCTTCTGCTCACTTTACCTTCACTGCTATCCCATCGATCACAGCAAGTCACATGGCTGAGCCCCAGGTCAGGGCACAGGGACATATCCTTCACCCACCAGGAAGCCATGGTGGCAAGAGTGTATAACTATATCACAGGGACTGAAAAATCAGCACCAGTAATTCAACCTACCATTGTGTCCTCTGCTCCTCTTCTACTTTTGAAATGACTGTGGTTCATTTGGCATAAAATCAGTCATCACAAACCAAAGGAACAGTCCAAAGTGGCAAGTTTTGTTTTGCCATCTTCTGTAAATGTTCACACACCAGTGCAGTCTGCCCTTTGATTCTTCTTCATCAAAAGTAGTCCTGTACTTATGCAGGTCTCAGTGTATTATGTTCAGAATTTGCCGTTAGCACATTTCTTTGCAGAAATCTACTCCCAGAGCATTCACGTGTATTCTGTATAACCTTACTTCACTTTATCTCTCAAGATTCTTGGAATGCAAGAGGACATGGGGTCATGTCAGAGCAGTTCCCCAGCCTGGCTAAGGAAGGTTATCTCTCCAGTGACAGTGCCTGGTGCCTGTGCTGGCCTCTGGTTGAACTTTGAGCAGGACTTGTCTGTGTCACAGTGTCTGTGCCTTTGCCTCAGTCTACTACATTTCTAAGAATCTGTTTCAGAGACCCACACATTCAACTGTGATTGACTTTAAAGTTATAAATACTTTATGATAATATAAGAAAACAAATTAACATTATATTTTGTTAAGGTATTTCACAGAGAAAGAATTGTAAGAAAGAGAAACTGGGAAGAGGCTGAGCGATTCTGCCAAGCGCTTGGAGGACACCTTCCTAGCTTCAGTCACATGGATGAAATAAAGGAGTTTCTTCACTTTTTAACAGAACAGTTCAGGTAATGTTCAGGCAGCAGTTCTGATCTTTTAGAGTGAGATCTTCTATCCTAAATTTGACATCCTCTACATAACCCCCTGGAGAAGGAAATGGCAACCCGCTCCAGTATTCTTGCCTGGGAAATCCCATGGACAAAGGAGCCTGGTGGGCTATAGTCCATGGGATCTGTGAAAGAATAGGACATGACTTAGCAACTAAACAACAGGTATTCAGAATTGACATGTTTTATTATCTAAAGGGTCATTCAGTGTTTTAACAGTCATTCAACATCAAGCTTTCTTACATGCAAGATGCTATGAGGGATCAGAGCATAGAGGGACAGAGTCACCACCCTTTGTGTGGTGCAATAAAGTCCAATAGTGGGGGTAATAAATATGGTGGAAAAATCTAGAACATAGATAAGGAGAGGCCATGGGAATTTAGAGCAGGGAGGAAGTGTTTCTGGGTGGTACAACTGGGGAAAATATTCCGAAGAAGGATGTTTCTTCGAAAGTAAGGCAGGTGCTTCCATGGTGGCCCAGTGGTAAAGAATCCACCTGCCAGCGCAGGGTTCAATCCCTGATCCTGAGGAAATGCCACATGCCAGGGGGCAATTAAGCCTGTGTGCCACAGCTGTTTAACCAGTGCTCTGGAACCCGGGAGCTGCAACTACTGAGACTGTGTGCCACAATAGCAAAGCCTGTGCTCCACAGCAAGAGAAGCCTCTACAGTGAAAGCCCCTACAGTGAGAAGCCCGGGCACTGCACCTAGAGCAGCCCCGCCCCGCTCGCCACAGCCAGAGAAGAGCCCGTGTAGATGAAGACCCCGCACAGCCAGAAACAGATAAAGAAGTGGAATTAGTGTTTTTATTTTTTTTTATTTTTCAATGTTTTTTTAATTTTTTAAAAAATAATTTTTATTTTTTAGTTTGTTTTGCTTTACAATACTGTATTTGTTTTGCTATACATCGACATGAATCAGCCATGAGTGTACTTGAACTCCCAATCCCGACCCCCACCTCCCCCCTCCCACCCCACACCTTCTCTCTGGATTATCCCCGTGCATCAGTCCCAAGCATCCTGCATCCTGCATCGAACCTAGACCGGCGATTCGTTTCACTTATGATATCATACATGTTACACTGCCACTCTGCCAACTCATCCCACCCTCTCCCTCTCCCACAGAGTCCAAAAGGCCGTTCTATACATCTGTGTCTCTTTTGCTGTCTTGCGTACAGGTTTATCATTACCATCATTCTAAATTCCATATATATGTGTAAGTATACTGTATTGGTGTTTTTCTTTCTGGGTTACTTCACTTTGTATAATCGGCTCCAGCTTCATCCACCTCATTAGAACTGATTCAAATGTATTCTTTTTAATGGCTGAGTAATACTCCATTGTGTATATGTACCATAGCTTTCTTATCCATTCATCTGCTGATGGAACAAAATAGAAAGCCCAGAGATAAATCCACACACCTATGGACACCTTATCTTCGACAAAGGAGGCAAGAATATACAGTGGATTAAAGACAATCTCTTTAACAAGTGGTGCTAGGAAAACTGGTCAACCACTTATAAAAGAATGAAACCAGATCACTTTCTAACACCATACACAAAAATAAACTCAAAATGGATTAAAGATCTAAATGTAAGACAAGAAAGTATAAAACTCCTAGAAGAGAACATAGGCAAAACACTCTCTGACATAAAACATAGCAGGATCCTCTGTGATCCACCTTACAGAATACTGGATTAGTGTTTTTAAAAGGGACTGTTTGAAGGGTAAGATGGGACAAGGGGCCAGGGAAAACAGAACATAAGCAAAGGAACTCAGACCAGAGTATGCGGATATGGTGAAGGAAAAGTGAGCCTGCAACATAGCTAGAAAATGGAATTTGTATATGAAATTGAAATGTCCTTTCTTGCTAGGGAAGGAGTTTAATCTTAAGTCAATAAGCAAAAAGCATTCAAACGAAAACAAAGTGTGTGCGTGAGAGAGACAGACAGACACAGAGTAGATACAAAATAATTAATTCTAAAGCTATTGCAACCCCTCTGGTAGAAAACTATATTGAAGATGGGCAGTAAGCTGGGACAATAAAGGAAGTAGTCTGAGCTGTTACAAAGATGGAGTTGATAAGCCACTGTAATTTTGATTTTATGTAGGAGGATTCCTGAATGGTTTTCCTGATGTCTTCAAGGATAATGTGAGAAATATGGGCCAAGTGTTGGTATCATAGGAGGAAATTTTTTCTGAAGCTCTGGAGCAGTCATGAGTATGAAGGCCTTTTACTTCATGATTTATTTTTCCCCCTCTCTTTGAACTGAAAATAAGACTGAAATTTATAAATCTAGTATTCAGGGTATACCAGGTAAAATTATGGAAAAGAATCACTAAGATATAAGAATATATCTTAGTGAATACTTTCTTGATCATTTTGACTTCAAAAAAAAAAAAAAAAAAAACAGCAAAAGTAAAGCAGGTACCAAAACACAAAGAAAATCCAGTTAGCCACCTTCTCTAGGACATTAAATATAAGAAGGCATTTAAAAAATTGAGATCTAAGAAGTTTTGAGGTAGTAAATGTTTGATTGTGTTGATTTTTTTCCCAACTTAGTGGATTTTTCGTTTGTGAAGATAGTAATTGATACTATTTATGCTCTCTACTTGAAAAAATGAGGTCTTCCCTTGTAGCTCAGTTGGTAAAGTCTGACTGCAATGCAGGAGACGTGGGTTTGATCCCTGGGTTGGGAAGATCCCCTAGAGCAGGAAAGGCAACCCACTCTGGTATTCTTGCCTGGGGAATCCCACAGACAGAGGAGCCTAGCAGGCTACAGTCTATGGGGTTGCAAGAGTCGGACATGACTGAGCGACTAAGTGCACTTGAAAAAAATTTCAAAGACATATTCCAGTTGAGAGGTGAATAAAAGAATTAGGAGGAAGAATACATAATATAAAACAGCTCCAGTCTAAATAATGCAATCTATGTAACTGAAAAATTATCTTAAATTATCCTAATTTCTGAAAGAGAACAATAATATTTTAGTAAAACCAGTATTAACTCTGCTTAATACCAGAGTTTATAACTCTGTTTATAAATAAAAACTGGGATGTAAAGAGATGAAATGGTTTTAAAAAATTAAAGCATAATAAACACCTCATTTTACCTGGAAATTATATTTAGAAACACATATTTAAAAAATTTTTAAAACTGTAAAGAGTATATTATCCACCGAATATTTAATGGGTGAAAAGGCCCATATAGCAAATTATAAAGGAATAAAATAACAAAGCATAAAGCCCAGTGTAATATTTAAAATGGATAACCAACAAGGACCTACTGTGCAGCACAGGGAATGCTGCTCAGTCTTATGTGACAGCCTGGTTGGGAGGGGAGTTTGGGGGAAAATGAATACATGTATATGTATGGCTGAGTCCCTTTGTGGTTCACCTGAAACTGTCACAACATTGTTGATCAGCTATGCCCCAATATAAAATAAAAAGTTTAAAAAAGAAAACAGAAAGCACAAAGAAACAACAGATTACCATAATCTTTTCAGTCATAGGGACCATATTGTATTTATATTCATCCTAGCCTCTGATATACTGCCATATTAAACAGACCATAATGTCTGCTTAATACATGCTCTGTTAATGAGAGATCATTTGTTCATGCTATACTTAGGCAACATACTCTAAAACCTATTTAATATTATAACCATGGCTTGAAGAAAAGGAAGGAAGCAAGCCCATTTATATCAGAAAGTGATTCTGAAGCTTATTCCTTGAACACCTTAGCTTTTTATTGCAGGGATTGACCTTTCTCAGCAAGATGTCCATTGTCCAAATTGTGTTTTGCCTGCCAAGGACTGAAGTCAGATTACTGCTCTACTTCTCACAATCTGAGTTCCACATCTCTGTTTGTATTTCAGTGAAAAGGCTTCAGGGCGCACCAAATCATTGAGGCTCTAAAATCTTTGCAACTCTTAACAGCAGCCCACCAGGGAAAGCCATTGTAAAACAAAAATAGCTTTAGGATTAGGGAAGAAAGCTTTGTTTGCAGAGCAATTGCTATTTTGTACGCTACCTCCAGTGAAGTGGCATGAATGGATTTGGATATAAATCTAAGGCTTTACAGAGTAAGCACCCCCTTCAAATTGTGTTTATTAGCAGTTATTGCTCAGGTACTATTTTCCTTAGGAACCAGATACAGCAGGAAATTTGATTGAGAGTTAGAAATTTTACCACAGATACACACAGTAACCTTTCAGGCAATGTCTTCTTCACCTCATAGCCTTAGTACTTGGAGTGGAAGAATTTATATATAGAGAGAAATTTTCAGTTTGATTTAATTCCTCCGTTACCCATTTCTTCCTTCAGTTTTTTTTTTAATCTACATTAGAGGTGTGCAGTGATTAATGTGATTTCCAATTTTCTTCTTCTCTTTATCTGCCTAATAAATCAGGCCAAAGCAGAAATAGGTTACAAATGAGGAAATATTTTTCACCTCTTAACACACCAAAAAAAAAAAAAAAAATCCCACAAGTAGCTACTATCTTCTATATTTATAACACATTAATAAATGCCTTGAAAGGAAAGCGGAAAACTGTAAAGATCTGGGTTGAAATGAAGTTCAATCTCAGAAAGTAGGAAAGATCAGAAATTTTGGACCATGAGGCAAACTGCTGTCTAGGAGGCTGCTCACTGAGATGCGGCAGAGGAGGCAGAAATGGGATTGAACGCAGGAGTTTCTAAGGGAAGATGGGGAGTTAAGAGCAGACTTGGTGGAAATGTTGGAGACAGACGTCTAGAGTTTTTGTGGGAGCTGCCTATAGAGCAGTGGTCCCAAACCTCTGGGATCTAATGCCTGATGATCTGAGGTGGAGCTGATGTAATAATAATATAAATAAAGTATAGAATAAATGTAATGCATTTGAATCATCCCCAAACCACCTCTCTACCCCCACCCCCAAGTCTGAGGAAAAATTGTCTTCCATGAAATCAGTCATTGGTGCCAAAAATGTTGGGGACCACCTCTATAGAGTAAATGCAGATGGCAAATGATCTTTGATCATCTTCGGGTTGTACTGTTGATTGTGTAAAGAAGATAAAATATCTAATGCTTACTTTGTGTGTGTGTTAGCTGTTCAGTCAAGTCCGACTCTTTGTGACCCCATGGACTGTAGCCCACCAGGCTCCTCTGTCTATGGAATTCTTCAGGCAAGAATACTAGAGAGGGTTGCAATTCGCTTCTCCAGGGGATCGTCCCAACCCAGGAATCGAACCCAAGTCTCTGCTTTACAGGCAGAATCTTTACCATCTGAGCCACAAGAGAAGCCCAGTGCTTCCTTTAGGGAAACACAAAATTCTGCATAAATTCTTCAGGCCTAAATAAATAATCTACAAAGTTTAGAAAGAAATGAAATACGAAGAAACAAACTTGACCTCTTTATTTGAGCTGTCTTTTTTTATAATGTATCTGGCAACTATCTAGACCTTGTGATTTAGAAATCCAGCACTCAAGAAGTATGATACATTTGTAAGTCTATAAGAAATCTCTGATTAGTTGAAGACACAAACTGAAAAATCATTTTTTAGCTGCTAAATTCAAACTGGACTTAATTATCTCCACTTAATTTATCTTAACCCTACAAATTGGTGATCTTTCATTTTGAAAGAAAACACTGTAACAATAAACAACTGAAAAGGGACTGTCCTTATATTCCATTGCAATAAGCTTGAGGTTGGCAAGATGAAAAATGTGCTTATTAATGTTAAAATATGAGGGAATGTTGAACAGAGGAAATAAATGAAGAAAATTATTTTATTAAAAAGTGGGAGTTAAAATTAAGTTTGTTTCTTCCTTGGATTCACTAGGAAATATTTTTAAATGCAAACTCACTATATTTCCCAGCAGTCTTATAACTGTACGATCCATATATTCTGCTGAGCTTGAAAACAGACATTAATTTTGGATTTGGATGCTACTCCTTTTCTAATATGTGTTCTATTTATGTTTAATATTTATATATGTATTATTTTGCATCTATAATTTTCACTCATGTACTGATGGTACATGATATATACAATCAAAAGTTTAAATTATACAGAAAGTAACCAGTGTCATTCCCCCAAAATTCATGGAAAATGATATACTTATTAAGGCCTAAGAAGTATTCTGCATTTTAGAGAGTATTTCCAAGAAAAGTTAGTGGTGGAAAATTTTTTTATCGTTATTTCTTTTCTGTTTATACTGAAAGTCTCTCCCTGGCTAGAGCATACATTAAATTGAGGGAAAGGGATCACTCACAGTGTATGTCCCTGTCTCTGTGTGTTGTTGTATGCATTCTTCCTTGGAATTCCTATTGTTTCTCCTCTCAGCCGATCTGAATACTGACACGTGGTAAAAATTCAGATTATGACTCAAAAGAGACAATAGCTATTCTTTGAAGACTGTCTTTGTTCTACTAATGTTATAAAATGTTTCCTGACTTCCTACAATTCACAATGACCCCTCCTTTTTTTCAAATTTTTGTATTACTTAAAATATATGCAAATTTTTATCATTTGATGCTTTTTCAAAAATGGCCTAATAGTTTCTCTGTTCATATACATCTTGTTTCCCTGACCAGTTTATATGCCACTTGAGGGTAGACATTATGTCTTATACATTTCTGTATCATCATTGCACGTAGCTCAATGATTTGTACATTAAAGTATAATAGTTATGAGTGTTAAATGTATTCACTTAAGTGATTGCTTACTCGTATTGTTCTGTATAACCCATGGAGTTTGGTGTTTAGAAAATACTTAAATGTTTTTCTTACTTTAACTTAGTGGGCACTGGGAATTAATTTTTTAAAATCTTGTTTAATAAGAGGTTAGCTAAGTGGTTTGTTCTGCACTTTAAGGAAAAGATATTTGATAGTTATAGAAAAATGCTATAAGGAAAAACTATTGTTGTTTTTGTTTGTTTGTTTTTGGCCGTACCCAGTGGCATATGGGTCCTTAGTTCCTGACCAGGAATGGAAACCACGCACTCTGCATTCGAAGTGCAGAGTGTTAACCACTGAACCACCAGGAAGTCCAGCAATTGTTGTTTTGCATCTGAAAACATTAACTAATATTGAAGCTCTGCAGTAAAAGTTTTAAAGTGATCATATACTCTTTTTTTTTAACTCTTAAGTTCTTCAAAGCAGAAGAATTTTTGCCTTTCATATGAAGAAAATAACATAAAATTTAGTTTTAAAAAGAATGGTACTTTTTTGATGGCTACGCCATAGTTACGGTTCAATTTCATTTCAGAAGACTTCTTTGTATAGCTTGAAACTGTGTCTCTCAGTTAGTGACAAGGTTTTCTGAATAAACTTACCTGTGTTAAGCATTTTAGACATGTAAATGCTAAATGTTTTTGCCAAATGCTGTGCTCATCTTTTCTTAACACTTCCTTTTTACATAGTGACCAGCGTTGGCTTTGGATAGGTTTAAATAAAAGAAGCCCCGATTTACAAGGATCCTGGCAGTGGAGTGATCATACACCAGTAAGTTTACTCTTTCTTGTGAGGGATAATATGGAAAGAATATTTGTTTCAGTAACAAGTAAGTTGATTGTTAATTAATATGGTCATACAACCATGAAGACTATGTAGATGTATCTTTATTGAAGTGGAAATAGATTCACATATATAAAGTAGAGAAAAGATTACTAATTTCATTTTTACTTAAAAAAATAACCATATGTATAGTCTCTATATGTAGCCCCAAAGCGTAAAAATATAGATATATAAATATAGCAGTCATTTGGGGATAGTACAAGTGATTTTTCTTTTTCTTTGTATTTTTTCCTTTTTCATAATGAAAAGCTTTTATTTTTATTATCTAAAGTATGAGTTATGTTAAAAAAAATCTTTATTGAAGAAACAATTTGGGAGAACCTTAAAAAGTCCTTAAATCTTATTTCAAATGTTTTTATTATCCTAAGGAGAGGAGTGTTAGTCTCTAGCTAACACTTAGAGAAACAAATTATTCTCAGATATTGAATATTTGCTCCACATTGCTATTGTGTAAAATCACTGTTTTCTTTCTAAATGTAAAATTCCTTGACTTCATTTTCTAATTGGAGCGTTTCTGAGAATAGTTAATCAAATAACTAGCATTTCAACACATGCAAAAAAAGAAGTATTTTGCAAGCCCCTGATTCTTTGTGATCCAACTGTGAACTTAATACACAATTAACCTCCACTTCTGAAACTGTGGCTGCCTTTGTTTGGAAACAATGACATCATGACATTTTATAAGTCCTCTTCATGATTTAGCATCCTGACATAAAAAAAGAAATGAAAAAGTTTTCCTCCCTTGGCATATGAACACACTTGAGTTATTAAAGCTGCCTAAATTACATCTAAATTGCAAATATTTATACATCAGCCTTAAATTCTCAAGCCTCTCTTGTCTTTTAAGGTGTCTACTATTATCACGGCAAATGAGTTTCAGCAGGATTATGATATCAGAGACTGTGCTGCTGTCAAGGTCAGTATGATGCTAGAAAGTCTGCATATTAAAAAAAAAAAAATCTGGCAGTACATGCAATCAAGCAACAGACCACGGAGTACCTTTTGTGTGTGGAGCATGATATTAGGTGCAGTCGGAGCATGATATTAGGTACACTTGTCGTCCAGCCCTCAAGCAACCTAACTTACACTTAATGTGAGAAGATAAAATTCATATTCAAGAAAGATGACTCTTGTTACTATGCAGTAATTAGCTCCAAAGGAATGGGTTGAAGAAGGAAATTCAGAAGAAAGTAATTTCTATGGCGGTGTTTCCAAAGAGAAATGAAATGAAAGTCACTCAATTGTGTCCGGCTCTTTGCTACCCCATGGACTATACAGTCCATGGAATTCTCAGGCCAGAATACTAGAGTGGGTAGCTGTTCTTTTCTCCAAGAGATCTTCCCAACCCAGGGATCAAACCCAGGTCTCCCACATTGCAGGTGGATTCTTTACCCCTGAGCCACCAGGGAAGCCCCAAAGAGCCAAAAGAGGTGGGACCTGAATGGGACCTTTAAGGATGGATAGAGTTTGTTCAGGTAGGAGAGTGTAAGACATAAAAGAAAGTGGAAGTAGAAGGGAGTGGCTAAGTCAGTGAGGGGAACAAAAGGCGGATCAAGAAGTTTTAATTGGTACTGTGGTTGAAAACAAAGGTGGGAAATTAGATTGATGCATTTTTTTGGTAGGCAGCAGAGCATGATTAAAGGTTTTTGACATGACTTAAGAAGGGTGTGAGAAGATTCCTCTTGAGACAAATTTCAAGATGCAAAAGACAGATAGGACCAGAAGACACAGGCCAGTTAGGCCTCTTCCCTTGCAAACGTCATTCATTTTTTGCTTTGTTTTCCCTTGTTTCTTTTGCAAATTCTTTTTTAACTTTTCAAATTTACTTATGTTTATTTTTGACAGACTGGGTCTTTGTTGCTGGACACAGGCTTCTCGCTGTGGTAGTTTCTCTTGTTACAGAGCACAGGATTTAGGTACCCAGGCTTCAGTGAATGTGGCTCGCAGGCTCTGGAGCACTGACTCAGTAGTTGTGGCACATGGGCTTAGTTGCCCCTTAGCATGTGGAATCTTCCTGGACCAGGAATCAAACCTATGTTCGATTCTTAATCAGTGGGCCACCAGGGAAGTCTGATTTCATTCATTTTTCATTCTGTAGGTAGTATGTCCAAGCAGTCTGTGATACTCTGGGGATGGGAGTGGGGGGATCACCAGTGACAAAATATAAAATAGTTGTGCCTTCACAGAGCTTATGAGCTGGTAAAAGATAAAGACAATAGACAGGCAGTTACAGGGACTGTGACAAAGTGTAAGTTTTGTGCAAGAACAAAAGTGTTACAGGGGAGTAATGCTGCGATGGTGATGATGGTAGTGGTACAGCAGCTGACATTTGTTAGCTCCTGAGCCAGGCATAGTCATGTCACATCTGTTACCGCACTTATGAGGTGGGTGGCTTCCGTGGTGGCTCAGACAGTAAAGACTGCAACGTGGAAGACCTAGGTTTGATCCCAGGGTGGGGAATATCCCCTGGAGAAGAGAATAAGCTATCCACTCCAGTATGCTTGTCTGGAGAATCCCATGGACAGAGGAGCCTAACGGGCTCCATATAGTCCATGCAGTCACAAAGAGTTGGACATGACTGAGCGACTAAAACATACTCACACATGAGGTAGTTACTGTTACTGTATCCAGCTTATGAGGAGGAAATGTGAACTCTGAGTAACCTGCATGATTACAGAACTGAAATTTAAACCCAGATGTCTGAGTCTACTATGCTCTATGACATGTATATAAACAGTCAGAAGGGGATCTTTGTTTATGGAGAAAATACTAGTACACTTTGCTTTAACTGATGTTTTGAATCCAAGCTTGCAGTATGAAATATCCTGTGGTAAGTTAGAATCAAGAAACTGGAGTTGAAGGAAAAATGTCCATTGAAAAAGAGTTCCCTTGTGGCCCAGTGGTTAGAGTTCTTGGCTTTCACTGGCATGGTCTGTGTTCAATCCCTGGTCAGGGAACTGAGCTCTCACAAGCCAAAGAAAGCACAGAAGTCCAAGAAGTGGATTTAAGGTGATTACCAACATTTAAAATGTAAGAGGATGAAGAGGGAAGAGGTATCTAGGAAACATCTTTGCTATATAAGCCCAGGCAAGAGATTCAAGATTGTGATTGACTAGAAATGTTACAAGAACGTTGAGACAAAGTACTGAGAGGTCCCTTGGAAACCACTGTTTCAAAGGAACTGTTTTTAGTAAAACACTCTATAGTATCATACCATTTTTATAGAATTCCCGATTTAACACATGAAAGAAAGAAAATTCAGTGGAAGTTTGTGAAGTTTCTAGAACACTCATACAATAAACTATGTTTGATATAAACTGAGTCCCTATATGTGAAAGATTGGAAAAACCTACCAAAAAGCTAAATAGAAGAGACTGATCAGGAACAAGGCCAACTAAGGCAGTGTCTGGAAGGAGAATCTTAGCTCACCTACCGCAGTACCCTCTAGAATCTTGCCCTTAAGAGAAAACAGTCCAAATCTTCCTTCGTGGTCCGGTGGTTGAATCCACCTGCCAGTGCAGGGGGTGTGGGTTTGATTCCTGGGCTGGAAAGATTCCACATACTGCGAGGCACCTAGGCTTGTGTGCCACAGCTACTGAAACCCAGCTCTCCATGCCCCAGAGCCCTCAAGCCACAACTGCTGAAGCCCACGTGCTGTGACTGCGGAAGCCCGCACGCCTAGAGCCTGTGCTCTGCATTAAGAGAAGCCACCACAATGAGAAGCCCACACACCGCAGCAAAGGGTAACCCCCGCTCACTGCAGCTAGAGACAGCCCGCACGTGTGCATCAGCAAAGACTCGGCACAGTCCCCAAATAAACAAATACAGAAATAAATAATTTTTTTTCAAAAGAGACAAAACAGTCCAAAACCTGGCTGATTCTCCTTCCCAGATTTTGTCCTCCCTTTACCCTTTCCCTGTGGCTTGCTGGCTGGAAATTGTAGAGAGCCATCGCTGGACTCCTCCGTCCATGGAATTCTCCAGGCAAGAATACTAGAGTGGGTAGCCATTCCATTCTCCAGGAGATCTTCCCTACCCAGAGATTGAACCCAGGTCCCCTGCACTGCAGGCAGATTCTTTGCCAACTGAGCCACCAGGGAAGCCCCTTAGATCACACAAAGGAGGGAAATACCCCAGGAACACAAACCAACACCAAAGAACAAACTTGGGCCCCTGATGCCCAAACTTTTATGTCACTTTTCACAGATCCACTATGATCACAGCCTGGTGTTTAGAAATCACTGAACCAAATATTCTTCTCTAGCTTGGTCCTTCCAAAATTTAAAGTTGTAAGATTCTCTTATTTCATATCAATAAAAACAGAAACAAACAAACAATAGTTTGCATTTTGGACATAACATGACTCTATGTTATATTTCCTTTATCAGTACCTCTGAAAGCTCTTGCTTAATGCAGTTTAAATTTTACTGCTTACACACTGCATTCTTTCATGTGTTCATTCATAAACATATATCTTAGGTTCTAGAGCTAAAGTAGAATTAAAGACCATAAGACTTGCAGTTTAGTGTTGTATAAGGGCTGCATCAACTTGGAAATATTCTACAATCCTTTTCCTCCTTTAGGTCATTCAAAGGCCATGGCGAAGAAGCTGGTATTTTTATGATGACAGAGAATTTATGAATCTAAGGCCTTTTGCTTGTGATGCAAAACTCGAATGGGTGTGCCAGATTCCAAAAGGTAAGTAGCGGTTATTCCTTTTCCCAGTCTTCTCATGTGAATATTGTGACTGCTGATCCAGAGTATCTAAGAGAGCATTTTAGTCTATAATTACAGTTTTGAAAGCCTTTGATTATACAGTTAATATAGTAAGCTCCATCCTGCCTGACTCCTGTTGTCATTGTTGTTTGGTCCCACAATCGTGTCCGACTCTGCCACCCTATGGACTGAAGCACGCCAGGCCTCCCTGTCCTTCTCCATCTCCTGAAGTTTGCCCAAGTTCATGTCCATGGCCAACCAGCCATCTTATGCTCTGACTCCCTCTTCTCCTACTCCTAGTAAAAGGCTGCCTTTTGGAAATTAGGTACTACCTTTCTCTTTTATCATGAAAGAACTTGTGTAGGAGAGAACATTTAAGACTAGTTTAGGGAGATTAGGCCTTGGAATGAAAGATTATTCCAAGTGAAAGAAGAGACAAAGTAAAAGGAATCATTTAAACCATTTAATCATTTTAATAATTTTGTTGTAAAATGAAGACAAGCTTGGAAAGGATGAAGCAAAAGTCAGGAAATCAAATTTGGGCAGGGCCCAAATCTAAATTTTTTTACAGTTTTGAAACAATTTTCAATGAGCTCAAAATTACTAAGTTTATCTCCTTCAAATTCAGGATATCAGTTAGCTTGATAGTAGAGCCCTTGGTAACAAAAAGAGAAAAGATAATAAATAAATATCCTTTTACTTCACTTTGTAGTAGGAAAATGTCAAGGATATATTAAGGAAAATGTTAAGGTTTTAACTGCCAAATTATTGTTAAGCAGATTTTAGATATATTAGATTAATTAACATAATGGTAAATACACAGAAAGTTCCAAAATGAATTTCTGAACTGAATGTAGACAGCTCATTGAAACCAAAGGGATATCTTCTTAAAAGTTCTCCAAGAACCCAAAGATTATCTCATGGAACTGCCTGTTAGAAGATGGTTCTTCTCTCCTAAGAAGAGCCACCTTGCCTTTGAAAAAGCTTCTCATGATCCAGTGGCTAATACTCTGCACTCCCGATACAGGGGTCCTGGGTTTGATCCCTGGTTAGGAAACTAAATCCCACATGCTACAACTAAAGATCCTGCATGCCACAACTAAGGCCTGGAGCAGCCAAATAAAGAAAAAAAAAAAAAAAAGCTTCATATGCAACATCTGGTAGAGTATCTGGCAAGTCTCTTTCACAAAGGCAGACTTGAGGGATCATTAATAAAAAAGAAAATATGTATGTGTATGTGTGTGTTGATGGGGTTTTCCTAAAGGAAAAAGTATACCTGAGTTAGTCCTAATTATTGACTAACCTGAAAGAGAAAAATCAATTTGGACACCTTTCAAACAAGTGGCAAAGTAACTAATATATAATTAACTTGGACAATGTCTCTGGCTTGAAGCATTAGTTATGATACTTCTATTATTCTTTGCCATGTGGCATGCCGCAGAGAATGTCCTTGCTACCTCCAAAGTATGCTTGGTAAGTATGCTCTTTATTTTCCTGATAGCTGGTCCCCTGCCTCATGTTTGAGTGGTGAAACAGACCCTAGAGTTTACACTGGGAAAACCTTAGAAATGACAATCCAGTAACCACAGGAAATATTATTAAAACTGTGGTTTTCTTTTTAATATATTTTTTGTTTTTATTTATATTTGCTTAGAAAACATAAATCAAGTAATAAAAGAAATAAATAATCTTTTAAATAATTGCATCCCTGCTCTCTCCAATGCAGAAATAAAATTTAAAACTAAAGAATGTCCCATCTCAACCTGTCTCAGCCTTCAAATGTCTCAGTCATTTGAAGCAATCAGTGATGGTTTGATCCAGGGTTTAAATGTTATGTTAACTCCCCTTTGAAAGTCCCTACATTTCTGAGTTACAGTGTGTCTCATTCACTAGGTGGATATTTTCTTGGTAATAACAACTGCCAACGGAGAAGGCAACGGCACCCCACTCCAGTACTCTTGCCTGGAAAATCCCATGGACGGAGGAGCGTGATAGGCTGCAGTCCATGGGGTCGCAAAGAGTCGGACACGACTGAGCGACTTCACTTTCACGCATTGGAGAAGGAAATGGCAACCCACTCCAGTTTCTTGCCTGGAGAATCCCAGGGATGGGGGAGCCTGGTGGGCTGCCATCTATGGGGTCGCACAGAGTCGGACACGACTGAAGCGACTTAGCAGCAGCAGCAGCAGCAACTGCCAAAACCTGCTCAACTAGATACTTCTGTATTAATGTGTTTTCTGATTTCCTTGAAGCAGTTTACCTCTTCAGTAGCTCAAATCACCCAACCTTTTCTTTAGCGCTTGCCTTTTTTATTATCTCATTCATCTGGTTCTAATTAGTCCTCTCCTCTCTAAAAGAAATAATTTAACAGCTTAATTTAAAAAAATGATAATCACGATTGATATATGTACTTTTTTAAGTAGTTTTTTAGTTAAGACAACTATATCAAAAATAGGGTTCACAAAAAAGTTTTTGGAAAATGACCTATTAACCCAACTTTGTTGAATTGTATTTCTTGGTACCTTGTACACACAAACATGTTTGTAATCTTGTGTAAAAAGGTACCTTTTATTTTGCTTTTCTCACTAATGTAAAGAAATGTAAAGGTTAAGCATAGCTTCCCCCCAACATACAAACAAGATTACAAAGAAGAAACTGTTTTTAACTGATCTGCATCATTGCTAACGAAAATCATCCAGTATGCAGAGGCTGAGTCAGAGAAAAAGACCACAGATGCTGGATATGTAGGCAGTCCTTTGAGTAGAGTCTTCTCATGCATTGGCCCTGATACATAGCAAAATGAAGAACAGCTATTTTACCCTATCATTTCTAAAATTCATCAAATTATGCCTTTGGCTTGAAAGCAGTGTGACCTATGACCAGAATGTAAAGAGAGAGAAGAGCAACTAGCATCCTGAGGGAACTGCTCTGTGTCTGGCCCTGTGTGGGGTGCTTACATAAGTGTGATCCTACGTGATCTTCACAATGTCTCTGTGAGTTAGGTAGGAGAGTTTTGTTTTTATAAAATAGAAAGTTGAGGCTCAGAGAGTTAAGCAACTGATCCCAAGTAGCACAGCAGCAAAGAATCAGGGCATTTGGACACTGACTCACCCAGCTTCAAAGACCATAATTCTTTGTATGGTACCATATGTCCTTGCTGGGTGAATTTTATTATTTTCCTCCCAGTTTTGCCTCTCCTCAAAAGTTTCAGTACTGGATCACTGAACACTTTTTCCAAAGGGTGATTGGGGAAACAATAAACTCTACCAACCTAAATATATTCAAATTGCCTTAGATGGAGATGTGGTTCCTGAGCAACCTCATCCTACAGTGATGATTATCTTGCATATTCCTATGTAATATAATATATACAATATATTCATTTACTTATTTGTGCTTCCTAATTATTAACTATATTTTATCCATCTAGTCTTCTTTTATGACTTCCACAATATAAGGTAGAGAACTGCTAGTTATACTGTATTAATATTTAACAAATCTGCCTTTTTGGTTGCCACAAAAACGGCTTTAGCATAGGCCCTGCAAAATTCAGACTGAAGTGATCATAACATGAAAGGAGATGGTTTGGCCAGAAATCAACAAATCTCAGCAAAATTGTAAGTATGCTGTGGTCTATAATTGAATACTAAACTTAAGCCACTTGCTTTCTTATACAGGTCAAACTCTAAAAATACCAGACTGGTACAATCCAGGTGAGTGAAGAAAACTAAATGTATCCAAAGTTGCTTTTACCTTTTCAATGGTGTATTTAGTTAACTATTTAAACCAGGTCCAAGTGCCAGCTTCTTCTCTATTATGTCTTCAAATGTGATGAAGTATCTGCAGGGAGGGAAGGTGATTGGCTGGTGTGGGATGAGACTCTGAGGCTGGATTTAGCCTTCTTCATGAGTGCAGGAGGGTACAAGAGCCACTCACTGGCTCAGAAATCCTTGAATCCTTCCAGGCAGAACTGCCATGGGCAAAGAGAGCCAGTAATCTAAATGGATTACTATTTATAAATAGTTTTGAGTATTCATGCATGCTGAGAGCGGGCAGTTGAGTTTATGCAGTCCTGACTCTGCTATTCTTCTTCTTTAGAGCGTGCTGGAATTCATGGACCTCCAGTTGTAATAGAAGGGAGTGAATATTGGTTTGTTGCTGATCCCCGCTTAAGCTATGAAGAAGCTGTTCTGTATTGTGATAGTAATCACAGTTCTCTGGCTAGTTTAACATCTTTTACAGGACTAAGAGCCATCAAAAACAAGATAGCAAATGTAATTTAAAAGACTGTATTTTATTTTTAAATTTTTATATTTATTCTGTTGGGCATGTTTGTGCTTGGTTGTTTCTGACTCTGCAACCCCGTGGACCAGGCTTCCTCCATCCATGGGATTCTTCAGACAAGAAGACTGGAGTGGGTTGCCATTGCCTTCTCCAGGGGATCTTCTGTGCCCAAGGATTGAACCTGGGCCCAGAACCTGTGGCTCCTGCATTGGCAGGCAGATGCTTTACCACTGAGCCACCTGGGAAACTGTATTTATTCTGTTAAAAAAATTTTTAAATGTACAAAAGTTGAATGTTCCTCTCAAGTGAAATTTGGCTAACAACCTGTAAGTTCATCACTGCATGTTGGAAAAAATTTAAATAGAACTGTATAATGTTTTAAAATATTCAAGATTAATTATAAATGTCAACCGATAAGATGAGCGTCAAAAGTTATTATAACTTTGTAGTTAACTTGAAATTCTGTTTTAAGCATAACTAACTCTGCAAAATAGTTTTTTAGAGGAAAAGTAATTCATATATTTTAAATTTTTAATTGATAACAGTAGATATTATATGTTTCATTAATGTATGTCCACAATTACAGTGACCATATTTTCTGTATACAAAATAGAGCATGTGAATATAAAAAAAAAGTTTCTAAATTACTTTCTTCAGTGAAAGGACCGAGTTTATATAATTTAGTAAACAAAGTAATGAATATTCAGAAATTTTAGAGGTTTGTGATTTTGATAAGCCAGGCTATTTAAATCAAAACTCTCCTAGAAAAGTTAGCATACGTAAGGGTGGGTGTTCACTTGGTTGTTTTGTTTTTGTATTGTTTTTTTAGATATCTAGTGATGAGCAGAAATGGTGGGTGAGAACTGCTGAACAGCTGAAATCACATCGTTTTATATAGTATGTGACATCTTTGATGCTGCCTTTGTAAAGTTATCATGTAAAAGAATCTGTCCCAAATCCCCTTTTATTTAACACTAAATGGAGCAGTTATTTTTAATTAGTTTTGAACATTAATCCTTAAACTACCTAGACCGAGAAACAAAATCCTTTTGCAAATGAGGATCAAGAAAAAAGTAGTATAAAATAATAGCCTAACATTAAATTTACAATTAAAATTGCTTATAGTAAAGCCCAAGATGGAACATGTAACTACATTGCAAGCTGTCACATCTCTCATTTTCTTTCAGCTCAAGAGACCCATGGCATCACTTTCCTATACTATTTGGAGAGGAATGCTTTTACCTGTCTGCCAAGACTTGGTTTAATGGTAAGGTTAATTCCAAATCCTTTAATGTTGATTATGTAATATGTGAACTTCAGGTTCAGTTACTAGCTTAATCTTGTTTTCCTTTTGATTATACATGTGGTAGCTTCATCTTGTTCTGATTTATTGCTAATGACAATAGCTCAAATTCCAAATGCATGTAAAGGTGCTTTTCACTGAGAATATTTTGACTTCATTTATCCTAAAGCAGTTGAGCTTCCCTCATGCTCAGTTGGTAAAGAATCTGCCTGCAATGCAGGAGACCCCAGTTCGATTCCTGGATCAGGAAAAATGCTGGAGAAGGAATAGGATACCCACTCCAGTATTCGTGGGCTTCCCTTGTGGCTCAGCTGGTAAAAGAATCTGCCTGCAATGAGGGAGACCCGGGTTCAATCCCAGGGTTGGAAAGATCCCCTGGTGAAGGGACAGGCTACCCACTCCAGTATTCTAGCCTGGAGAATTCCATGGACTGTATCTGCTAAGTCTGCTAAGTCGCTTCAGTTGTGTCCGACTCTGTGCGACCCCATAGACCGCAACCCACCAGGCTCCCCGTCCCTGGGATTCTCCAGGCAAGAACACTGGAGTGGGTTGCCATTTCCTTCTCCAATGCATGAAAGTGAAAGTGAAGTCGCTCAGTCATGTCCGACTCTTAGCGACCCCATGGACTGCGGCCCACCAGGCTCCTCCGTCCATGGGATTTTCCAGGCAAGAGTACTGGAGTGGGGTGCCATTGCCTTCTCCATGTCCATGGCATCGCAAAGAGTCAGATGTGACTGAGCGACTTTCAGTTGCTAAAGCAGTTACTTACCTTTTCCTAACTGATGAGGGTATAGACAAATTCACAAAGATAAGCAGGCAGCAGTTCTAAAGTATAGTTTAGGTCTCTATCCCCCTCCCCAAGAGCCTTCATCTCTCTATGTCCTGCCACTAGGAAATGCACCAAGTTTGTGCATTTTTATAAGCAATATTGGTATGCTACAACCTATTGAAATGACTAATAATAATAGGAGACAAAACTAGCTAGAGAAGAAAAGGAATATATACTTTAACCATTTGGGAAATATTGATTTAAAGAGACTTTCTTTACTACTGGATTGTTTTAAAAAATGTGCTGAATGGAAAATTATCACCACAGTAATCTTGCTTCTCACTTCTCAGATTTACGAAAACCTGCCGACTGTAGTACCAAGTTGCCCTTTGTCTGTGAAAAATACAATGTATCTTCATTAGAAAAATATAGTCCAGATTTGCAGCTAAAGTGCAGTGCTCTGGGGATTGGATTACTTTTCAGAACAAGGTAAAAAGGGAATTGCTACACTGTGCAGATGATGATTGCTTTCATGAAGGTTATTTGGCCCATGGCAGAATGACATCCCAAGTAACTTCACTAAGATAGACTGCATATTTCAGTATCTCACCTGATTCTCTACATTTTCAGAAATGGAGTTACTCTCAAGTTAGTCACGCCTAGCGACTTAGCAGCAGCAGTAGCCGCAGCCGGCCTTTCAGAATACCGTGTTCCTGTTCCATTGCTGCTAACACTTAAATTGCTGAAGTTGATCTTTCAATGAATAGTACATTAACTAGTCAGGACTATCTCTTTGGCATGTAGGAAATTGACTGAATTTCTGGCTGATAAATTTTCCTCCTTAAGGAAAACATCCAAGCAGCATTTATCAATCAAATTAAATCAACATTTCCCAAACTACTTTTGGGGAATATACACATATGCTAACAAAATATTAATCATTGATCTTGCCTCCAGAGTAGGATTTATGATTAAATAGATTGGGAAGCGCCACGTTCTATATTTGCCTCCTTGAGATGTGCAATTTGTATTGGTGTGTGTATCTTAGGAAATGCAACTAGCTGCTGAAAAGAGAAATTACTACAGTATGCTAAAACATTTATTCTCTTAGATAAAAGAAATTTGAAGATAAGCAGGCTGGTGTTGGTATGAAAGCTCTGTGGTCTTCAAAACCAGACTTCCCTTTGTCTTTCTGCTCTACCATCCTTAACTTAAGGCTTCCAAGCTCAAGTTCAGGGTGTTTGTTCGAGGAGTCTTTTCTAGTCCCCCAATGACTTTATATCCCTCTGGCCACTCTTGTCTGTAAGGAGGCTGAAAAAAAAATTTTGTAGAATGTTTTAAGGAACATAATTTGGGCCATACTACTACACAGTAACATGACTATAATATCAAACAGGAAAAGGAAGAGATGAGTCTGGCAACTGAAAGCATCTGTAGTATATTTAAAATATTAGGGGTATATTTGACTTTTTAGAATTAAAATAATCTCTTTCCCCCCAAGGTGCTAGGATTAGATTAATTTACATAGTTGATATAAATTTGTAGAGTTTTTGTTTGTTTTATTGAATTATAGTTTACTGAAAATAGTATATTAATTTCAGGTATTCAATATAGAGATCAGATATTTGTATAGATTATATACCATGCAAAGTTATTGTGAAATTGATTATAATCCCTTTGCAATAGATAACATCCCTGTGATTTGTTTATTTTAGTCTGATAGTTTGTATCTCTTAATCCCTTTCACCTCCTTTGAATTAAAATATCCTGCCAAGAGACAGTGGGATGATTTCTTTTAAAGATGTGGTTTTTTTTAATATGAGGTAATGGTAAAGAATACATATCTGAAATCAAATGGAGCACAGTTTAAATGCTGACCATGCTGTGGCTATTTCACTTGTGGGTAAAGTTTCTTAATGTCCTTCCGCTTTCATTTCCCCATTTGTTGTGAGAATTAAATGAGATAATGCTGTGCAAAGTGTTTGGCGCAAGGAAGTATTCAGTAAATTGGAAATTTTTAAAAGAATAGTTCAAAGACTGTTCCTCAGTTGTTTAAATTGAGAGTATAGGTCTGCATTCTTATGACACTGCTTTCACATTTCTATACCTTACAGACAGAAAATTAGCAGCTCTCTAAAAGATAAAGCATTTCCTTCCTATATGAACTTTCATTTGTCTGAAATTTTATACTTCGCATGTATTCTTTGTTTGTAGTGTTTTCTAAGGATCAATCGCAAATCTGTCACGTTTTCTGAAGCCAGTGATATTTGTCATACCTATGGTGGAACCCTTCCTTCAGTGTTGAGCCAGAGAGAGCAAGGTAGCCAAATTGTTCTGTAAACATGTTTTATTCTGATCTGGGGGCCAAATTTCTGTTGGCAAGATGTGGGGAATTAACATATGAAAAGAATCTTATTAAATTACTTTTTATAGAGTTAGGTGATAATCAAAGATTATCTTGATGGTTAGACAAGTTCAAAGTATCATTGCCTTTTTAGTATACCTTTAATTTCAATAAGTTAAATGCTTTTTTTTTAAAAAAATATGTATCTTTCTGACAGATTTTATTACATCCCTGCTTCCGGGTATGGAAGCTTCTTTATGGATTGGTTTGCGCTGGACGGCTTATGAAAAGATAAACAAATGGATGGATAACAGAGAGCTGACATACAGTAACTTTCACCCCTTACTGGTTGGTCGGAGGCTGCGAATACCACCAAATGTAAGTCTGTTCTTTTAATCAGTACAGTGTGTAGCTCTATGAAATACCTGAGCCTTTCACAAATTATTGGGTTAAGAACAATGGCCTATTTTATGAGTCCATTTATATGAAACATCCAAATAGATAGGCGAATCTATAAAGATAGAAAATAAATTACTGTTTACCAGAGACTAAGGAGGCTAGAAGGATTGGCGGTGATGGCTGAAGCATATGGGGTTTCTTTCTAAGGTGGTGAAAATGTTCTAAGATTGATTGAGGGTGATGGTTGCACAACTCTGTGAATATGCTGAAAACTATAGAGTGTATACTTTAAATGGGTGAATTATACCATCTATGAATTTTATCAAGAAAGCTATCACAAGAAGAACAGCAATATAGCTTCCCCAGCCTTTGTGTAGGGGCCCTAGTTGTTCATAGTAGCATTAGAGTCCACAGCACTTATTTTATAACCGTGTAAAACCTTCAGTGTGCTTAGTCACTCAGTCATGTCCGACTCTTCATGACCCTATGGACTGTAGCCTACCAGGCTCCTCTGTCCATGGGATTCTCCAGGCAAGAATACTAGAGTGGGCTGCCATGCCCTCCTCCAGGAGATCTTCCCGACGAGGGATCAAAGCCATATCTCCCACATTGCAGGTGGATTCTTTACCATCTGAGCCACCAGGGAACCCAAAACCATCAATAGTGAGCTGCAAATAAAAGCTAATATAAAGGCTTTATTTATCATTTTGGAATTTGGAGCTGTCAGATTTAGTCTTCTGAGGTAAAAAGTACAAAATTGGTGTTGGTGATCATTTTTCCGTAAGATCTAAATGTAAAGAAGCTGTAGAAGGGAAGAAGGCGTTATTTTAACAATAGTTATCCTGTATCATGATATTACTGTCCATTGCTTCTGTCCATTTGCTGGATACAAACCACCTTTTGCACAGAAAGCAAAAATTATTAAGAGGTTAAAGCTGAATTACAAAAGTAATTCAGCTGGATGACATTAAGTGATATAACTGATGAAATGGAACTTTGCTTAAGATTGACTTTGATGGCAAAGGAACTGAAACATGTAATTATACAAAGTAAATATCAAAATAATGCTAGGTTATTATAGAAAATTTGAAAGTTATAAAAGAGTAACCTACATAAAGAAAAATATCAACCTACATCCTGCTTATATTTAGGCTGGTAGCTTTTAAACTTTTAACTCATGCCCCATAGTAAGAAATACATTTAAAGAACCATTTAGCACATAGATATAAATATAATACTGAATTGAAACAAAAATTTCAGGTAATAATACTTACACTTAGAGCTTATATTGCTTTCTATTCTAGTCTGCTTTAGTCTAGTATGGTCAATCTATTCTCTGTATTCTATCCTATTCTATTTCATTATCACAAGTAATAATCAAGATCCACTGAAATGATTTCATGACCTACTAAATGAGTCTCAAACCATATTTGAATCCTGATCTAGGGAATCACAATGAATATTTCAGCATTTTTCTTCTAGGACTTTTCTATACACTGTCTTCTTGATATAGATAAGATTATATACTATTGTATCTACTTTTCTCATTTAGTATTATACAAGTATCAATAGTTTCTTATGCCGTTAAAGGATATACTTGATAACCATTTTGATGGTTGCATAGTATTTCTTGATATATATGCCATCATTTACCTAAACAATGCTGGGTGTTTCCACTGTTTTCAGTTTTGCATAATCTTAAATAGCTGCAGTTAACATTTTTGTGTATAATCTTTGCTATATATTTCAGGTTGCCTCCTTAGGATACATTTAGGTAGCCAGATCAAAGATATAAGTAGTTACAAAACTCTGGCTAACAAATTGCTTTCCAGAAAGGTTTATGAGTTTATTTTTTGTCAGCAATATGTTGTGATTACTCTTCTATTCATACCAGTATATTAATAATTTCCAACATTTATTAAGCAGCTATTGTGTCATACATTCTACTAATGCATCACATGTATCATTTCATTTGATCTGCACAAAACATGTGAAACAGTCAGTACTCCTCTCCTATCTCAGAAACGTGGAGACAGAGAGTCACATAACTTTCCAGAAGTCATTCAGGGTATACGTGCAGAATCGGCTTTTAAATCTGAGTCTGTAGAGGCAGCATTCTTAGCTTCTTTACTACATTGCCTCTACTAAAGTGCTCTAAGGAGCATTATCTTTTAAAAATGCTTGCTAATTTGTTAGTTTAAGTGATACCATATTTTCTGATTTCTAGTAAAAGCATTTGTTAGATTTCTATTGCTCTGATTTCTAATAAAAGCATATAAATTCAGTAATAATTTTAATTTCATCAAATGTGAATTTTTTATTCTTTGAAAATTTATCTGTCAAAGTCTTCTTGTAATTCTTACTGTTTTTATGACTGTGTAAACATTAACTGTGCAAACCCTGTGTTTCTTGCATTTATTGCAAATATTTTCATAGGATTTTTCTTTGAGTCTAAATACCAAAAATATTACAGAAATAAGTTTTGATTTTTTTGTTGCATGTTTAACTCTATTTGTTTCTTTTTTTCCCTCTATTCTTTTAAAGTTATAATGTTAGTTAAAGTTCCGTTCCGTTCAGTCGCTCAGTCGTGTCCGACTCTTTGCGACCCCATGAATCGCAGCACGCCAGGCCTCCCTGTCCATCACCAACTCCTGGAGTTCACTCAAACTCACATCCATTGAGTCCGTGATGCCATCCAGCCATCTCATCCTCTGTCGTCCCCTTCTCCTCCTGCCCCCAACCCCTCCCAGCATCAGACTCTTTTCCAATGAGTCAACTCTTCGCATGAGGTGGCCAAAGTACTGGAGCTTCAGTTTTAGCTTCATTCCTTCCAAAGAAATCCCAGGGTTGATCTCCTTCAGAATGGACTGGTTGGATCTCCTTGCAGTCCAAGGGACTCTCAAGAGTCTTCTCCAACACCACAGTTCAAAAGCATCAATTCTTTGGTGCTCAGCCTTCTTCACAGTCCAACTCTCACATCCATACATGACCACAGGAAAAACCATAGCCTTGACTAGACGAACCTTAGTCAGCAAAGTAATGTCTCTGCTTTTGAATATACTATCTAGGTTGGTCATAACTTTTCTTCCAAGGAGTAAGCGTCTTTTAATTTCATGGCTGCAGTCACCATCTGCA
>SJXQ01008266.1:236021-344401 GCA_006408695.1 Aepyceros melampus | reverse complement strand
GGGTACGGCAGGGAGGCGCGCGTGGGTACGGCACGGGAGGTGCGTGTGGGTACGGCAGGGCGGCGCGCGTGGGTATGACACGTGCCTGGAAGTGACCAGAGCTGGGTGTTAGGTCTGGTGCTGTCACGCTGGCAGGTTGCTTCTAGAGCCTTCTCTGTAACGCGGGGCTGGATGCGGCCTTCCCCTCGGAACTGGTGGTGAGGGCTCTATGAGTCCTGGTGTGGAAGGCCCCTCACTCGGTGCCTGGCGCACGGTGGCCCTCGGTGCCCGTGTCCGCTCTGCCCCAAGGGCCCTGCTGCGGCCAGCTCCCCCGCCTTCTCTTCGTCCGTGGTCAGTCCACTGACCCTGCTGTGATCTTGCTTTGACTGACCCTGCCCTGTGCCCCCGGCCGTGGCCGTCTCCCGTCACGCCCTGCCCTCCAGCCTCTGGGCTGGCCTTCCTCAGCCACGTGGCTGGGCCTTCAGCGTGCTCCTGCCTCTGCGGGGACTGTCCTTTCTCTTGCTCCCGAGCGCCAGGATCCTTGACCTCCGTGGCCTAGTCTTCAGGTGACTTTACAGAGAGGCTGTCCGCACCTCCCTGCCCGGGTCTGCCTGGGGCCCAGCCCTCGGGCGCAGTGTTCCACCGTGAGTCTTGGGACTGTTTGCAATTATGTGTTGCTGTGTCCTTCATGCTCAACACCCAGCTGAACAAGATGGTAGGCAATGAATTCTTATTGATAAGAATAAGTGTGTTACCTTGTAAGCTGTAAATTTCGGTTGCCCTACCTGTGCGACGGGAAAAGTAGTATTTGACGCCCAGGGTTGTGGTGAGGATTAAGTAACGCCTGCTGGGACAGGGCCTGGTATCTGGGTCTTCAGCCGATGCGGGTGGCTGCTGCGTCCTTGTGAATCAGGTGGCTGGAGCATGTAGCAGGAGGGAGGGGCCCGCAGATTCCCCCCAGAGTCTTAGGAGAGCAGGCAGTGATGAGGGTCAGGGGAGGCTGAGAAGGAGAGCGGGGTGCCTGTAGATCCGGACGGGAGAGCAGGAGTCAGCTGGGGCGCAGGTTGGCAGGAGGGGAGGAGGGCACTCTGGAGCTGGCAGAGTAACTGCCACAGCCACTCTGTGGTCCTGGCTCTGCAGGAGGTGGGGCCCGTCAGGGCCGAGGCCTTGGAATCAAGTCTGGTAAGTGTTCAGCGCAGAGGCTCATCTGTGTAGTAGGCTGGCCTGCACGCTGGATCAAATGCGCTGACTGCTCAGACCTCTGAGTGTCCTGGCCACGCCCTCCACAGACCTGGCCAGGGGGCGGGCTGGGCAGTGTAAATGTTCACAATCTTTCTGAAGGCCATTTGGAAAGAGATTTTGATGGTCATAACAACAGTATTACTCTTGAGCCCGATAATCTGTCTTGGGGAGATTCCCTCCTGAGGGAAGAGCCCAGCAGGAGGGAAGAGCTGCGTTGCCACATTGCGTATGAGTGTGAAACATTGGGAGCAAGGGAGCTGTATTTCACATGTGTCATCTCTTTGGCTTATTGCAACAGGCTTGTGATGAAGGTGTTTCCCAGGTGAGGAAGCTGAGCTTGGAGAGATTCAGTGATCCGCTCAGGAGTTTCGTGTGATGGAGAAACAAAAAGAAGGCCAAACGCATAGCTGCTCTTTCTGGTCGGAAAGCCCGCAGGCATTCTTCTGGAGCACACTGAATGCGTGGGTGCCCAGCAGGGAAATGGTTAAGCAATTGACTGTGAATCAACTCAGTGGAATTCGGTGCAGTCATTTTAAGTGATAATTATGGGAATTCTGTAGCAACATGAAAATATTTAAGACATGTTAGGGGAAGCAATGGATTATACAAATTCACTTATGTTACAGTTTTACAAAAAAATGGGTATTCATGAGCAAAGGCTGAAAAGAATATATAGAGAGTAGATTTCATAAGATAGTTGCATTCAGGTGTTGTTTGGGTTCACTTTTAAGATCCTGTTGTTACTCCAGTATTGTTGGTTGATGAATAGATGTTTGCCTGGCAGCAGTTTTCTGGGTGTTTTGAGGACACTGGGAGAGTACTGGCATCAGAAGCGAATCCCAGGGTGTCTTCTTCATCTTCCTAACCCCACTTAGCTGCTGGCAGAACTGTCTTACGTGTGGTGTTATTTACCAGAGATGAACTCTGGGCAGCAGGATTTCATGGTTTTTGTGATGTCTGGATGAATGGTCTAACAGGTTTTGGACTTTGAAAGAGGATAAAAAAAATTAATGGTGGCTCGAAGGTCTGCATATTGAGGCTTGAGTGAGAAGTGGATTCATTCTGAAAGTGATCCTGTGTTTTCTGCTCGCTCAGTGCCAGCCTCTGCCAGGTCCTATAGGCCATGTAGTTGTCACAACACCTCTGTGAAGTAATTGACTTTGATCCTCTTTTTATTGATGAGCGACAGTGACTCAAAGTTATGCAGTGGTTTCCCCGAGGTTAGGTGGCTCACAGGTGACAGCGTTGGGAGTTGAGTCCACTTCCGGCTCCACTGACCGCAGGGCCCCTGCCCTCGGTCCTTGTTGCTTGCAGTCCAGAGGTGCCCTGGAGGCTGAGCCTCCGCTGTGGAGTCCCAGGGCCTCGCAAGCCGCTGAAGCTGGTGGCCAGGTCGCCAGGAGCGCGGCTCTGGCTGAGAGTTCAGTTGGTTGGAGTTGCCCTGATTCTTTTTATGGTGTTGGCTTTCGTCTTTCTTCCCTTTTGGATGGTGCCCTAGGCGCGGAAGGCCTTTGGCAGGAAGTGGGAGGGAGTCACGATGACCAAGCAGAAGCCTCCAGAGGGTGTCCTGTTGCTGAGCTGGGACCGAGCTGGGATGGTTCCTCTTTCAGAGGCTCCAGCTCCATGGTCCCACGCGGGTTGCCAGGCTGGAACCTGGCGATTACAGCTCTCGTGTTCACCTAGTTTTGAGCACTGAATTTCTGAGTCATATTTGGTGGATTTTCAGGTATTATTCCTATTGTATGGTAAGCTGTTCTCAGTGTTTCCAGTCTTTTTCTTTTTATCATTTCTTAAACTTACTTCAAGTGCAGATGAAAAATAGAAATGAAAAGAATATTAATGTTTTAAGTTCTTATGGTATGCCAGGCACAATACTAAACATCCCAATTAATTTCTTTTAATCCTTGTAATAGCTCTCTGAAAGAGGCATTATTATAATTCCATTTTTATAGATAAAGGAACTGAGGCACACAGAATAACGAACTTGACTAAACTCATACAGCTAATAAGGTAGCCTGGACTGGCTGTATTCATTCATTCAACACATGTTGATGGAGTGCCCCCTGTGTCCCAGATACTGTGCTACAAATCTCAGGGGAAACAGCCATGAGCAGATGGATTGCAAAGGTCCCTGCCCTCCACAAGTGGAAATACTACACGTGTAAGGATCGAAGGTGCAGGCAGGTTGTGACAGCTTCTAATAGGAAAGTAAGAGTTCTGCGTGAAAGAGTGATTTGGTGGAGGTAGTGGAGATGGCCCTCTTTGGAGCCAGTAGTTAGGAAGGGCCTTTTGGAGGCTCTGACGTTTAAGCTGAAGCTGAGATGGAAAGCCTGAGATTGAACCTCCGGCAAGGGCTGCAGGAAGAGCTGTGTGCGTAGACAAGGCCCGGCTTATGTGAGGACTGGGGAGGGTGGAGCCCTGCCAGCAAGGGGTAGTGCGCTTTACGGCCGAGCTCAGAGCCAGATCACACAAATCTGCGGCCACAGCATCAAGCTTTTTTACTTTAATTTTTGCAGCCCCGTGGACTGTAGCCTGTCAGGCTTTTCTGCCCGTGGAATTTTCCAGGCAAGAATACTGGAGTGGGTTGCCATTTTCTTCTCCAGAAGTTCTTTCCAACCCAGGGATCAAACCTGCTTCTCCTGCATTGCAGGCAGACTCTTTACCATTAAGCCACCGAGGAAGCCCAGAAGTTTTATTCTAAGAGTGATGGAGGAACTTCCTCGGTAATCTGGTGGTGAAAACTTCGCTTTTCATGCAGGGCTTGTGGGTTTGATCCCTATTGGGGGAGTTAAGATCCCTCATGCCTTGGGGCCAAAACTTAAAAACAGAACAAAATCGATAAAAGACTTTAAGAATGGCCCACATTTTAAAAAATCTTTAAAAAGTGATAGAAAAAGCAATGTCTGTCGGACTCTGAAGCCTGTGGGTCTCTCCTTGCATCACATGGCCTTCAAGAAATTCGTAAATACGCCCAGCCTTCTGACCACTCCATTGTTACTGTGTATTAATGACTATCTCTTTATGTTGTAGACTAAAATACAAAAGAGGATATGGTTCCCCATCTCTTAGAGACGGATGGGGTAGAAAGGAAATCACCCAGCTGGTAGACGCAGTGTGACAGGCTGCTGTATAAAGAGATTAAAGGGTGTGTGGAAACATCTAGGAGGACCCCAGGCCAGCTTGGTGGGGTCGTCAGAGAAAGCCTGATGAAGGCTCTGGCCTTAAGTAGAGGACGAGACTGGCATGGCTGCAGAAAAGTTGGCGCTTATATTTCATTTTATTCATTGGGGCTTGGCTGGCGTTTGCAGTGACCTTCTGAAGGCTTATTTACCTTTGCTCATTAAAAAAAAAGTTCTTCACCTATAAATAGAACAAATATTCTTTGAAATGTTGCTAAGAATTTTAGCAGCATGCACAATGTGGGCATTCTCAGCAACCTCCATAAATAATTTATTGGTAGCCAAGTAATGGAATAAGGTTTCTCTTTATAGGAAGCATCTGGCGGGTAGACTTTTTGTTTGAATGAATGTTTTATGTGCTGTTTCCTTAAAACATTTAAAAGGGAGGCTTTAATGAACCTATCAATTGCTTGTTCTCTGTTCTTCTTAGCCACAAAATTGAAACTTTAAGTGTTAACAAGAGACCAGGGGTGGAAAATTTGAAATGTACTTAATGTAGAGTATGCTTATCATTTTTTTTATCAGTTGTAAAAGTATTCAAAAATTTATTAAAAGGAGTATTATGTGCTATTACCAATTATTTTTTAAAATGTTGAGAAAAGCCCCAGTGAATATGTATTTATGGTGATGTGGTGACACTCAAGGACGGCTATTAATATTTTACTGTATTTTATTTTTGTTGTCGTTCAGTCTCTCAGTTGTGTAACCCCAGGGACCGCAGCTCGCCAGCCTCCCCTGGAGTTTGCTCAGATTCCTATCCATTGAATCGGTGATGCTATCTAACCATCTCATCCTCTGCCAGCCCCTTCTCCTTTCGCATGAAATAAACCCCTGCAATTTTAAGAGTTGGCTGAGTTTTGACATACGTGTACTCCCTTGTAACTTTTGTCAAAATCAAGAAATGTATTTATGTGATTTTTTTTTGGTATATGTGTATAGTTGTAGGCTCATGTGACTGTCAACCACAATCAGAATGTTCCAAAAGGCCAGAAATGCCCGAGTGTTCCCTCTCTGTGGTCAGACTCTTCCCCCAGACCTCTGGCAGCTGCCCCTCTATTCCCAGCCTGTGCTTCTGCTTTTTCCAGAAGTCGTGCACACGGAATCGTACTCCTTGCAGTCCTCTGAGTGCAGCTTCTCCTCTCACTGCAGCGTCTCTGATGCGCACTGCTTGGTTGTCTGCTGCAGTGGCGGGGGTTTTTCCACCGTGTGGCTGTGCTCTATATCCATTCACCTTTTGCAGAGCTTTTGAGTTCTCTCCCTGTTTTGGTGATTATTCATAAAGCTGCAGTAAACATTCCTGTATAAGTTTGTGTGTGTGTGTGGGCATGGGTTTTCACTTCTCTAGAGTAAACACCTAGGACTGGAGTCGCTGAGTCATATGGTAAATGTAGTTTTTTTGTTTTTTGGTAAGAAACTGCCAAACTGTTATTCAGAGTGATTGTACCATTGTGCACGCCCGTCAGCAGTGTGAGAGCTCCGTTTGCTCTTTTGTCAGCGTTTGGTATTGTCAATTAAAAAATTCTTTGGCTATTCTAATAGATGCCAAAGAATGCTCAAACTACCGCACAGTTGCACTCATCTCACATGCTAGTAAAGTAATGCTCAAAATTCTCCAAGNTAGGATTTCTTTGGAAGGAATGATGCTAAAACTGAAGCTCCAGTAATTTGGCCACCTCATGCGAAGAGTTGACTCACTGGAAAAGACCCTGATGCTGGGAGGGATTGGGGGCAGGAGGAGAAGGGGACGACCGAGGATCAGATGGCTGGATGGCATCATAGACTCAATGGACGTGAGTCTGAGTGAAATCTGGGAGTTGGTGATGGACAGGGAGGCCTGGCGTGCTGCGATTCATGGGGTCACAAAGAGTCGGACACGACTGAGCGACTGAACTGAACTGAACTGAACTAAACTGCAGTCACTCAGTCTCCCACCCAGAAGTGGGAATAATTTTGTTCCCTACACACCAGAGAAGTACTACTTGTAATCCCAAGACTAACAAAGATTCTCCATCAAAATATCTTCTTTGGCCCCAACCAGCTGCCTTGTTGTCAGGGGGCCTAGTGAGAGTCCTTGTGCTCATGCTAAGTCACTTCAGTCATGTATGACTAGACAGACCTTTGTTAATAAAGTACTGTCTCTGCTTTTTAATATTCTGTCTTGGTTGGTCATAACTTTTCTTCCAAGGAGTAAGTGTCTTTTAATTTCATGGCTGCATTCACCAACTGCAGTATTTTGGAGCCCCCCAAAATAAAGTCAGCCACTATTTCCACTGTTTCTCCATCTATTTGCCATAAAGTGATAGGACAGGATGCCATGATTTTAGTTTTCGGAATGTTGAGCTTTAAGCTAAATTTTTCACGCACCTCTTTCACTTTCATCAAGAGGCTCTTTAGTTCTTCTTCACTTTATGAAGATATTAAGAAGAAGTGGCAAGAATACACGGAAGAACTGTACAAAAAAAGATCATGACCAAGATAATCATGATGGTGTGATCACTCACCTAGAGCCAGACATTGGAATGTGAAGTCAAATGGGCCTTAGGAAGAAGTATCACTACAAACAAAGCTAGTGGAGGTGATGGAATTCCAGTTGAGCTGTTTCAAATCCTGAAAGATGATGCTGTGGAAGTGTTGCACTCAATATGCCAGCAAATCTGGAAAACTCAGCAGTGGCCACAGGCCTGGAAAAGGTCAGTTTTCATTCCAATCCCTAAGAAAGGCAATGCCAAAGAATGCTCAAACTACTGCACAATTGCATTCATCTCACATGCTAGTAAAGTAATGCTCAAAATTCTCCAAGCCAGGCTTCAGCAATATGTGAACCGAGAACTTCCTGATGTTCAAGCTGGTTTAGAAAAGGCAGAGGAACCAGAGATCAAATTGCCAACATCTGCTGGATCATCGAAAAAGCCAGAGAATTCTAGAAAAACATCTATTTCTGTTTTATTGACTGTGCCAAAGCCTTTGACTATGTGGATTACAATAAACTGTGGAAAATTCTGAAAGAGATGGGAATACCATACCACCTGACCTGCTTCTTAGAGAAACCTATATGCAGGTCAGGAAGCAACTGTTAGATTTGGACATGGAACAACAGATAGGTTCCAAATAGGAAAAGCAGTACATCAATGCTGTATATTGTCATCCTACTTATTTAACTTACATACAGAGTACATCATGAGAAACGCTGGACTGGAAGAAACACAAGCTGGAATCAAGATTGCTGGGAGAAATATCAATAACCTCAGATATCCGATGACACCACCCTTATGGCAGAGAGTGAAGAGGAACTAAAGAGCCTCTTGATGAAAGTGAAAGGAAAGTGACAGTGCCTTGGGAGTGTCACTGACCTTGCAGATTGAGGATCAAGGTTTAGTTGAATTTGACTTGTCATCTTGGACCCATTTTATTTTAATCAGTTTATGTTTTGACCTTGTGCTGTGTCATTCTTTCAAAGTTGTGCCCTGGCCCCTTCCCTCCTGTTTCGTGCTCTTCTCCTGAGCCCAGTCCAGGGCACAATTCCTCTGCAATCTTCTGGAGGGACAACCAGAAAATAGCTGGCCTTTGGAAGGGAAATACTGTGTAATATCCAATCTCTCTAGATACTTGGGCCTTCATCTTCCATGTTTCCTACAACTTGTGCAACAACAGCTTCTCTCAGTGAACCTGCTAGGGTGGGTGTCAGACACCTGCTAGAAGTTCATCTGTTGGTGGCATCCCTTCAAGGGCAATTGGGCTTCCAGGGATAATGTTTGCCACTTTGGGAGTTAGTCTTGCAGGCCATTTGGGCCCAAACCCTTACCACCCTTCTCCCAAAGTTACAAACATAGCCCTGGATCAAATTTCCCCTCCACTTTTTGAAACATCTGATCTGTTGCCTCTTATCAATTTATTCTTTTTTTGTTTTTGGTAGCAGAATTTTATTTTTAGAAAGCAAAATTTGGAAATAACTATTTATTATTTTAAAAGTCTCTAGAGTATTTTTGTAAGGTGTGTTTCAGTGTTATCATTACTCTACATACGAATGCTTATATATATATATATATTTAATTTTCTTTTTCCTTTTTTTAAATTTTTATTTTTACTTTACTTTACATTACTGTATTGGTTTTGCAATACATTGACATGAATCCATCTTGGGTGTACATGAGTTCCCAATCAAGGAAACTATAAGCAAGGTGAAAAGACAGACTTTTGAATGGGAGAAAATAATAGCAAATGAAGCAACTGACAAACAACTAATCTCAAAAATATACACACAACTTACGCAGCTCNGCTATGGTTTTTCCCGTGGTCATGGATGGATGTGAGAGCTGGACTGTGAAAAAGGCTGAGCACCAAAGAATTGATGCTTTTGAATTGTGGTGTTGGAGAAGACTCTTGAGAGTCCCTTGGACTGCAAGGAGATCCAACCAGTCCATTTTGAAGGTGATCAACCCTGGGATTTCTTTGGAAAGAATGATGCTAAAACTGAAACTCCAGTACTTTGGCCACCTCATGCTAAGAGTTGACTCATTGGAAAAGACCCTGAATCTGGGAGGGATTGGGGACAGGAGGAGAAGGGGACGACCGAGGATGAAATGGCTGGATGGCATCACAGACTTAATGGGCGTGAGTCTGAGTGAACTTCGGGAGTTGGTGATGGACAGGGAGGCCTGGCGTGCTGCGATTCATGGGGTCACAAAGAGTCGGACACGACTGAGCGACTGAACGGAACGGAAAAGTACAAAGCCATGCAAGGAAATACTGATCTTCATATATGTCATGGGCAGGGGTGGACTGGGTTCTAAGTGGGTGGCATGATGAACTGAACCATATCTGTTCTTCTGATACTTTGTTTCAAACAAGAGAGAGATCTAAAGCAGATATGGCAAAATATTGAGATTTAATAAGGCTATTATTTAGAGAGATTATGTACAGAGATTCATTGTGTACGATTTTTTGTATGCTTGGGATATTTCATTTGTAATGAGATGGGCAGAACTCTCACTCTTTCCCATTACATTCACATCTCATTGGCCAGGAACTCTATAACCGAGCCACTGAGGAGTTATGGTGGGAAAGTAGCCCCCGGATGGAATCTAGAGACAAACGCAAACACACCAATTCATGGGCTTCACAGAGGCTGTTCAGGCCCAATGAGAAGTCTATACCCAATAGAGTTATTCTGCTTGGTGACTCAGAAATAGCAAATTGAATGGTGTGTGTGTATGATGGGTTGGTATCATAGAAAATGAATCAAAGAAGAGAATCTGGGACACATGTTTATGGGAACAGGGTGAAATGATGATTCTCCTCTGATACCAAGAAGTTAAAACTGCCTGGGCCTAAAAGTTCCACATGAAACACTCTTGGGAATGGTGATACTATCAATGGAGTATGATGTATTGTTCTTAATTTTCAGGTGGGGAAAGTGGCTCTTTCTTCTACAAAACTAACGTTGTCCAAGTGGATAGTATAAAAAAATGACTTAAAATATGGTCCTGTTTTTCCTGGTGAAGTCCAAGGTTGATGGAACACACTTTTGCATCTTTTAAAGTTCACAACATGAAGGTTTGCATGTAGAGGAACTGCTGTACTCAAAGTGAAAAATAGACTGAGAATAAAATAACCAAGTCACAAAATTTGAACTCTCTCAAGAAGTTTATACAAAAAATAATTTAATTTAAAAAGCTTCCTCTTGGGAATATATAACTCTTCAGGTTACTTTTTCCCCTCCAAATTATGATGCTACCATATATCCATGGAAATAAAAACACACTTTGTTTTACAGTATGAACTTCTTTCTAACACTGCTTCATGTATTAATTTCAAGTATATGAGATGAATGAAAAGGACTTTTCATTGCTTCATAATTTTACTTTCTTTCCATTGTTTTCCTATTATATTTCTCTTTATATTTAATGATCTAATATATATAATCCTCAAAATTGTGATAAACAAGGGCTATATAGAGAAATTTTACAATTTTTGAAGACGTGTAAAATCTTAGCAAGTGTTTCTGACTTGAGACAAAGTATAAAATACTTCAGTTACATAGGCAACAATTCTAATGGCAAATTATATCTTTTAGTCTTCTGTTTTCATCATGTCTTAAGCTAATAATCGCCAAGTTCTCATAGTAGAGGTTAAAAGGACAGACTACTTTAAGTTGTCTTCTTTGGGTCTTGAACATTGTAAGTCACCCATGATTCTCAATATGATTTATTGAGTTGACAAGAAAACAAAACAAAACACTTCTTCAAAGTCCAGAGTTGTGTAAATAAAGTGTAACATTTCAGTCTTACGGATATCTCTGCATCTTGGATTCTTTTAAACAAACCCTTTAAAGGAGTTGTTTTAGGATTTTCATGAAAACAAGAGTACCTTCTAAACAAAACATGTAGTTACTTTGAGAGCTGTTAAAGAGATTTTCTTGAAGGGAAGACCTGAGGAGAGGGAAAAGAGCATTTGAAAGATGAAAATCTTGGCAGATATAGTGTGAAAATAAGTATTATCTATACCATTAATTAGAAAAGGTTATTTGAATGAATTTTGCTTTAAAATTAATTTACTTTATTGATATAGAACATAATGTAAATAATGTTTCTTAACTGGATTAAGCTAAAGAGAATAAAAACAAAGGAACTTAAAAAATTCTCTGTTAGTCTTTTTCCTGAGGCACACTTCCCAGACTTCAGGGTCATCATCTCAAAAAACAAATTCTAGGATTCTTTAGAAAATTCTGTGACCCTGAGCCTCAGAGTTGTCATTTTTTAATTCTATACTTTTTGTATCATGCACAAGGAAACATCTTTTGGAAATCATTTGGCCATTGATATATACTATAGAAGTGTTGGTTTTTGCTTCAATAAAAGCTTTTTAATGAGAAAGAAAAAGGATGTCAGTATGTCTTAGCCAAAGAAGGAAACTTAATGGCAAAGACAACAATAGTGTTCTTTCATGGAGCTTTCTATTCTAGTGTTATTAGCTTTACACATAATAACAATTTTGATAGCAACAGAAAAGCCAGAGAAATCTACCTCTAGTCTTTAATTTCATAAATGACAGTACTGACAATATTTTTATGAATAAATAAGGTGGTTTTCTTTTGTACAGTGAAGTTTATTTTAAAAGACTGTAGCTTCATAGGCCCATATTGGTTTTGTTTTTCCTGGCTGTAGGGAAGGGGTCTGTGCTCTGTTTCTGATAAATTTCTCCTTGTTTTCAGTTCTGACAGATATTCCTTTGAATATGGTGTATGAAAATATTCTAGCACCAAACCAAGAATATCTAACCTTATTTATGTCTGTATTCTGTCCTTAAACACAAACAGCTGTGCACACATACATCGGTCTCACGGCTGACCAAGTCCTGCTGTCCAGGTCTTCATATATACAAATAAATGTTCCCAGTTTTATGGGAAATCGTGGCTGGGCAGCAGGAGTTTCAAAACCCACATGCATTTTTCAAATCTTACTTGCACAAACAAAAAGAGGAAAAATACAAGCAAGCCAGATTTGGAATTGCTGACTTTCAGAGTCAGTACAGAATGAATGAAGAATCTATATTTTGACCAAAAAATAAAAAAATAAAGAGAACATGTAAAAAAAATTACAATTTGTCAAATCTTTTAAAGCTTAGATTATGCCTTGTTAAAGAAAAACTAATTCTAAAGTCTTCATTAGTGCTGCTTGCTGTATAATTCTGAGAAAGCAACCTACTGACCAATCATTAGAAAGACCAGATGAGCAAAGTCCTTGATAAATTTCTTGGTTCTCATTATTAAAAACTTTGAGAAGTCACAGGCCAAGTAGAGATTCAAGAAGTTCCTCATTTTGATGATAAGATTAGGAGATTTATTTCATTATTATGTTTGTATGTCTTGCCCAATTTTCTATAATGAACATGAAAACCACTTTTATAATTAGTTTTAAAAGTTATTATAATAATTTTCCATTTAACCTTGAGGTTGATAAGTCAAATTATAAAGGCTATGGAGAGATTTTTAAAAAATACATATTATTATATTATATATTTTAAAAAAATGTTTTATTCCTTGTTTCACCTTATCTGGAAAAAAAGACACCCTACCCTGGAGAATTGGGCTTCTCTGGTGGCTCAAATGGTAAAGAATTTGGCTGCAATATAAGAGAGCTAGGTTTGATCCCTGGGTTGGGAACATCCCCTGGAGGATGGCATGGCAACCCCCTCCAATATTCTTGCTTGGATAATCCCCATGGACAGAGGAGCTTGGTGGGTTACAGACCATGGGGTCGCAAAGAGTCAGACACAACTGAGTGACTAAGCACAGCACAGCACTCTGGAGAATTAATTTTAAAATAAAATGAAAATGAAAGCAAGTGGCAAAATATATTTGCCACCAATGGAGAAGCCAAGAAAAGCTTCTGCAAAATTCTACAAGGTTTGTGATCACTGGCATACTTCAGTCATGTGATGAAGATGGCTCTGTTTTGTCTGAAATAGTAATTCAATCATTAATTTTTCTGTACCTGTAAAAGTCAAGCAATATATCTAGGGAAATTTGAAAATTTTTTCAAGAATTCACAAACTATTTCTATTTTGATTGCCAGTTCAAGATGACAGATAGAGAACATGTATTAAACTTCCTTCCTCTTCCACTCCATTAAATTATAGAAAATGTGTACTAAATAAAATAAGTCCATAATAGCACAAGGCCATCAGTAGTCCAGAGACTATGAGGAATCCAAACTGAAAGACAGGTGTGAAATTTTTCTGGAGGAAAAAACTAGTGGGAACTCTCTTCCTGATAGAATCTCTAATAGCTCTGTTTGAGACAGTCATGGGAAAAATGAGAAGGCTATAATTTTGTTAAAGATCTGCCCACTTAAAAAACAGGGAGTGATTAAAGACAAACCCAATCTAATTCCAACCCCAACTTTCATGGATAAAAAGACTGTAAGTTCAAGCTAAACAAAGCTCTTTGTAAAGAGATTAGAAGCTATGTGAGGGGAAGGCAGAGAAGTTAGAGGGGCTGGGGGTGGTTGCTGATTCAATTCCTTCTGCTTCTCAGCTCTAGGTGTGTATTATGCAGAAGGAAGCTTGCCACCTGAACACTGGAAAACATCTGACTCTGGAGAAAACAGAGATAGTTGAGAAAAAAGGTAATGTGTATCTATGCATAAGATCATTTCTAATATGTGGATCCTGAAAGAGGGAAAATCTTCCTTTAGGATTTCAAGCCATAACTAAGCAGACTTGAAGAGGCCAGGTCCATAGCTTTCGCCAATGAAACCAGACCTACCGTGAATATTCCCTTTATGTAATTAACAAATTATCTTTCTAAAAATAGTTTGATTAGAAAAACATTTCAAAATAGAGACTTGACAATGTCTGCATAAAATAAGCTATGAACACAAACATTTAAATTCTCTCCTTCTCCAAAAGCATGAACCATAAAGCAAGACTGCTGCTGCTGATACTAAGTTGTGTCAGTCGTTCCGACTCTGTGCGACCCCAGAGATGGCAGCCAAAGCAAGACTTCCTGAGTTCAAATTTGTTTTAACCATATACTAGCTGAATGACCTTAGGGAAGTTGCTTAAACTCTCTGTCCTGTTTCCTCCTCTTTAAACAGCTGTAATAAAGTGCACACACCATGGAATATTTGTGAGGATTAGATGAGCTAACATAAGATACTTGCCAATTGGACCCTAGGACATATTACTAGGTAAGCATTTATTACTGACACTGCTATTGGATGACATCACCAACTCAGTGGACATGAGTCTGAACAAACTCCAAGAGTTGGTGATGGGCAAGGAAGCCTGGGATGCTGCAATACATGAGGTCACAAAGACTTGGACATGACTGAGCTACTGAACAGAACAGATCATGAAAAGGAGTTGTTTGTTGGCAAAGTGATGTCTCTGCTTTTTAATACACTGTCTAGGTTTGTCCCTTGGACAGAAAGGAGATCAAACCAATCAAAGCTAAAGTAAATCAACCCTGAATATTCATTGGATGGATGGTTGCTGAAGTTCCAGTACTTTGGCCATCTGATGCAAAGAGCTGACTCATTGAAAAAGACCCTGATCCTGGGAAAGATTGAGAACATAAGAGGACAATAGACTATGAGATGGCTGGATGGCAAAGCATATTAAAAAGCAGAGACATTACTTTGCTGACAAAGGTCCATTTAGTCAAAGCTATGGTTTTTCGGGCTTCCATGGTGGCTCAGATGGTAAAGCGTCTGCCTGCAACACGGGAGACCCAGGTTCAATCCCTGGGTCAGGAAGATCCCCTGGAGAAGGAAATGGCAAACCACTCCAGTACTCTTGCCTAAAAAATTCCATGGACAGAGGAGCCTGGTGGGCTACAGTCCATGGGGTCACAAAGAGTCGGACCCAACTGAATGACTTCACACTCATGGTTTTTCCAGTAGTCATGTGTGGATGTGAGAGTTGGACCATAAAGAAGGCTGAACACTGAAGAAATGATGCTTTAGAATTGTGGTATTGGAAAGACTCTTGAGAGTCTGCTGTACTGCAAGGATATCAAATCAGTCAACCATAAAGGAAATCAATCCTAAATATTCATTGGAAGGACTGATGTTGAAACTGAAGCTCCAATACTTTGACCATCTGATGTGAACAGCCAACTCATTAGAAAAGACCCTGATGCTTGGAAAGATTGAAAGCAGGAGGAGAAAGGGACTACAGAGGAAGCAATGGTTGGATGGCATCTCTGATTCAAAGGACATGAGTTTGAGCAAGCTCTGGGAGATGGTGAAGGATAGGGAAGCCTGGCATGTTGCAGTCCATGAGGTTGCAGAGTCAGTCACAACTTAGTGACTGAACCACAACGTTTTGTCATAGCTTTTGTTCCTAGGAGCAAGTATCTTTTAATTTTGTGGCTGCAGTCACTGTTCACAGTAATTTTGGAGCCCAAGAAAATAAAATCTGTCACTGTTTCCAATTTTTTCCCATCTCTTTGCCATGAATGAATTGAGGGGACCAGATGCCATGATCTTTGCTTTTTGAATGTTGAGTTTTAAGTCAGCTTTTTCACTCTCCTCTTTTACCCCTATCAAGGGGCTCTTTAGTTCCTCTTCACTTTCTGCCATAAGAATGGTATCATCTGCATATCTGAGGTTGTTGACATTTCTCTTGGCAATCTTGTTTTCAGCTTGTGATTTATCCACCTGGGCAATTCCCATGATGTACTCTGCAAAGCAGTTAAATAAGCAGGAGTGACAATATACAGCCTTGATGTATTCCTTTCAAATTTTGAAACAGTCCATTGTTCCATGTCCAGTTTTAACTGTTGCTTTTTGACCCAGTTGCTCTTTTCTCAGGAGACAGGTAAGGTGGTCTGGTATTCCCACCTCTTTAAGAAATCTCTACAGTTTTGTGTGATCCACATGGTCAAAGGGTTTAGCATTGTCAAGCAGAAGTAGATTTTTCTTTTTTAATTCCTTTGGTTTTTTTATGATCCAATGGATGTTGGCAGTTTGATCTCTGGTTCTTGTCCCTTTTGTAAATCTGCTTGTGCATTTGGAAGTTCTTGGTTCAAGTACTATTAAAGTCTTTATTGTTGATCAGTCGCTCAGTCATGTCCAATTCTTTGTGACCCCATGGATTGCAGCATACCAGGTTTCCCTGTCATTCACCATCTCCCATAGTTTGTTCAAACTCATGTCCACTGAGTCAGTGATGCCATCCAACCATTTCATCCTCTGTTGTCCCCTTCTCCTCCTGCCTTCAGTCTTTCCCAGAATCATGGTCTTTGCTAATAAGTTGGCTTTTCACATCAGGTGGCCAAATTATTGCAGCTTCAGCATCAGTTCTTTCAATGAATCATCAGTGTTAATTTTGTTTAAGATTGACTGATTTGATCTCTTTGCAATCCAAGGGACTCTCAAGAGTCTTCTCCGACATCACGGTTTGAAAGCATCAGTTCTTTAGTGTTCAGCTGTCTTTATGGTTCAACTCTCACATCCATACATGACTACTGGATGTATGGATATACCAGTGGTCATGTTGAAATATACCTTGAAGAATATTGAGCTTTATCTTGCTAACATGTGAAATGATAGCAATTGAACCATAGTTTCAAGATTATTTGGCATTGCCTTTCTTTGCAATTGGATTGAAAACTTTTTCCAGTCCTGTGGCCACTGCTGAGTTTTCCCAATTTGCTAGCATATTGAGTGCAGCACTTTAACAGCATCATCTTTTAGGATTTGAAATAACTCAGATGAAATTCCATTATCACCACTAGCTGTGTTCATAAGAATGCTTCCTAAGGTCCACGTGACTTCACACTCCAGAATGTCTGGCTCTAGGTGAGTGAACAGAGCATCACAATTACCTGGGTCATTAACACATTTTTTACAACATTCTTTTGTGTATTCTTGCTACCTCTTCTTAATCTTTTCTGCTTTTGTTAGGTCTTTCCTTGCCATTTCTGTCCTTTACTGTGCCCATCTTTACATGAAATGTTCCCTTGGTATCTCTCATTTTCTGGAAGAGATCTCTTATCTTTCATTTTCTATTGTTTTCCTCTTGTATTTGCAATATTCACTTAAGAAGATTTTTTTTTTAATCTCTCCTTGCTCTTCTATGGAACTCTACATTCAGTTAGGTATATCTTTCTCTTTCTCCTTTGCCTTTTGATTCTTTTCTTTTCTTAGCTAGTTGTGAGGCCTCCCCAGACAACCATTTTGTCTTCTAGCATTTCATTTACTTTGGTATGGTTTTAGTCAATATCACAAATCTTTACAATGTTGCAAATCCCTGTCCTTAGTTCTTCAGACACTCAGTCTACCAAATCTAATCCCTTGAATCTATCTGTCACCTCCACTGTATAATCATACAAGGTCTAATTTAGGTCATACCTGAATGATGTAGTGGTTTTCCCTACTTTCTTCAATTTAAACCTGAATTTTACAATAAGGAGTTCATGATCTGAGTCACAGTTATATCCCAGTCTTGTTTTTGCTGACTGTACAGAGTTTCTCCATCTTCAGCTGCAAAGACTATAATCAATTTGATTTCAGTTTTAACCATCTGGTGATGTCCACGTGTAGGATCATTTTTTTGTGTTATTGGAAGAGGGTCTTTGCTGTGACCAGTATGTTCTCTTGGCAAAAATCTGTTAGTCTTTGCCTTACTTCATTTTGTATTCCAAGGCAAAACTTTCCTGTTACTCCAGATTTCTCTTGACTTCCTACTTTTGCATTCCAGTCTGCTGTGATGAAAAGGACATCTTTTTTGGTGTTGGTTCCAGAAGTTCTTGTAGGTTGTCATAGAACCGTTCAACTTCAGCTTCTTCGGCATTAGTGGTTGGAGCCTAGATTTAGATTACTGTGATGCTGAATGAATCAAGATCATTGATTCATTTGAATCAATGAAGGAATCCTTGGAATTCATTCATCAATGAATCCTTGGAGATGAATCAAGATCATTCTGTCGTTTTTGAGAATGCACCCAAGTACTGCATTTTGGACTACTGTTGACTATGAGGGCTACTTCATTTCTTTTAAGGGATTCTTGCCCACTGTAGTAGACATAATGGTCATCTGAATTAATTCACCCATTCTTGTCCATTTTAGTTCACTGATTCCTAAAATGTTGATGTTCATTCTTGCCATTAAGATGCCACTCTTGCCCTCTTCAGCTTGACCTACTTGAGTATTATTATGATATTCTAACATGAGCTTTTTAATTCTAGTCACCCATCCATCAGCAAATGTGTAGTGAGTCTCTACTGTGTATTCTTGCCTGGAAAATCCCATAGATGGAGGAGCCTGGTAGGTTACAGTCCATGGGGTCACAAAGAGTCGAACATGACTGAGCGACTTTACTTTCTTTCACTGTGTATTAGACACTGTGCAAAATACTGAGCTTACCACATAGAACTTAGTGGTCTAGTGAGAAACTTACACATTACTGAAAAATGTATTTAATTACAAATTATGAAAATTATGAAAGAAAGGAATAAGACTCAGTAGCCATGAAAACTGTTCACTGATTCAGGGGTAGAAAAAAACAGTGGGACAAAAACAGAATCAAGAACCAGATCCACACATCTTTGGAAGCTTGTCAAGTTTTTATAAATGGATGGGGAAAGGAAAAACTATCCAATACATTTTAAATATCAGGATATTTTGTTATCCAGACTAGAAAAAAAAATAGAATAATATTAATACATCTTACCACACATAAAATAAATTCTAGGAGGTTAGTGTGAAAAAAAACCACAAAACTTTGATATTAGGTCTTTTTCAAAAGGATATATTTATGACTTTTATATAAGGAAGTAGTTTTTAGGTCACAAAGATCATAAATCATAAAAATATCAATAAGGATGACTAAACACACAAAATTTCAGTGCTATCTATAAAAGTTTTATACCTAGAAAACATAAATACATAACAGAAAAGTGTAAATATATAACAAATGAAAAACAAGGCAATGGATAGAGGTCAAGGGCACACACAGACTTCAGAAAAAATGAATAAAAGAAAATGAGATCCTAGAGAGTTTTGGAATTCTCTGATTTTCTTGGAAACAAAATAAACTCACCATTGATGGTTATTCTGACTAATTACCTGTGAAAATGTGTTTAACCACCTCAGTGTCGCTGCAGCCAAAGCCACCAGGAACATACGCAAAGCTGAACCATTGCATTTCTTACTTGTTGCACTGGAGAGATCACTCACTATGGTGACCTGAGCTGCATCTGAGTGAGAGAGGACCAGAAAGAACTTGTTATGGATTAAGCCTTGGATACGTGCTTTTGAGGAGGACATAAGAGGTGAGACATTGCTCTGAACTGGATATTGTCTGGAAGTAGAGTAATTGTGTAATTGTTAATTTGTGTATAGGAAGAGCATGGCCCCATCCATTAGAAGAACACCCAGTTTCCCCCTCAGTCTCTCCCGTCAGGAATCTTCCATAAGCCTCTTATCCTTCTCCATCAGAAGACAGACAGACTGGAAACCACAGTCACAGAAAACTAACCAATCTAATAGCATGAACCATAGCTTTGTCTAACTCAGTGAAACTACGAGCCATGCCACAGAGGGCCACTCAAGACAGACGGGTCATGGTGGAGAGGTCTGACAGAAAGTGGTCCACTGGAGAAGGAAATGGCAAACCACTTCAGTATTCTTGCCTTGAGAACCCCATGAACAGTATGAAAAGGCAAAAAGATTGGATACTGAAGATGAACTCCCCAGGTTGGTAGATGCCCAATATGCTACTGGAGATCACTGGAGAAATAACTCCAGAAAGAATGAAGAGACAGAGCCAAAGCAAAAACAATACCCAGTTGTGGATGTGATGATGAAAGGTGATGAAAGCAAGGTTTGATGCTGTAAAGGACAATATTGCATAGGAACCTGGAATGTCAGGTCCATGAATCAAGTCAAATTGGAAGTGGTCAAACAGGAAATGGCAAGGGTGAACGTCGACATTCTAGGAATCAGCAAACTAAAATGGACTGGAATGGGCAAATTTAACTCAGAGGACCATTATATCTACTACTGCGGGCAAGAATCCCTTAGAAGAGATGTAATAGCTATCATAGTCAACACGAATCCAGAATGCAGCACCTGGATGCAATCTCAAAGCGACAGAATGATCTCTGTTCATTTCCAAGGCAAACCATTCGATATCACGGTAATCCAAATATACACTCTGACCAGTAATGATGAAGAAACTTAAGTTGAAAGGTTCTATGAAGACCTACAAGACCATCTAGAACTAACACTCAAAAAAGATGTCCTTTTCATTATAGGGGACTGGAATGCAAAAGTAGGAAGTCAAGAAACACCTGGAGTAATAGGCAAATTTGGCCTTGGAGTACAGAATGAAGCAGGGCAAAGGCTAACAGAGTTTTGCCAAAAAAATGCACTGGTCATAGCAAACACCCTCTTCCAACAACACAAGAGAAGACTCTACACATGGACATCACCAGATGGTGAACACCAAAATCAGATTGATTACATTCTTTGCAGCCAAAAATGGAGAAGCTCTATACAGTCAGCAAAAAACAAGACCAGGAGCTGACTGTGGCTGAGATCATGAATTTTTATTGCCAAATTCAGACTTAAATTGAATAAAGTAGGGGAAACCACTAGACCATTCAGTTATGACCTAAATCAAATCCCTTTTGATTATACAGTGGAGGTGAGAAATAGATTTAAGGGACTAGATCTGATACACAGAGTGCCTGATGAACTATGGATGGAGGTTCATGACATTGTACAAGGGACAGGGATCAAGACCATCCCAAGAAAAAGAAATGCAAAAAAGCAAAATGGCTGTCTGGGGAGGCCTTACAAATAGCTGTCAAAAGAAGAGAAGTGAAAAGCAAAGGAAGAAAGGAAAGATATACCCATTTGAATGCAGAGTTCCAAAGAATAGCAAGGAGAGATAAAGAAAGCCTTCCTCAGTGATCAGTGCAAAGAAATAAGAGGAAAACAATAGAATGGGAAAGACTAGAGATTTCTCCAAGGGAACTTTTCATGCAAAGATGGGCTCAATAAAGGACAGAAATGGTAGGGACCTACCAGAAGCAGAAGATATTGATAAGAGGTGGCAAGAATACACACAAGAACTGTACAAAAGAGATCTTCATGACCTAGAAAAGAAGAGGTGGCAAGAATACACAGAGGAACTGTACAACAAATCTTCATGAGTGTGATCACTCACCTAGAGCCGAACATCCTGGAAAGTGATCAAGTGGGCCTTAGGAAGCATCACTACGAACAAAGCTAGTGGAGATGATGGAGTTCCAGTTGAACTATTTCAAACCTAAAAGATGATGCTGTGAAAGTGCTGCACTCTATATGCCAATAAATTTGGAAAACTCAGCAGTAGCCACAGGACTGGAAAAGGTCAGTTTTCATTCCAGTCTGAAAGAAAGGCAATGCCAAAGAATGCTCAAACTACTGGGCAATTGCATTCATCTCACACACTAATAAAATAATGCTCAAAATTCTCCAAGTCAGACTTCAACAATTCGTGAACTGTGAACTTCCAGATGTTTAAGCTGGTTTTAGAAAAGGCAGAGGAATCAGATCAAATTGCCATCATCCACTGGATCATCAAAAAGGCAAGAGTTCCAGGAAAACATTTATTTCTGCTTTATTAACTATGCCAAAGCCTTTGACTGTGTGGATCACAATAAACTGTGAAAAATTCTGAAAGAGATGGGAATACCAGACCACTTGACCTGCCTCTTGAGAAATCTGTATGCAGGTCAGGAAGCAACAGTTAGAACTGGACATGGAACAACAGCTGCTGCTGCTGCTGCTAACTCACTTCAGTTGTGTCCAACTCTATGCAACCCCATAGATGACAGCCCACCAGGCTCCTCTGTCTCTGGGATTCTCCACGCAAGAATACTGGAGTGGGCTGCCATTTCCTTCTCCAATGGAACAACAGATCGGTTCTAAATAGGAAAAGGAGTACATCAAAGCTGTATATTGTCACCCTGTTTTTTTAACTTCTATGGAGTGTACATCATGAGAAACGCTGGGCTCGATGAAGCACAAGCAGAAATCAAGATTGCCGGGAGAAATATTAATAACCTCAGATATGCAGATGCCACCATCCTTAGGGCAGAAAGTGAAGAAAAACTAAAGAGCCTCTTCATGAAAGTGAAAAGGAAAGTGAAAAAGTTGGCTTAAAGCTTAACATTCAGAAAACTAACATCATGGCATCTGGTCCCATCACTTCATGGAAAATAGATGGGGAAACAGTGGAAACAGTGGCAGACATTTCATTTTGGGGGGTTCCAAAATTGGTGCAGATGGTGACTGCAGCCATGAAATTAAAAGATGCTTGCTCCTTGGAAGGAAAATTATGACCAACCTAGACAGCATGTTATAAAGCACAGACATTACTTTGCCAACAAAGGTCTGTCTAGTCAAGGCCATGGTTTTTCCAGTAGTCATATATAGATGTGAGAGTTGGACTGTAAAGAAATCTGAGCACCAAAGAATTGATGCTTTTGAACTGTGGTGTTAGAGAAGACACTTGAGAGTCCCTTGGACTGCAAGGAGATCCAACCAGTCCATCTCAAAGGAAATCAGTCCTTAATATTCATTGGAAGGACTGATGTTGAAGCTGAAACTCCAATACTTTGGCCACCTGATGCAAAGAGCTTACTCACTTGAAAAGTCCCTGATGCTGGGAAAGATTGAAGGCAGAAGGAGAAGGGGATGACAGAGGATGGGATGATTGGATGGCATCACTGACTCGATGGACATGAGTTTGAGCAAGCTCTGGGAATTGGTAATGGACAGGGAAGCCTGGCATGTTGCAGTCCATGAGGTCACAAAGAGTTAGACATGACTGAGGGAGTGAACTGAATTGAATTGATACAGAAAGAGGGAAGTGTAGACTGAATCTGAAACTGTAACTGGAAAATGAGAAACAGTTATTTTTATTAGCCAGGATAGAGGGATTCTTGGCCATTTTTATTTTTTGAGCAATGTTCATGTTTCTGTTTTTATTCAGTAAAATTACAGTAGTACCCCAGGTTTTGTCTTATCTATCACAGTCACAGAGTGGCCTTGTTTGTTGTTGATGTTCTATAAAATTGTCATTGTTTAACTTGAGAGCACCACTTTCTAAGTATTCATAGTAGGAAAAAATTCAGAACAACCTAAATGTCCATCAGCAGAGAAAATGGACATAAAAATACGGAATATTAAAGAACATACAAACCCAAATTATATATACAGTACTTTTTAATGTACAAGAATTTTATATATATATATATATATATATATATATATTGAATGCTGCTACCTTGCTAAGTCAGTTCAGTCATATCGTCACAAAAGATAGAATATATCAATGAATATATCATTTGTGATGATAGTACATTTATGGATGTAGTAAGTCACAAATGTAAAATAGTAGTTACATTTGGGAAGGAAAGAAAGTGAACTGAAGAAAGCATACATTATGGGTTTTGACAATCTGAAACACTTTATTAAAAGAGTAACTAAAAAATTATGGTAAAAATGCCGTCATTTGATGAATTTGAGTTATGGGTGAACAGATGATTATTTATTAATTTTTACATCTGATGCTTGATATTTTTCATAATTATAGAAAATCAAATCATAGTTTCAAAACACATGCCAAAATTTTTGAAAATTTTCATTTTATCCTTTCTTTACATGGAGAAAATCTACTGATGAAATCCCCCCCTGCAGGAGAATTTAGTGTAGTTTAGAGCTTCCCTGGTGGCTCAGATGGTGAAGTATCTGCCTACAATGTGAGAGACCCGGGTTCGATCCCTGGGTTGGGAAGATCTCCTGGAGAAGGAAATGGCAACCCACTCCAGTATTCTTGCCTGGTGAATCCCACGGACGGAGGAGCATGGTAGGCTACAGTCCATGGGGTCGCAAAGAATCGGACACGACTGTGCTTCACAAGATTCTTATAGGATTAATCTGAATGATCAGATTAAAGCAGCTTTCTACTGTGAAAGCTGGGATCACCCAGAAAATATCCTTGCACTGGGGGGCCTGTCCAATTTATGCCAGCATAAATTTATGCCAGTACACTTTGGAAAGAGTTTATTTAGAATGCATCTGCTCCTGATTTTGAAATTCTTTAAGAAAAAAGAAGAACAAGTATGGGAGGACAAAAGGAAGGATGGGGAAAATCCTGTAATCTAAAAACTGTTTGATAACTAACTGCCAGAAATCATAATTGAGTTATGCAAGCCTTTTATAATTATAACACATCTTGTTTATTTCATTACCAGTTAGAAATAGTCTTCAGGGAGAATGTTAGTGTGGTTTAGGACCCTTATAGGAATGATCTGAATGACCAGTAATTCAGGGAGATGGAATTTTAATGCTTCAACTAGTCTCCATTTTCTGGGTTTGGTCCATATGGTAATAACCTGCCAACAAGTATTTTCAGAAAGTGAGAAGAGATGTGAAAATCATCTCTAGTGACAGGCAAGAGTATTTTAAAAGTGTTAATGAAAGGCTTTTCACAACATGTGTTAAGGACAGTAAGGAGAACTTTCAAGAGGGACAACTGCAGAGAGAGTTTTCCAGTAGGAAAGAGTGCTGAATGCAGTTTAAGAACAAGTGAAGATTTACAGCCAGGAAACAGGGTGGGATGGGGGATGGAAAATAACTGAGTAAATATAAAAGCTAAGGTGATTCTGGCTGACCTGACTTAACAAGATTCTTGCTGAAGTTAGGCCAGATTGATAAAATATCAAGGAAGGGATTTTTGTTAATCTGACTCAGCAGGATTTTTGCTAAAACTGGGCAAAGCACAGAAAAAGCAGAGCACAAGGTCATAGAGGAAGAGCCTCTCAGAGGAGCCTGACTGAAGTTTGGTCAAGGAGAAGGTCTTTATCAAATATTAGTATAAGAATGTGGCTAGACTTTGGGAAGAAGTCATTGGGACTTGGAGCATTTGGGACAGAATAATATAAAATTAAATTCTAAAGTCTAAATGTCACACAAGGCTGCTTTCTGTCCTTTCATGATTCCAGGCTTTAACCTTTTAGCCAACAGCTCCAATATCTGAAAAGGAATAAAACATTACCAAGGAAGGACCTTATTGCCCAGTAGTTCTTAGACAGCTGCACCTTAGTTGTTGCTATTTAGTCATCGGTCATGTTCAACTCTTCATGACCCCATTTACTGCAGCATGCCAGGCTTCTCTGTCCTTCAACACCTTTTGGAACTGCTCAAACTTATGCCCATTGAATAGGTGATGTCATCCAACCATCTCATCCTCTGTCTCCCCCGTCTCCTCCTTCCCTGAATCTTTCCCAGCATCAGGGTCTTTTCCAATGAGTTGGCCCTTCACATTAGGTGACCAAAAAGCTTAACCTACAGCATCAATCCTTCCAAAGAATATGCAGGATGGGTTTCCTTAAGATTGACTGACTTAATCTCACTGCTGTCCAAGGGACTCTCAAGAGTCTTCTCCAATACCACAGTTTGAAAGCATCAATTCTTTGGCACTCAGTCTTCCTCATGGTCCATCTCTCACAGCCATATACATAACTACTGAAAAAGTTGTAACTTTGACTGTACGAAGTTTCTTGGCTAAGCGATGTCTCTGCTTTTTAATACATTGTCTAGGTTTGTCATACCTTTTCTTTCAATAGCAAGCGTCTTTTAATTTCATGGCTGCAGTCACCATCTGCAGTGCTTTTGGAGCCCAAGAAAATAAAGTCTTCCATCTTTAGTCTTCCATTTTTTTCTCCATCTATTTGCTATGAAGTAGGAGAAGGCGATGACACCCCACTCCAGTACTCTAGCTTGGAAAATCCCATGGATGGAGGAGCCTGGTAGGCTGCAGTCCATAGGGTTGCTAGGAATTGGACACGACTGAGTGACTTCACTTTCACTTTTCACTTTCATGCATTGGAGAAGGAAATGGCAACCCACACCAGTGTTCTTGCCTGGAGAATCCTGGAGACGGGGGAGCCTGGTGGGCTGCCGTCTATGGGGTCGTACGGAGTCGGACACGACTGAAGCAACTTAGCAGCAATAGCAGCAGCAGCAATGGGACTAGATGCCAGGATCTTAGTATTTTTAATGTTGAGTTCTAAACCAGCTTTTTCACTCTCCTCTTTCACCTTCATCAAGAGGCTCTTTAGTTCCTCTTTGCTTCCTTTCATTAGGGTGGTATTATCTGCATATCTGAGGTTATTGATATTCCTCCTGCAATCTTGATTCCAGCTTGTGACTCATCCAGTCAGCATTTCACATGATGTACTCTGCATATAAGTTGAATAAGCAGGGTGACAGCATACAGCCTTGATGTAATTCTTTGCCAGTTTTGAACCAGTCCATTGTTCCATGTCCAGTTCTGCTGCTTTTTGTACTGCATACAGGTTTCTCAGAAGACAGATAAGTTTGTCTGGTATTCCCAACTCTTTAAGAATTTCCCACAGTTTCCTGTGTTACTCACTTCAAAGGCTTTAGTGTAGTCAGTGAAGCAGAAGTAGATGTTTTGCTGGAATTCTCTTGCTTTTTCTATGATCCAAAGTATGTTGAAAATTTTAAAATCAAGATGATATTCTATTGTGAACCTCTCATGATAAAACACATATGGAAGAAGAAATATTGTGATATGTGATTCTCAGTTCAGTTCAGTTGCTCAGTCGTGTCCAACTCTTTGCGACCCCATGAATCACAGCACGCCAGGCCTCCCTGTCCATCACCAACTCCTGGAGTTCACTCAGACTCATGTCCATCGAGTCTGTGATGCAATCCAGCCATCTCATCCTCGGTCGTCCCCTTCTCCTCCTGCCCCCAATCCCTCCCAGCATCAGAGTCTTTTCCAATGAGTCAACTCTTCTCATGAGGTGGCCAAAGTACTGGAGCTTCAGCTTTAGCATCATTCCTTCCAAAGAAATCCCAGGGCTGATCTCCTTCAGAATGGACTGGTTGGATCTCCTTGCAGTCCAAGGGACTCTCAAGAGTCTTTTCCAACACCACAGTTCAAAAGCATCAATTCTTCGGTGCTCAGCCTTCTTCACAGTCCACCTCTCACATCCATACATGACCACTGGAACAGCATTTGCAATGGGAAAAAAGCATTGTAACAGCTTGTTCAACAAGAAATCAACAACCATTGTTTCTTTTACTTTGTGGCTCTAGCCATCAGGAGTTATAATAAAACATTCAAAGTATCATCCTTGTGGACAACATGTTTCTGTGAGTTCTGCTACTTTATAACAACCTAGGAAGAATGTCTGAAATATTGCTTAGTGTGAACTACCACACTAGTGTGGCTGAACTCTTGACATCACACAGTAGAAAACTCTCACTCACACTGAAACAGTTGAAGAGTGACCGAGACAGAGAGATGTTTATAGTTCTTGGAGCAAGAATAAGCATAGACAGTACATCTGTTTGCTCTCTATCCTACAAATGTGTGTGTTCATGGAGTGGTCAAAGAAAATTCTGGATTCACACTGAAGTCAGAACTAGAATCTAGCCTCTTCATACACTAGTTCTGTGACTTTGATAAGTTACTTTACTGTGCCTTAGTTTTCTCATTTTAAAATGAGATAAAAAGATGGGCATAATATGAGGACCAACTGAAATAAAGAAATTTTTAGTGCTTAGCCCAGAGCTTAACACAGAAAGAAGTTAATAATGTTAACCATTACTACTTCAACTACTACTACTACTATTATAATTGTTTAGATCCATAGCCTACCAAGATCCAGGAGTTGGTGATGGACAGGGAAGCCTCGTGTGCTGCAGTCCATGGGTTGCAAAGAGTTGGACACAACTGAGCAACTGAACTGAACTGATAGCCTACCACACTACTTTGTGCATAATTTGTACTTAATAAGTATTTGTTGGATTAATTCCAAAAGAAAAACCATCATTCTCTTTTAAGTTTTTGACTGAGTCTGGATAGAGACCAATGATTGAGACACCCCTGCTCTCTTTAGTAACTCATGGTGCTGCTGCTCATGATACGTCAGCTGGGACAAAAAAAAGGCCACTTAGTTTCCTCCAACAGTCCAACGTCTGGTTTAGGGTGATGTATGGAGGCACCTGGATAAATCTCCAGCCTTCAGTAAATGGCCAAAGGGGAGCATTTGCTGAGTTGTGTGTTGCAAACACATGGTGAACAATTATAATTTTATCAAGAGATTTGAAGGAAGGCCTAGGAATATATTTGATAATTTTGAGAAACCACTATAAAGTCTTCACTTGTTATGTTCCTAAAGATAAGCAGTCTTGGTCAGGGCCATGGTGAAAGTGTGTCTTCAAGACATTCACATTCAAGCATACACTTGTACATCGAGTTGTCAATATTCAAATGGATTCTAGTCCTCTAGTTCTCCAGACTGTTCTAGCCCAGCTTCAGAAGACAGAAAAGCAAATCCCAAGCAAGCCTATTCTGAGAGAGAAGCTGGGTAAGAAATGCAATGCAAAGATATTATATAGATATATATTTTATGTTAGGAAGATTTAAGAGCTAAGGAGAATAAATGTCACAGTCCAAAGTATGAAATAGAGAACAACCTAAAAGTAACAAGTCATCAGAGAATGAGAATTCGAGAGGGAAATATAGTTAGTACAACGTGCTTCCAGCAGGCAGTAGCTTATCAAACTGGAGCTCTTTCAGAGGATGGAGGGTGTGCCTTGAATGGCTAAGCACCATCCTTGGCTTCCATCCCTAGAATTACTTAGTCTGCAAGCTAGAGGATTTAGTGACTGCTAAAATTGACTGCTATTCACTAAGAAGAACTACAGTGAGATGGTGGATGCTGTGTTCTCAGGAGCCAGGCAGTATGGGTTTAAATCCTGCTTCTACAGGTTGCTAGGTGTGTAAGGACAGCTTCTTAAATTTCTTGTGCCTCCTTTTGCTCAGCTAAATGGGAAAAATGAGAATATACCTACTTTACAGAGCTATGATGAAGATTAAGTGAGCTATCTACACAATTCAGAGTGTCACGTTTGGCATACAGTAAGTCTGGTCTTTATCATCATTATCATCATCATTCCAAAAAAAAATCAAAAGGTTCCGCAGTAGTCTAGGTGTGTGTACTCAGTTGCTTCAGTCGTGTCCATCTCTTTGTGATGCCAGACCCCATGGACTGTGGCCCGTCAGGCTCCTCTGTCAAGGGGATTTTCTAGGCAAGAAGACTGGAGTGGGTTGCCATTCCTTCCTCCAGGAAGGAATCTGACACAAGGATCAAACCCTCATCTCCTGTGTCCTGCATTGCAGAAGGATTCTTTATCCACTGAACTATCTGGGAAGCCTACTTAGGTATATAATATGGCAATTAAAAAATCAATATTTACCTATGAGGTTTCAAAAACCATACTGGAGGATAATGTTCTGAGCTACCTACTTGTGTTTCTTACTGTGATTCCATATGTAACTGATTTTTTCCCCGATTCATTTGACATTTACATATGTATTTTTTTTCTTCTAAAAATTAAGTCAAATATCTAAACAAACAAGGTATCTTCTTTCATAGACAGTCTTGGTGAAAGTGAGAGTGAAAGAGAAGTTGCTCAGTTGTGTCCGGTTCTTAGCGACCTCATGGACTGCAGCCCACCAGGCTCCTCCGTCCACGGGATTTTCCAGGCAAGAGTACTGGAGTGGGGTGCCATTGCCTTGGTGGAATCTCAGGAAGATGCCCTGGAGGAGGGCATGGCAACCCATTCCAGTATTGCCTGGAGAATCCATGGACAGAGGAGCCTAGCAGGCCACAGTCCATAGGGTTGCAAAGAGTCGGACACAACTGAAGTGACTTAGCATGCATGTGTACATATGGCCCCTTCCCTCTTGAACCCACCCCCCACCACCATCTCCCTCCCCAATCCTCTAGGTTGTCATAGAGCACTAGCTTTGGTTTTCCTGCATCATACATTGAACTCCCACTGGCCATCTATTTTGCATATGGTAGTGTATATGTTTCAATGCTGTTCTCTCATATCATCCCATCCTCTCTTTCCCCCAGTGTGTCCAAAATGTCTGTGTCTTTTTTGCTGCCCTGCAAGTAGGATCATCAGTACTGTCTTTCTAGGTTCCATATATATGCGGTATTTAACATACAATATTTTTCTTTCTCTTTCTGAATTAGTTCGCTCTGTATAATAGGCTCTAGGTTTATCCACCTCATCAGAACTGACTCAAATGCCTTCCTTTTTATAGCTGAGAAATATTGCATTGTTTATATGTACCACAGCTTCTTTATCCATTCATCTGTCGATGGACATCTACGTTATTTCCACATCCTACCTGTTGTCAAGAGTACTACAGTGAAGATTGGGGTGCATGTGTCTTTTTCAATTCTGGTTTCCTCAGGGTATATTTCCAGTAGTGGAATTGCTGGATCATATGATAGATTTGTTCCTAGTTTTTAAAAATAATCTCCATGCTGTTCTCCATAGTGGCTGTATCAATTCGCATTCCCACCAACAGGTAAAAGTGTTCCCTTTTCCCCACACCCTCTCAATCATTTATTGTTTGTAGATTTTTTGATGATGGTCGTTCTGACCTGTCAGGTTATTTTGATTCTCTTTTTGGGTGAAGTTTTGATGTTCTTCAGGTTCTTATTGTTAGAAACTTAACATTATTCTGAGTCTTACATTGGATATGGAGGGGTGTGCAGCACAGAAAAATCCTTTTAGAATTTCAAACCTTCACAAGTCTTCAATGTGAGCTCTGTTGACAAAAGATGACATTTATGGGGAAATAATGTTGTTTTAACAGGTTTCAGTTCTTGCCTTATTTCCTCTCTCCCTTCCTTTCTATTCCTGAACGTTGACTCTAGTAACAGGCTCTTTAGCAGGCTTTGGCCTGTTCAAGTGGTTGAGCCAAATCTGACTGGGCAGGAAGTAACGTCAGCCAAGTCTTCTGAGGAGGCTTTGGATTGAGTCATGCTGGAGGCCAGCCTGGGGTGCTGGCCCAAAGGGGGCCAGCGGAGTCTGGACGTCACCTCTGAGCCTTTCCCTCCTCCATCCCATCCTCTCCTGTGTTGGTTCAGGCTTCTGGCTCTTATGCCACTCCATGGAACATTTTGCCAAAAGAACCCAGACTTAGAAGTCTTACGGTTCCTGCCAGAATGTTTCTGTTAATGGTATCTTGCTGGAATCTGCAGTTCTAGATGATAAACCCACCTCAGGTTGTGTGTGTGTGTGTGTGTGTGTGTGTGTGCGCGCGCGCTTGTAGGGATAGGAGCATTGAAAGACACTAGAAAATATGAATGGCTAAAGAAAGTTTGAGTCTGATTTGATTTGGAATAGGCTTATCAGGACATACACGTAAATTCTCATCAGTGGGATGATATTAGTCAGAAAACTGACAGCGACATTTGATTTCTTATAGACCTACTTTTTTCTCTGGATTAGCTGACACTATATTTTTAAACTTTATTTTATTGCAGCATAGTTGATTATAATATTATGTTATCTTCTGCTGTACAGCAAAGTGATTCAGAATTATGTTAAGTAGAAACGACAACAAAGATTTTCTTTGCTGGGACAAAACATGAATCATCATAATAGTGACCATATCTCAGAAAGTCTAAGAGCAAGAAAAAGAATTCAAAAGCATCAGAGAGAATATTCAGAATGCACAAATATGAAAATTGCTTTGAAATTGTAAAGTACCTTCTAAATGTCAGAAATTTTTGCACATGGTTCCTAATTCTCATAGAAAACCTTGAAGTTTGTATTATATTTCTTATTTTATGTAAGAACTAAAATTGAGGCACAGCAAAGTAGGTGAGTTTCCCAATGTCAAACAGCTGGCAAAGGAAAACTTAAGGATGTCTTCAGGCACTGTGTTAGCAATTTACATGTTTTACTTCATTTACTCTTTACAGCAACCCTTTAAAGATGAGGACATTTAAGAGGAGATTCAATAAACATCGTGGTAAGACTTATACCAGGACCAGCTTTAGAATTTATAATCTTAAACACATATAGTTTTGTATCTTTTTAAATGATCGAATTTTCCTCCTGAGAGCATTTCAAGTTCAAAATAGGTTGTATCTGGCATCTTGTTAATTTTCAAACAAGTGCGAGATGGTTATTCTTCATCCAAGAGTTCAAAATCAGACCTACACTCTCTCTCTCATAAAGAACTTTTGCTTTAAAAATTGGTATGTGCCAACTTTCAAGTTATTCGTATGTCAAGAGGCTCAGTGGTCTTCAGATCTTTCCCTTTTCCATATAGTCTGATACTTGGTTGTATGTGTAGGGGTTAATACTACAGAAATGCTATTGATGACCTTGAGATGACTTTTATCTTCACAAATTACTAATTACATGACTGGTCAGTTAGGCAACCTCTCAGAATTAAAAGGAATTCTTATCCGCATTAAGGATAATGTAGTTAAACCTATTTCCTATTTGTCAGGTTCAGGGTTTTGCAGCACAGTAAATGTGAGAAAATATATTAGAACATTCACTGCATGGAATTATTTCACTGATAACATCAGTAAAGAAGAGAAAATAGATCTAACCAGGGAAGTTTTATCTCTTCAAAATCATTGAAGATACTTAGAAGTTTATTTTGGACTTAAACATTTTGTGTAAATCCTCAAAAGAAATAATAGAGATCAAGTAATCATATTAAACAATTTGGGTATTTATTTTTAGCAAGAACTAAGTTTATTAATGTTTGTGTCTAACAGTTTCCAGATGGCCTACTTGTACATGATACAGGAATCAGTTTTAAACTCTAATACATTGAAGGACAAAGTAGAAGTATTCAAAAACATTTACCAAAGATTTTCTTTTTTTAATATATACCTAAGATTTTAAAGTTATTGATTATATTTGATACATTCTTGAGACAATCCAGACAAGAAGATGTACTGCAATTGAATTATTTTCTGCCTTGTGTTTTACTTTATCCATTTGCTAAAAACTTGGAACCAAATTTTGAGTCTCAACTCTAATATAGATTATTAACTGGGTCTCTTCCTTCATCATATTTTCTCTTTCTTATTGAAATTTGCTGTCATTACAGAACCAATAAACACATTCATAAAAGTTCAAGTAAAAAATTATAACAGTCTACCATTAGATTTCATATTACTTAGGAATCAGAAGTCTTAAAGCTGACAAAAGAAATAATAATTGTGGAATTTCAGGAATTACATGTTTCTTCTACAAATGTTTATTGAAACCCTAGTAAATCCTAAGAATGAATGTAGTGGCTGAGAGCTCAAACTTTGGAGCCAGGCTGTCTGGATGAAAATCCAGGCTCCACACTTGCTCTCTGCGGGTAACCTGAAGCAAGTTATTTAAATCTCTTGCTCCTGCTTCCTCACCTGTAAAATGGGGATAAAATAATATAATCTCATCCATAATGAAGGTAGCTGAGATTGCATGAAATAATGTAAGTAAGAGAATGAGAGTGGTGCTCTAGCCACATTCTGAGGGCTACATATGTAGTAGCTAGTGAGTATGATTATTGCTATAACAACGAACCAACCATGATCATTGCCCTCATGGTGCTAAGGAGAGGCACGAAAGACTTATTGTAGGGCTTCCCCTGGTGGCTCAGGGGAAAAGGATCTGCCTGCAATACAGGAGATGCAGGAAACATGGGTTTGATCCCTGGGTCAGAAAGATCCCCTGGAGGAGAAACTGGCAACCCACTCCAGTATTCCTTTTGGGGAAAAAACCCATGGACAGAGGAGCCTGAGGGCTACACTTAGGAATGAATAGTGGATGGAAAGACTTATTATGTTCTAGGACAATACTGATCATTTTATTTTTATTATATTATTGAATTCTCATAATTGTTTTGAGGAAGATTTTACTCTTTCAGTTTATAGGTGGGAACACTGACACTTACAAGTGATAAAATAATTTTGCTAAGGGTTCAACTAGCAAGTGAGGAAACCAGAATTCAAATCAAAGTTCTATTCTTTCAACAGCAGGCTGATCATTTAGAGAAAATATATCACTCATTTACTTAATAGGAAGACAGTATAAATGGTGGTTAGAAGTACAGACTCTGAAGACCACCTGATGAAGATTTGAATTCTGTCTAATCTTCTTCCCAGAGTACTATCCTTGAGCAATTTGTTTAACTTCTCTGAACTTCAGCTTTCTCACTTGTAATATTATAATAAAATTTTTAGAATAGATTTGATATAAAGATTGAATGAGATAAAATACACAGTGCTTGATTTGTATTAAGTGCTCATTTTTCTTTGATTCATTTAGTTGAACAGTATAAGAGGTTGTCTATTGTGCTTTCTCACTTCATGTTCCTGGGTGTCAAAGCCAAGTTTCTAGAAATTATGATGCAGGCTCCAGAGGATGACGTGGCTAATTTAAGAGAATTAATTTTAGATTTCCATCATTTACTAACCTATAAAGACTAGAACTTTCTAGGCAAGGTTGATATTCAGCTGGTAAGCAGCACTACAAATATACTAGCCATTAAAAATATTGAAATACAGGGTTTCTGTACCAGATGGTGAGTGATTAAAGATCTTGTGTCCATGTGCTACCTAATAAGAGGCACAGTGGAGGGTAACCCTCGGCATCTGCAGTGTGCACTGAGATAGAAGCTGATGGAAGCATCTGAGGCACTCATCTCGTGCTCTGGAGTGGCCCAGCACAGATGAGGGCAGGAAGACACGAGATAGGGCAGACAGAGTGATAACGGTAACACAGGCGGGGGTCAAGGTGCAGGCTATTCGGATCTAGACATCACTTGTCCTGCTTCTAGCTGGCAACAGCGAAGGACCAGCTTGTACCTAACACTTCAACTGAATGGGGAAAAATAATCAGGATTTCTATGTCTAATTGTAGTTCAGATTAGGGACATCTTTTAACTGATGACAATAGCATCAAACAAACAGAACACCAATCATTCCTAAAATTCAAGAAATGGTTTAAAATTTGTTCAAATAGTTATTGGCACTACAACTTCTATCATTTGGTAAGCAATTCTGTATTATTTCTATCTTAGTGTATTTGGAAGTAAGAGGGAGGTATATTTTTTTTGCTTTGTTAGTTGGTTTCTATGGTAAATTTTTGTTTTCAGTTGTTAACTATCTTTAACAGCATGTAATTAAAGGCCTTAGACCATGTTCAAGGGCAGTAATATCTCACAAATGTTTGTAAAATAGATTTCCACAACAAAGATGCAATCAGTTCAGTTTAGTTCAGTCACTCAGTCTTGTCCGACTCTTTGTGACCCCATGGACTGCAGCACGCCAGGCCTCCCTGTCCATCACCAACTCCAGGAGTTTACCCGAACTCATGTCCATTTAGTTGATGATGCCAACCAATCATCTCATCCTCTGTCGTCCCCTTCTCCTCCTGCCTTCAGTCTTTCCCAGCATCAAGATCTTTTCAGATAAGTCAGTTCTTTGCATCAGGTGGCCAAAGCATTGGAGTTTCAGCTTCATCAGTCCTTCCAATGAACATTCAAGACTGATTTCCTTTAGGATGGACTGGTTGGATCTCCTTGCAGTCCAAGGGACTCTCAAGAGTCTTCTCCAATACCACAGTCCAAAAGCATCAATTCTTTGGTGCTCAGCTTTCTTTATAGTCAAACTTTCACATCCATACATGACTACTGGAAAGACCATGCCCTTGACTAGATGGACCTTTGTTGGCAAAGTAATGTCTCTGCTTTTGAATATGCTGTTTAGGTTGGTCATAACTTTCTTCCAAGGAGTAAACATCTTTTAATTTCATGGCTGCAGTCACCATCTTGAGTGATTTTGGAGCACTCCCCCACTCCCACCAAAAAAATGTCAGCCACTGTTTCCACTGTTCTCCATCTATTTGCCATGAAGTGATGGGACCAGATGCCATGATCTTAGTTTTCTGAATGTTGAGATTTAAGCCAACTTTTTCACTCTCCTCTTTCACTTTCACCAAGAGGCTCTTTAGTTCTTGACTTTCTGCCATAATGGTGGTATCATCTGGATATCTGAGGTTATTGATATTTCTTCCGGCAATCTTGATTCCAGCTTGTGCTTCATCCAACCCAGCATTTCTCATGATGTACTCTGCATATAAGTTAAATAAGCAAGGTGACAGTATACAGCCTTGATGTACTCCTTTTCCTTTTGGAAACAGTCTGTTCCACGTCCACTTCTAACTGTTGCTTCCTGACCTGCATACAGATTTCTTAAGAGGCAGTTCAGGTGGTCTGGTATTTCCATCTCTTTCAGAATTTTCCACAGTTTATTGTAGTCAATCTCTCAAATAAATTGAGACTTATTTTCCTAGGTGATTTGCAGACACAGTGCTTAAAAATGAATAAAGGAGCAAAGAGAAATCTGTTAGCTTTACAAAATATTCTGAAAATGACAGTGAAGAACTGATTATGAGTTTATTAAAAAAATATGACATTGCTCTCTTTTGTCTGATAATACTATTCCCTCTTTTCAAGTTCACTTTCTTTAGTTATTAGTTTTCTCTCCTGTTTCTCTGAGAAACATCTGCAATTTCTAAGAGGTTAAATTTCCCATTCCAGGTAAACAAATGTGGTAGATGATAGCAAGTGTCAGAAAGCATATTATTATCAGAAGACATCAGAACCAGCACTCACATGATCCAGTTTTCTGAACCTAAATTTGAACACATGGTTCAGATCATCAGATCATGCTGCCTCAGTTCATCAAATACCTATTGAGTTCTACCACACACTGTGCCCAAGGGGTACAAACCTGGCAAGAATGCCTCTGCCCTCGTGGAATTTAGTCCAATCTAATCTGTAGGTCAGGTTACTAATAAGTAACACAGTACTGTAATAATTGCTACAAAGGTAGAAAGAAGGAAGACAGTCCTCACCCTTTTGGAGAAGGGAATCACATTTGAGGAGACTCTTATTCTAGTGCGGGAAGAAAAGGCATCTCCTTAACAAGCAAGTGTTAGGGCCAGGGGAGGGCACTCTGGGCCAACCCAGGCACACAAGGAAGTTCTCTATTGAAAGAACGTATCTGCCACATGAGTGGACACTTAACATTCTTCAGGTGTATGCGACTGAAAGAAAAAAATCTCATTTAGATGTCTTGAGATCTCATCCATCTTGATGTTTTGTTGTGCTTTATCAAGGTACATTAGCTCTCCTAGCAGTAAGGCGATTTCAGCATACTGCTACATCTGAAGGAGCTTTAGATGAACTAGGAAAGTGACTTTGTTCTTTTGCTTCTCAATGTAAGTACAAACTTTGCTTCATTTTTGTGACCAGCCTCTTTAATGAATCATGAGTTAGAGACTGAAGATTTTCTCAGTAGGCTACTTTTGGAAATCAGTTTGAGGTTGAATCTCAGCAGTTACAAACCTCAGATGAAAGGAGCCACGTGTAGACAGAGGCTTCTTAAAGACCCAGTCAGCCTTCATTTCCTCTCACAATGGGAGGCTTAGGGCCTCTACTGACTAGGATGAACCACAACAAAACAATACCTCTGTGTGTGGCTTTTAAAAATAAACTGAGTGATTTGTATGTACAAATGGCATCTTAGAAAAAGAATGTAGAAAAGCCAAGTTGAAAAAGAAAACAAACAATACTTGAAATTCTCCCCTCTTTTCTCTTTGAACAGATTTTCTTCCTTAGAACTGTTGTCTGGAAAGCTCATATATTATTATATTGCTTGCTGAGCAGTTCAACCACCCCAGGTATTGCTCTGGGATTTTAATGATATTATTATAAATAGTATGATAGATAGGTTGGGGTTTTTGCATAGATAACTAAAAGCCTCCAGCCCTTTAAACCTAAAGGCAGAGCATATACATTTGTTATCTTGGCTACATTATTGACAACATAAGAGATTCTTTGGAGACTTGAAAGCTGGGGCCAGCCATGTCAGCTGCATTTTAGGAGCGTTTAATTAACTGATTAATAGCACAAAAGAATATATCCACTCACTTGAAGTTTCATTTGCATAGCTTATCAGTAGGAGATTTTTCCAGTAATTTGCATACTCTCCTACTCTCACAATTAGAATTTCAAGGAGAAATCATCAAACTATATAAACAGTGGCTATCAGCTAAATCTACGTATAGATGGGAAATTAGAATTTATCTAGACTACTGTTATTAACAAATACATATTTTAAATCACATAATTAATAGCAGAAATGGACTGAGCTATATAGCCTTCATATTTTAAATTATTTGGAATTTATAATTATCTTTAAATAAAGTCAATATTCCCAGTAAATTATGGAGATTAAGTCATTAGGTCAAGAAACTAGCTAAGATACACTTTACATTCAAATTAAACTTGTGTCTGATGTGCTGGAATCTCTAAGTACATGAAAAGTTATAATCACAAGGAGTTTATATTAAAATGATATATTTATAGAGGATAGTAATACATAATACTAACATATAAAATTAAAGAATAAAAATTTCAGCCGAATGTCAATACTCTGACAAATAAATATCTCTCCAAATATGTAGATAATTATGTTTAAAACATCAAATAATTTCTTTGGAATAGTTTTAAGGTAATATAGAACGACTTGAAAGGTCAATCCACCTTTAAGATTCTATCATCTCTGATACTATATCTTTAAAGTAGTCCTAAAACTAGAAGAGCAAAGATACTTTGATAAAAGCTGAACGAAAGATCAAGAAAGATCAGATCTCAAGGTTTTACAAGTGCCTTTTTTTTTCTTTTAAGGTGCACATATCTGGAGAATGTTAAATCCTCCAGTCGTGTGACAGATTATGTTCTCAGGACGAGTCAGACTTTATGTCTCTGGTAGCTCAGCTTGTCCTCCTCACAACTCTAACAATTGCCAGCTAAAGCAACGTTTTATCTTCCAAGACTGGGTTAAGAGGTCTGACTCCTTTCCCCACAGAGAATAGATGATTCTCTTTCTTCTGCCACCTTTGTAGCAATTATTGCATTGTAACAAATAATTAGGATATTGTTCCTTCCAAAACTGACTTTATAAGATCACTGCATTTGTTAAAATAATAGATTTTTATTAATCTTCAAGTCCAAGAAACACAAGAACATGAGAAAATAAACCTTATGTTACGATGTCCTATACACTCTTCAGTAGATCAAACAGAATATTGAGTTTTGACTTACCACAAGCTTTCTCTTAAAAATATGTTCAGGAATACAACTGAGTAGTTGAAAATTCTTTCGAGAGTCTGAAAAAGTAAAAAATCTCAAAGATTTGTTTTCCTTTATTAAAACCTGTAAAACAGAGCCAGTTTTGTTATGTATTTTTTATTATTAATCTTTAAATTGAGTAATATCAATATATAACATTATATTAGTTTCAGTTTCAGCATAATAAATCAATATTAGCATACAGTACAGAGCGATCACTACAATGTATGGTTACTAGCTTTCATTACAGAACTGACCCTTGCACCCTTTTCCCCCATTCCTATACCACTCCGCCGCTCTGGTAGTCACTTACCTGTTCTCTGTACCTATGAGTTTAGTTTAGTTCTATGCATTTGCTTTGTTTTCCAGATTCCATATATAAGGGAAATCACACAGTACTAGTTTTTCTCTGATTGAATTATTTCAGTTTAGCACAAAACCCTCAGGGTCCATCCATGTTGTTGCTGATGGTAAGACTTCCTTCTTTTTTATGGCTGAGTGGTATTTCATTGCGTTGTGTATGTGTGTATGTGTGCGTGTGTGTATCTCATATCTTTTTTATCATCCATCAACGGATGTTTCCATATCTTTCCAATTATAAATAGGGCTGCAAAAAACATTGGGGTGCATATATCTTTTTGAATTAGTATTTTTGTTTTCTTCAGATACCCAGAAGTGAAACAGTTGAATTTGATGGTTCTATTTTTAAAGTAACCTCTATATTATTTTCATAGTAGTTGCACCTTCTTACATTTCCACCAACCACCTAGGAAAGTTTCCTTTCTCCACAACTTCTCTAACACTTGTTATTTCTGGAAACCATCAACAAAACCTACTGAATGGGAGAAGATATTTGCAAATAACATATTCAGTGAGGGGTTAATATTGAAAAAATATAGAGAATCTGTATAACTTAATAACAACAAAAAAACAAGTAAGCTGATGGTTAAAAGTGGGCAGAGGGGGTAGGAGATAGGAGGAAGGTTCAAGAGGAGGGGACTTATGGATATCTGTGACTGAGTCATGTTGATGGATGGCAGAAGCCAGCACAATATTAGAAAGCAGTTATCCTCCAATTAAAATGGGCAGAGGATCTGAGTGGGCATTTCTCCAAAGTAGACCTAGAGAGGACCAACAGGCACATGAAAAGATGTTCTACGTCACTAATTCTCAGGGAAATGCAAATCAAAAACACAATGAGATGTCATCTCACACCTGTTGGAATGGCTTTTTATTAAATAGAGCCAATTTAAAAAAGTTATTATAAACATTCCCTGCAGTTTTGTTTCAAAATGGAAATATTTGTTGGATTCACTAAGTGTATAAAATCTTCATATAAAGTCATCAGGTTTAAGATGTTTTATTTCAAGTTTACCTGGTTAAAAAAAAATAGCTCCAAGGTAAATATTATAGAAATGCCTTTTGGAAATTAAATTGATCTCTTGATTTTTCTCCACACCATTTGCTTCCTTCGAATCTTCCAGTCTCAGTAAAGTGTTGATATCCTGCTCAGTTACTGAAACCAAACTCCAGGAAAAATCTTTGATTCCTCCCTTTTCTCACTGTCATGCAATATGATGTTTCATTTGCTTGACACTTTCGTCAAGATCTTGATAATTCCTTATTGGAATCATCAAGTTTTGGTCCAAAGTAAGAACTTCCTGACAACTCCATCTAAATTATTAGTGCCCCAGCTCCTCACTCTCACTCACAGCATGAGATCACATCACTCTGTTCTACTCACCTCATAGTCCTCAGCATCATTTGGAATTTATGCTGCTCGTTGCTATTCTAAGTCTCTTTATTTGTCCACCAGACTTTAAGCCTTTTCTTTCTTGTTCTCCCGAGTGTTCCAGTATACTTAATAGAATGCTTGCACATAATGCACACTGAAAAATATATTTCAAATGAATATTTTGAGAACATATTTTTGAACATTTATTTCACTTAAGAAATACCTCATTTGTGCCTAGTAATATATGAGGCAAAGGTAAGGGGTATATATTGAAAGACAGACATTTTATCACTTTTTACTAACCTGATAAAATAAGACAACTTGGCATTCTTCCCTGTATACCTCCCCCTCACTGTCCAGTTCTCATTTCTCTTTCTTTCTCCTCCCAGGGACCTTATTCACAGGAAATAGAATGACAAAATGCGAATAACACAGACCACAGGAGTTAGATGAGTTTGTGATTTCCAAACTGGGTGAACTTGGGCCAGTTGTTTAGATTCATAGAGGTTGTATATCTTCACTTGATAAATAGGATTTTTTTTCTATCTTACTGGTTGTGAAAACTGAATATAACAGTGAATGTATATAATATATATCTTAGAATATTATTGGCTTTCATTAAATGGGAGTTTTATTTTTCATGAAATTATCTGATGTCAGTCACATTCTAAGCCAATTTTCTTTTAAATAGTGCTTTCATAAGATCAATTTTTGAAAAGATAATTGGCAGCTAGCAAGCATACTAAAACACAATATACATCATATTTATAATGGTCTGATTCCTTTCCTTGAGAATAAAGCAAGAGGTAATTATAACTCTAATTCCTGTTGCTTCCTGATGTGTTTGCTGGATCCCATGGCAAGCCTGGAGGCAGCAGTCTGTCAGTATTGGCCTGAGTGAGTAATAAGGTGCAGTAACGTCAGAGGCATTAGGCATCATCTCAGAGTTAGGGGGTGTGAGGTCAAGTGGCTGCGTATGGAAGTAGCATCCAGTAGGATCCAAAGCAGAGACAAAGAAAAACAGTCAAGTCATCCCATCCAAGAGGAAATACGAGATATTTCATACTGTATGTTATTAAAAAATAGTCTGGACTGAAAGGATATGTCTCTGAGGCCAACAGACCCAGCAAATATGGGAGCTTATGCAGTGTAATAAATTTTATTATGGAATAATGAACTATCTGACAAGACTAATTTTATTTATTGCTTGACAGATAGCATTTCTGTATTTAAAACTAGTGATAAATTAGGTGCTTTGGCAAGAGAATCTAAAGCAATTTCATTTCCATTTTTATTTAGGTTTAAATCATCCTTTCTCTTACTTCATTCCCTGATTAGAACTCTTAAAATAACTATGTCAAGCACAGATGGTCACCAAGTCTGATAGAGGCACCAACACCCAAAGGTGTATGTATATGCATGACAGTGATATTTCCTACAGCAGTGCCCTGACCCTATTGGAGAGGGAACTTAAATACTCTTCCTTTATAGGTAACTGAGATAATTAGAGGCAAATATGCTCTTGTCATCTCTAACCATGATGGTAGCAACACTTGGAACCCATCATTTTTGAGGGATTGCAGGGAAATATAGGATTCTGTTCTTAACTGAAATGACCTAATTAATGCTGGGTTATCCCAGATCGACTAACCCCAGTAGAATTTTTCAGTTTAAGGTCTAATTCTGATCTGTTTGGGAACTGGATCTAACTGGAGTCTAAACTGGACTTGGTTTCCTAGAGCTACCTTATATCTTCTTTGGAGCCACCCTAGAAATATAAATAAGGCTCCTATATATAGTTCAGTTCAGCTCAGTCGCTCAGTTGTGCTTAACCCTTTGTGACCCCATGAACTGCAGTATGCCAGGACTCCCTGTCCATCACCAACTCCCGGAGACCACCCAAACCCATGTCCATTGTGTCGGTGATGCCATCCAACCATCTCATCCTCTATCGTCCCCTTCTCCTCCTGCCCTCAATCTTTCCCAGCATCAGGGTCTTTTCAAATGAGTCAGCTCTCTGCATCAGGTGGCCAAAGTTTTAGAGTTTCAGCTTCACCATCAGGACTGATTTCCTTTAGGATGGACTGGTTTGGTCTCCTTGCAGTCCAAGGGAATCTCAAGAGTCTTCTCCAACACCATAGCGCAAAAGCATCAATTCTTCTGCACTCAGCTTTCTTTATAGTTCAACTCTCACATCCATACATGACTAGTGGAAAAACCATAGCCTTGACTAGATGGACTTTTGTTGGCAAAGTAATGTCTCTGCTTTTTAATAAGCTGTCTAGGTTGGTCATAATTTTCCTTCCAAGGAGCAAGCATCTTTTAATTTCATGGCTGCAATCACCATCTGCAGTGATTTTGGAGCCCAGAAAAATAAAGTCAGCCACTGTTTCCACTGTTTCCCCATCTATTTGCCATGAAGTGATGGGACCAGATACCATGATCTTATATATTAGAGGAGTCTGAATATGACTCCAGCAGAAACAAATTCCTTTAAGCTTTCTGGACTGGTTAGTACCCATGTGTACATGCTAAATCACTTCAGCCATGTCCAAGTCTTTGCGACCCTATGGATCATAGACCACCAGGCTCCTCTGTTCGAGGGATTCTCAAGGCAAGGATACTGGAGTGTTTTGCCATGCCCTCCTGCAAGGGATCTTCCCAACAGAGGGACTGAACCCCTGTCTCTTATGTCTCCTGCTTTGGCAAGCAGATTCTTTACCATTAGTGCCACCTGGGAAGTCTAATTGACTCAGATATCCCCAAATGTGATGACAAAGGAGGCAAGTTTAAAATACTTCCAGCCACCTGGGAATCATCTAGAATTACACTGTCAAGTATGGTAGCTATTAACTATGTGTGTGCATGTGTGTGTGTGTGTGTGTGTGTGTCCTTAATCATGTCCAACTCTAGCTGTTAAGTCATGTATGACTCTTTCCATAGATTGTAGTCCGCTAGGCTCCTCTGTTTATGGAATTTTCCAGGCAAGAATACTGGAGTGGGTTGCCATTTTCCAGCTTCCCTGGTGGCTCAGTGGTAAAGAATCTATAATGTGGAAGACCTGGGTTTGATCCTTGGGTCAGGAAGATCCCCTGGAGAAGGACATTGGGGCCCACTCCAATTCTCTTGCCTGGAGATTTCATGGACTGAGGAGCCTTACAGGCTATGGTCCATAATGTTGCAAAGAGTTGGACATAACTTAGTGACTAAACCATCATGACCATATGCATATACAGTGGAATATTACTCAGCCATAAAAAAGGGTGAGATAATGCCATTTGCAGCAACATCAATGGACCTAGAGATTATCATGCAAAGTGAAGTAAGTCAGAAAAACAAATGCCAGATGATGTCACTTATATGTGGAATCTAAAAAGAAAATGATATGAATAAGCTTATTTACAAAGTAAATATGAATAAGCTTATTTACAAAGTAGAAATAGACCCACAGAGAGAATAAACTTATAGTAACTGAAGAGGATGGCAGAGCTGGGGGTGGAGAGGGATAAACCAGGAAGAGTTTGGGGATAATATATACTTACCACTATATCTAAAATAGGTAAACAAGGACCCAGGTAGCATTAGTGGTAAAGAACCCGCCTGCCAATGCAGGAGATGTAAGAGACATAGGTTTGATCCCTGGGGTGGGAAGATCCCCTGGAGGAGAGCATGGCAACCCACTCCAGTGTTCTTACGTGGGAAATCCCATGGACAGAGGAGCCTGGTGGGCTACAGGCCATAGTTGCAAAGAACTGGACATGACTGAAGAGAGTATTGGAGAAGGCAATGGCACCCCACTCCAGTACTCTTCTCTGGAAAATCCCATGGATGGAGGATCCTGGTGGGCTGCCATCCATGGGGTCGCGAAGAGTCGGACACAACTGAATGACTTCACTTTCACGTTTCACTTTCATGCATTGGAGAAGGAAATGGCAACCCACTCCAGTGTTCTTGCCTGAGAAATCCCACGGGCAGCAGAGCCTGGTGGGCTGCCGTCTATGGGGTCGCATAGAGTCGGACACGGCTGAAGCGACTTAGCAGCAGCAGCAGAAGAGAGTATTTAGCACACACACTGTAGAGCACAGAGAATTTTACTCAATATTCTATAATCACCTATAAAGGAAAAGAATCTGAAGAAGAATATATATATATTTGTGTTGTGTGTATATGTACTATTGAATCACTGCATACTCACTGTACACTTGAAACTGACAAAATGTAGTAATTTAAACTTCAATTAAAAAAGGAAAAATATGTTTAAAACTATTAAAAGCTAAACTTTAAATTAATCTAAATTAAATGAAAAATTAAAATTCAGCCCTTTAGTTACACAGAGTTCAATAGCCACATGTACCGGATATAGAACATATCCGTGATCTAGAACACAGTACATTCCCATAAGAGCACTACTTGATTTCTCAAGCCAGAAGTTTGCTATAGATTTCAAAGCTAGTGTGTCAAAGCCCAATAATCATGTGTTGAATGACTGAGCAAATGATCTCTCTACTTTCTACACATGCTTATGGCCCTGTTGCCTCTTCTCTAATGCTCATCAGGCTTATAAATACTTATGCAGCACCTATCATCTCCACTAAACTAAAAGTTCTGTGAAGGCAAGCACCATGTCTATCCAGTTTCTCACTGTATCTCCAGCATCTAACACAGTGCCTGGAACATTGCTATTGTGCAAGAAAGATTTGTTGAATGAAATAATGAATAGATGGATCCTAACTTTCTATATAGCACTCATGGATAAAAATGGGGTTTGCGTGAGAACTAAATGCAATAGGATAAATAAAGTAGCTGGCATGTACCTGATATATAATAGGAACTCAAATACTACCTCTCTTGTTCTCTGATTAATAGAAGCCTGGGTCACTTGGATCCAACAGGTCACAAAGATTTCTGGTCAAGCCAATAATTTCCTTAGCTCTTAGCTTTGTGCTTCCTTTCCTTTGATTAGAAGCTTGGCTTAAGTTATTAACTACAAGCAGAAAAGATCAGGGTTCAATTCTGTTATTTGGCACTAAGGCAGCAGGTTTCCAAGGGAACACAGTACCAACTCAGAGCAGTAAATGTCATAATTCATCCTAGAAATCTCTTCAAGACTAAAATTCTGGCTTTTGACCGATTATCCATTTAGTTCAGTCTTTTCTTCTCCTATCAGAATTCTGAATGCATACTGCACCATAATTGTGGAAACCATTCCAGAAGTTTCCTGGGCATGAATTAGCACTGCAGAGGCAATTGGAGGGAGAAATTCAGAGTGAATTTTCCTTTAGGATGAGCATTTCAAGTCTTTTTGTTGTTGCTGTTGTTGTTGTTGTTCTTGCTTTGTGCTTTCAACTCTCCCCTAAAGTGCTACCTTTAGATATTTTAAAGGTGAGGATGGATGGCACATTTTTGTTTAGTTTAGAGGCAGTTATTAGAAAAGTCAAATTTAAAATGTACAAAGTGAAAAAGGGAAAGGAAAAGACACTGAATGTTCTCCAGGGTGGTTCTAAGTATTACAGGGCATGTTGTAGAAAAATCTTTAGCCATCTGCTAACGGATATTAGTAAAAGTGGAGACTGTGCTGAAAAATAAAGTGTCAGGTTGTCCCTTGCAGAAAGTTAATAAAAAGAAGGAAGTGAAAGACTGCTCATTATTTTTAATGACCTCGCTTTCCAGCAGAGTGCCTGTATCTCTCTGCCTTTACTTTCTGCCTTCTTTCAGTTCATTTTAGCACACTAAACTACTCCTTAGAATGATGGCTTTGTTCTAAAGTACTGAGTTCATCAGAAGGCTCAGTCCCAGGCTGACTGGTAGTTAGTCACAGGCCCAGTGCCAAGGTGATGATGCAAAGATGAGCCCAGGACTTTGTCCACAAAACAGTCAACAATCATGACTGCTCTGGACGTCCTTTTGAACATGTCCACTTTGTTATGGGGAATAGCTCTCAAATGTTTTATTGTGTTTGGTGGGTGATACAAGTTTCAGCCATCCAAAAAAGAAGTAATTACCAAAGTGGTTCCTCCTGCTTTGGTAAACCAGGAGGCATTACAGTGTGGTGTGGTTAGGAGTAGGCTCTCTTTCTGAAAAGCCCATATATGTATATGCATATATGCAATTTTATACACACTTACTTTTCTAGTTTTAGTAGTTCTATATACACTATTTGAATGAAAAAGTTCACATTATACATGTAGTATAGATAACTTTCGTGCTAATATCTTTAGCTATCAATGGCCTTGTATCTCAGAAAGAAATTTTGGCAGAATAAACTCATTAGAGAATAAACTCATTAATAATGAGACAAAAAGTAATAAATAATCCTTCATTTCACGATGGGCTAAAAGAAGGTAAACTCTTTAATCTAGGCATGTGTATGTTTCATACAGCAGTAAAATTAAGTCCACAGATACACAATAATGATAAACTCATAGTTGCTTGCACATGTACACACACACCAAGAAGGAATGGAAATTTAATTCCAGACTCTATATTGGGTATACCTGCTGTCCTTGTCAGAATTTTTTAAAAATTACTTCTCTCTCCAAATAAGGGCTAAACTGGCTGTGCTTAGGAAAGCCCTTTGAACTCAATATTCACAAGTCTCTGTGTTTTGAAAAAGAGATAAGTGCTCTGGAGAGTGCTTGCAATGGGTAAATGACACCAAACTCCTGAGGGCAGGCTTGGAGCTGGAAATGCAGCAGGAGCATTTTCCATGGATTTGATGGGGCTGAGTCTTTCTGACATCCTTCAGGCAAAATCGTCAGAGATTTACCTATTTATAAAGTCAACAATTGGAGTGACACTCTGCAGGGTTTACTTGCATTTCCATGTGAGTATATGTGTTTTTTAAACAAAATAAATGGGTCTTTTTGCCAAAAGTATTCAGGCACCATCATACCCTTAAAAAAAGCCTTTCTAGAAATAAAGTATATGTTTATTCATTAGCTGTCAGGCGCTTCTGGGCTCTGTACCCACACACACAGGCTGTTTAATGTGGAGTTTAATAACATTTATGTAGAACCAAGCTGGGGACGAGCTTGGTGGAGAAAAATCCATACTGACAAAACATACGGTTTTGCTTGTCTTCATCCAGGAGTGGAAAAGCCTGACTAGGATTGCCCTGTTTTATCTAAACACTGACATGCTGTTGATAAAAAAAGAGAAAAGCATTTTACCGTCATGGTAGAAACAAAAAATGAACCTAGCCAGCCGATTTGAAAGAAACACTAAATATTTTCGTTTTCCCCAAAGCCCAGTAGAGATTCGGTTTGAGTTATTTTTAACCTCTCCCCCAAATGATTTAACTTTATTGTTTCCTAAGATCTAGAGGTGTTTGATCTATTTAGTTTGCAAGAGACAAAGTTGGTAAGCTGCTGAGCAGAAAACTAATTAGGAAAGAAAGAGTTCATTGGATTCCCAGTGAAACAAAATGAGTAAAGAAAAGAAGGCAAATGTTTTGCACCGTTGTCAGCTGGGCTCATACTGTGTGGAGGGAGTTACCTGAGTCATTTCCCCAAGGGCAGTTCTGCTCTAAATGACTTATTATTAGAGTCCATATGAAAATCATCAAACATGGCTATGACAACTGATTCTAGAATGGGTAGTATGAGGGGGTAGGGATGAATAAGTGGAACTGTGAGAAACAACAGGAAGAACAATTTGCCTTAGGGGGTGAAGATATACATTTAGGATGCATTAGTTCATCACATTGATGGCCACACTATCTATTAAGAGTCACCAACTGAAATGCTTAACTGCATTCCCATTTTAGAACGATAGGCTTTCCTGACCCTGGCAGGTTCAGTTCAGTTCAGTCGCTCAGTCGTGTCCAGCTCTTTGCGACCCCACGAATCGCAGCACACCAGGCCTCCCTGTCCATCACCAACTCCTGGAGTTCATTTAAACTCATGTCCATCAAGTCGGTGATGCCATCCAGCCATAAGTAGGGAAAACCACTAGACCATTCAAGTATGACCTAAATCAAATCCCTTATGATTATACAGTGGAAGTGAGAGCCTGGTGGTACAGGTATATAATTGTCTAAATTTGTACATTTTTGTGTATGTATTTAGGGGAGTGATTTGAGGAGAGGGTAGAGGGAAAAAAGAAACAGTTTCTATTGCATAAATCTCTGTGTGTAGTTGTAATATTTAAACGGTAAAAACTAACAGTATATTGAGATATATTATCCTCTTGAAGACTCAATTGCTCATTTATAAAAGGCAATCTTAAGCAACTTCTGGCTTAGTTATAGTATTGAATAAGAGTACCTGTGTAAAGAACATTTTATTACCTCTAAAGGAACAAATAAATATGAATTCCTTTTTTTTGCTCTCCACCCTGAGACCTACCTGAATAGCCATCCTTTTCTGCCACTATCCAGGACAAAACAAATGAGAAAACAATTCACAGTAAGCTACTGAATGGGAGAACCATATGCTCACTCTATACCTGAATATGTAAAGAGGGTGGGGGTAGGGTAGAAAGATAGCAAAACATGTATTTAGCAGATGATTGGTGTTCAATTTAGTTTTCTATCTACCCCCCTCTGATTATTTTGGATGCTCTAGAATGGCACAATAGAGATATAGTACTAATAATAAACCCAGCTTTGGACTAAAAATAACTTAAACAGCTCTGCCTCTTTCATTCTTTTTCTTGTCAAATCTATTGAGCTAATTAGTCTAGAGCAGGAATATGGAGAGAGAACTAAAAATAGATAAGGTTATTAAGAGCCTTGAGGAAATACTCTGCTGTAATTTGCTTTCCAGATAAACTTTCTATATAGATATATAAGAACGATTGCTCAATTATAATAAAATTCCTATAGAATTACACACTCTGTGGTAATCAGCATGAGCTCATTCTGACCCACATGTTATTACAATGAATACCACAGTGTTGTGGTGAAGGGTCAGACAAGACAGAGAAACAGATGATGTAGGTAACCAGGAAGCCAAAACTGAGAGCAGAGAAGCTAAAGACCACAGCAGGTTTCAACTGAGAAAGAGGAGGGAGGCTGGGTTTTTGTGCAATGGAACTTCTTTGTACTTTAAAGCTCACTTCCTGAAACTGTTGGAATACCATTTCTATCTCCAAAAGAGTCAAGTCTGGGTAAGGAAGGAGTAAATGGAAATTGCAGAAAGATCTTTTTCTTTCTGGAACAATATAAAAATTCTGGCTGCCTTTTCTGGCAGAGAAATGTTGAATTATATTTCTTTTTCATATAATATATAACCTTTCTATTAGATAAGTCTTTAGGGAAATGAGCCAGATCCTTTCCCACCCTTACAAGCTGTCAGATTATTTTATTTGTTTTGCAAACTTGAATTGGCTAGAAGTTATCTGTTGAGATGGGCCAAGTAGAAGAAATCAAAGTGATGTACCACACGCAATCTCAATCACCTCAGTGTGACTGCAATTTCTCGTAGACTCCAGACTACCCATTTCCAAATCTCATTCATCAGTGATCAAAACAACTTAAGGCTATTTGGTTTAATTTTATCTGATAAACAAGGTCAGGTCTGGACAACACCTTAAAGAGAGTTTTTCAGGAAAAAATTTAACCCAGAAAGTAATGATGTTAAATAAGTTTCACCTTTTTCAGATGAGTTGAACGCATAGAGAGGATATTTGATGAATGACACAGAACTAGACCGTGGTTCATGTTTTCTTATAAAAAACTCCATGTCTCTGTACTCTTTCTGCCAGAGTTTTTTTTTTTTTTTTTTTTTAATATTATCTGAAACTCACTTTAAGTGGCTAACCCAAAATTATACATTAGAAAATTTTATATTCTTTGGAACTATTGGCTCCTTGCTGTTGTAAAAATGATTTGCAACCTTTTTCTGTCTATTTTTTATTAAAATTTTAAAGTAATGATGTTAAATAAGTTTCACCTTTTTCAGATGAGTTGAACGCATAGAGAGGATATTTGATGAATGACACAGAACTAGACCGTGGTTCATGTTTTCTTATAAAAAACTCCATGTCTCTGTACTCTTTCTGCCAGAGTTTTTTTTTTTTTTTTTTAATATTATCTGAAACTCACTTTAAGTGGCTAACCCAAAATTATACATTAGAAAATTTTATATTCTTTGGAACTATTGGCTCCTTGCTGTTGTAAAAATGATTTGCAACCTTTTTCTGTCTATTTTTTATTAAAATTTAAATTCTTTTATTGAGGTGAAAGTCACATAATATAAAACATACTGTTTTAGTCATCTGTACAGTCCAGTGGTACTGAGTACATTCACATTGTTGTGCAATTCTCACTATCATCCATCTCCTGAATTTTTCACCTTCCTAAACTAACTTCTATACCAAAGGGTTCCCCAGAAACCTCCTCACATACAGAGGACAGTCTCTGAATTATTCTGTCAATAATGGTGTATAGTCGATCAGCAAGTTACTTTCCCATGAATAACTGGCAGTTAATAATGAGGTCATGCATTAATTGAAGAATTGTGACTAGAATATTATCTCATTTAATCCATTATTTACATCATAAAAATTTGTCTGCAATTTGGCTTATTCATTTACCATTGTAGCTGTTAGTGATAGGCCTGCCATATCATTTGGAGCTCAATAAATACTGGGAGAATAAATGAATACATTATTGAGAGCTTATAAGTCCATCAACTTTATATAAAATGTTAACTTTTTCTTGAATTACCAGCAAGTTTGTAAGTGTTCTTTCCTATAAAAATTGAATTATATATGAATACGACTCTGATGACCTTACAGTTTGGAGAGAGAGAAAAAAAAAACATAAATAGATAAATAATAAAATCAGCAGCCACAATTTGACACTAGAGAAAGATTAAAGATAGTGTTATGGAAGTTCAGAAGAGAGAAATTATGATCATTTAAGAGAATCAAGAAGGATTCTGAAAGGATAAATTTAACAGAGCCTTGAAAATAGGTAAGACTTGTGTGGTGAAAAGGGCTATCATAAGGTATAACATAGACCCTAGAGCTGGGCTTCTGGGTTCAAATTCCAGCTCCATCTAGTAAATTTGGCCATCATGGATGAAGTTATCTAACCACTCAAGGTAAAATAGCAATGATAACAGGCTCCACTTTTAGAGTAGTTGTGGAGATATCCCTAATTACTAAATGGAATTTCCTGATAAAGGCACAGTATCAGATTTAACTCTGGTGACCAGTCACCTAGTTTTTGCAATACTTACCAGACATTCTTTAGTGAAACTGAACCGCATTCCTACTTAGATGGTACTCAAACCAAGGCACACCTCATATTGAGACTTGAACCCACAGAACCTGAACTAGGAGGGGACTCAAATCCTTTTCTTAATTGGAACTACTCACCTGGTCCCAGGACTTACTGAAGCTCAGCTTTCTTTGTCTCATCACAGAAAGAATTCAGTGTATGGCAAAGTGGTGGGCAAAGAGTGAGTTTATTATCATGGGGTGCTTGTGAGAGATACAAGGGGGCAAGCAATGGACTGCAGGCCCAGGAACAGCCAGGGACACATTTTTATAATCAAAGAAAGAGTTGGGAGGGGAGAAGACCACCTTCTTCCTTTCAGTTCAGTTCAGTCACTCAGTCGTGTCTGACTCTGCGACCCCATGAATCGCAGCATGCCTGGCCTCCCTGTCCCTCACCAACTCCCGGAGTTCACTCAGACTCACATCCATTGAGTCCATGATGCCATCCAGCCATCTCATCCTCGGTCGTCCCCTTCTCCTCCTGCCCCCAATCCCTCCCAGCATCAGGGTCTTTTCCAATGAGTCAACTCTTCCCATAAGGTGGCCAAAGTACTGGAACTTCAGTTTTAGCATCAGTCCTTCCAAAGAAATCCCAGGGTTGATCTCCTTCAGAATGGACTAGTTGGATCTCCTTGCAGTCCAAGGGACTCTCAAGAGTTTTCTCCAACACCACAGTTCAAAAGCATCAATTCTTCGGCGCTCAGCCTTCTTCACAGTCCAACTCTCACATCCATACATGACCACAGGAAAAACCATAGCCTTGACTAGATGGACCCTAGTCGGCAAAGTAATGTCTCNAAAAAACAAAGTCTGACACTGTTTCTACTGTTTCCCCATCTATTTCCCATGAAGTGATGGGGCCAGATGCCATGATCTTCGTTTTCTGAATGTTGAGCTTTAAGCCAACTTTTCCACTCTCCTCTTTCACTTTCAACAAGAGGCTTTTTAGCTCCTCCTCACTTTCTGCCATAAGGGTGGTGTCATCTGCATATCTGAGATTATTGATATTTCTCCTGGCAAACTTGATTCCAGCTTTTGCTTTTTCCAGCCCAGCATTTCTCATTATGTACTTTGCATATATGTTAAATAAGCAAAGTGACAATATACAGACTTGTTGCATTCCCTTTTCCTATTTGGAACCAGTCTGTTGTTCCATGTCCAGTTCTAACTGTTGCTTCCTGACCTGCATACAGATTTCTCAAGAGGCAGGTCAGGTGGTCTGGTATTCCCATCTCTTTCAGAATTTTCCACAGTTTCTTGTGATCCACACAGTCAAAGGCTTTGGCATAGTCAATAAAGCAGAAATAGATGTTTTTCTGGAACTCTCTTGCTTTTTCCATGATCCAGCGGATGTTGGCAATTTGATCTCTGGTTCCTCTGCCTTTTCTAAAACCAGCTTGAACATCAGGGAGTTCACGGTTCATGTATTGCTGAAGCCTGGCTTGGAGAATTTTGAGCATTACTTTACTAGCATGTGAGATGAGTGCAATTGTGCGGTAGTTTGAGCATTCTTTGGCATTGCCTTTCTTTGGAATTGGAATGAAAACTGACCTTTTCCAGAAAATGTTGACAGAATGTGGTCCACTGAAGAAGGGAATGGCAAGCCACTTCAGTATTCTTGCCTTGAGAACCCCATGAACAGTATGAAAAGGCAAAATGATAGGATACCAAAAGAGAAACTCCCCAGGTTGGTAAGTACGCAATATGCTACTGGAGATCAGTGGCGAAATAACTCCAGACAGAATGAAGGGATAGAGCCAAAGCAAAAACAATACCCAGTTATGGATGTGACTGGTGATAGAAGCAAGATCCGATGCTGTAAAGAGCATAGGAACCTGGAATGTCAGGTCCATGAATCAAGGCAAATTGGAAGTGGTCAAACAAGAGATGGCAAGGGTGAACGTCGACATTCTAGGAATCAGCGAACTAAAATGGACTGGAATGGGTGAATTTAACTCAGATGACCTTCTTCCTTAGTCTTGTATAAATGCCAAGACTTGAATCATTAATTCCTCCTTTGACCCCATATGGTCTAACTGGGACCAAAAAGCACCCTATCATGGTGCTTTTTAAATCATATGTATTTCACAGAATGATGATAACATATACTAAAATATGGTAATTCATCTCAGATTTTGGTATAATATCCACTTTCACTTAGTTTCTTTTCCTTTTTGCCTATATTTCTGTCTTGGCTACATGCAGAAATAATTCTCTTTAAGGACTCCCTTGCTTCTTGTAGCAAGATTCAAACCACTTATCTGTTGTACTTTAAGTACATATGTGATTGTTGCTTGCTTACTAGAGTCTTTTCTTGAGTGGTGATTAGCTAACAACAGTCTCCCAAAGTCTTTTAAAAATTCCCTTTCTGTTTTTAATCCTCCAGTGGGAATTCTAAACTATTTATCCTACTCTATCCCTGTCAAAACAGGATATGGAAAGTAATCAGATAGCATCATTTACAGCATATGGAGAAGGAAATGGACATTAGATCGTTCTTGAGCATGTGATCCTAGACTCTGCAAAGAACCTGTAGAGGTCCTCTGTTCTTGTGCTCAGTGTGGACCACCTCAATCCTTGTAGTGTTTCTACCGCAAGATTCGCAGCGGTGGTAGCACTACAGGGCCTCATGCAGCAACCAGCACCCTTGACAAGAGTGCAACACCGTGGTGGGTGGTGATGAGAGCGGAGGGTCTTGATTCTGCGATTTAGAAACCTGTGCTGCTCTTGCAAAAATCCCTCTCGAATCTAACTTCCGGCCCTGCTTCCAGGAAATGTTTTACACAGAATGCGATGGATATATGGTAAAGACTGTCTCATTTGAGATTCCAGGAGGCAACTATACAGATCCCAGCTCTTTCTTACTTACTCAGAACTTTCAAGGACTGGAAATTGAAATGGGCTAAGACTCCTGACACCTACCAGAGCATTTCTCGTTGTCCTCATTGAGGGCAACATTAAATTTCTTTTCATATAAGGTCTTTCTATTCTGAAATCTCTACTCCAATTTTGTCTTTCAGATCAAGCACAAAGACTTATGTACATTTTTTCTGGTTCAGTACTCCTTGAGGAAAATTGTAAGGCTGTAGAAATGGTAAGTAAATGTTCTTTACAATTCATGGCACCATAATATGACTCTTTGTACAGCTCCATCACTGAACAGTAATATGAGGAATTATCGGCTCCAAACAATAGATATTTGTATTGCTTTCCCTTCAGTTGTTTAATAAAAGTGAAATCAAGAACATTATTATTTATAGATTTACTTCCTGGGAAATTAGAACTTCTTTTCAATGCAATCTGTTAAGTCAAAATAAAAATGAAACTCATTTGAAATGTTAGGTTTACTTGCATTCAATGTACCGACTGAAGTTAAAAAAAAAAAAATATATATATATATATATATATGTACTAAAACTGGTACCAGTGTGTTATAAAGGCTATCATTTTAACTTGCAAGAAAAGGTGTCCATGATAAAATTCATTATCCTCTATTATGTTCCTCTCTTAATGAAATATATATTTATACATCAAATTTTCAAAGAAAGAAGGCAAATAACATATTATTAGAGATGGCTGATTTGGTTTTCTGACACTAAATCCTTTGATTACAAAAACTGCTTTACTTTGAAGTGGACAAGAGAGGGCACTCATGTATTTCATATATAATTGTACATAATTTTTTTTCAGTTGTTAAAGGGTTGACTTAAACAATCCTTAATACAGTTTTAAAAGGGTTGAAAAATAATATATAACATTGATACAAAATATTTTTATAAATAAAAGCAAGCAGGAAAAGATAAGTTTTGGAAAGTTTCTATACACATCATTTTAAAGGGACTTTGACTAGCAAATTGAAATAGGAACAAACAAACATAAAAATCTTTTTCTACTGAGTTTCGCTTTAATTCAATTTGAAATAAGCAAACATTTAAAAATAATGTTAACTCCCCCCCCCCCCTAACAAATGAGAAAGACTTCTTTAAAATTAGGCAGATCCTAGATTTTGACTTGAAAAGATGTTCCCCGGCTGATAACATAGAATCAAAATTGCCAAAATTTATAACTGAAAACAGTGGAATGGTCTCAGCTCAGTTCCAAGGCGAGTCCTGCTCCCTTTCCAAGGAGCAACCTAACGCCTGCTGTGAACCAGCCCACTGAAGGGCGGCTGCAACCTGGAAGAAGAACGATGCCTCAGGACAGAAGACAGGTGAGAGGCAGAGCCTGCTCGAGTTCTGGCTGCAGCTGTCACTTCTTGCCCCCAGCACCACTCTATTCTGTGTCCAGACCACATTCCTGCAGACCATCATGGAGTTTTCCATCTGAGTGGATGTTTAGATTTTTCCTGAAATCTTTTAGCCATCAAGTGTTAAACATAAAATGTGTAACATTTTTCAGAGAGATTTTCCTAGTGGACCTCAGAAGGTAAGGAGCCTGGGGAGAGCATCTTTATCCAAAGATCAAAATATGGGGCAAACAGCCAGAAATACTCAGAAACTTCAAAGCAAAGAAAGAAATCAGATTTTTTTCTTCTTCTAAAGATAAGGGATTAGTCATTAAAATCTTTTCCACAAGTATTTGGTTCAGAGTTGAACAAGTCATAACTTTTGCTGCCTTCAAATATTCTAATGTTTGTGTGTTTTAAAAGTCTTGCCTTTTGTAATGTACTGGAAACCACAGGGAAACAACACTGTCTCCCTAGTCAATTTCAAGTTTTTGTTTTTGTTTTTTTTTAAAATCAATACAGAGTGCTTTGCAGAGAGGTAGACACATTTGTGAATTTGATCTTTTGCTCATTGATCCTTACACGCTTCTCTTCAATGGTTGTAATAGCAGCCATTACTTCTGACACATCAATGGGAAATTGAGGATTCAGGACAAAAGAGGCAATAGTGATGAGAAAGTAAGATCCATTTACTCATTCAGGCTTACAACAATGGGCTGTTCGAAACAGTGACTGAATGAAAGTGAAGTGACTCAACCTTTGCTGAGAAAGCTTACTGAACATTCATCAAACACACAGGATCAAGAAAAGCGTTCTCAAAGAGATATAAACAGAATCCCCATGACAGACTCTGTGATCACCATTCTCAAACTTTTGGTCTCAGAACCCTTTTATACTCTTAAAAATGATTAAGAACCTTAAACAGCTTATGTGGTTATATCACTCTATAGCCAAAAATAAAACATTTAGTAATTTATCTTTTAAATGCAGTAGTAAATATTTTCTTATGCAGAATAACTACGTTGCCCCCAAAATTACAGCTGACCCTTGAACAATGAGGATTTGAACTGCACAGGTCCATTTGCATAGCAATATTTTTCAACAGGAGATACTATAGTACTACCCAGTCTCTGGTTGGTTGGTTGAATGCAGGAATGCAGAGGAATTATAGATACGGAGTGACTATAAGTTATATGAAGGATTAACCTCCACATTTTTCAAAGGCCAGCTGTAGTTAGGAGAGTACAGTTGTTTTACATGTTTTAACATTGTTCTAAAGTTCCGGCTTAATAAACTGGAGTTATCTTACTGAATCTTTATTAAATCTATTGTGATCTGTGATTTTCACTGCAGTATATGAAGGAAATCTGGTATCAGACAGATGGAAAAGGGAGCAGTATTTTAGTGGCTATTTTTTAGATCATTATGAATATCGCTCTTTTATACTACCTCAAACTTCAAAAAGTGCTGGCTTCTTAAAGATTAATTGTCATATAGAATCTGAAACCATGTTCATGAACTTTTTTGTAATCTGTTACATTAGCCTGTCTATACCTTGAATGTATTTTTTGTGCATCTGTTTTGTTTATCATAATTTATTACTTAGAATATATTGGTTAATTCTTTTATGTAGATCTTCCAAATGTACAGTGGAAAGCCCCACTGTATACTCATGAGAAAATGAGCTTCTAAAGGGAAATAATGTACCAGCATTTTTGCAAAAATTAGGTGACTTCATAGACTCTGAAAATGTCTCAGAGAGCACCAGAGGCTTACACTCTTGGAGAATAGCAGCTCAGTGGCGTTTTTTTTTTTTTTTCCTCTGTAGAGTTCAAACTCATTTGTTGCCCTTTTAGCTCTTTCAGATACCTCACTATAACCACTTTGACCTTTCAATTCACCAAGTATGCTTTTTCTCATTTCAGAATCTTTGCTAACTTCTACTCAGCCTTTGCTAAAGTTTTAGTTCAGATGATACTTTGCCTAAGAATCTTATTCTCACTTTTCTTAATCAGAGGTGGGTGCTCTGTCCTGCTGCTAAGTCACTTCAGTCATGTCCGACTATGCAACCCCACTGACGGCAGCCCACCAGACTCCCCCGTCCCTGGGATTCTCCAGGCAAGAACACTGGAGTGGGTTGCCATTTCCTTCTCCAGTGCGTGAAAGTGAAAAGTGAAGTGAAGTTGCTTAGTCGTGTCCGACTCTTAGTGACCCCATGGATTGCAGCCCACCAGGCTCCTCCATCCATGGGATTTTCCAGGCAAGGGTACTGGAGTGGGGTGCCATTGCCTTCTCCAGCTCTGTCCTATAGGTATTAATCAAAACAATTATTTGTTAATTTTATGAAAATTTAAAATAGAATAAAATCCCTTTGGGGCAAGAATCATGACTGTCTGGATTAGTATGTGCCTTAGTGTGTGTCCCTGATAGCTCAGTTGGTGAAGAATTTGCCTGCAATGCAGGAGACTCTGGTTTGATTCATGGGTCAGGAAGATCTGCTGGAGAAGGGATAGGCTACCCACTCCAGTATTCTTGGGCTTCCCTGGTGGCTCAGCTGGTAAAGAATCTGCCTGCAGTGCAGGAGACCTGGGTTTGATCCCTGGGTTGGAAGATCACCTGGAGAAGAGAAAGGTTACCCACTGCAGAATTCTGGCCTGGAGAATTCGATGGGTTGCAAAGAGTCAGACACGACTGAGCAACTTTCATTTTCACTTTAGCGTGTATTAGTCACTCAGTTGTGTCCGACTCTTTGTAACCCCATGGACTGTAGCCGGCCAGGCTCCTCTGTCCATGGGATTCTCCAGGCAAGAATACTGGAGTGGGTAGTCATTCCCTTCTCCAGAGGATCTTCACGACCCAGGGATCAAACCCAGGTCTCCTGCACTGTAAGCGGACTCTTTACCATCTGAGCCAACAAGGAAACTCAGTATGTGACTTATGTTTTCACTACATCTATTTTTTTTCATTTCAAATAATAAAGTAATAATACTTTGGGAGTAGAGAGAAAGAGATGGTTTTCTGCTGCATTGAATTCTATTACCTTTGGTCTAGTACTGGGCTCTTGATATAGCCAAGTATGTTATGTGGGATTTTCTCTTTGTAGGCAAAAGTAATCCCTCTGTTAAATCTTTACATTCTTCAAGGCCCAGGTCAGGTTACATGTCCTCTAATAAAATCAAGAAAAATATTTCTAATCAGTTCCGTTTAACAATGATTGCTCATTCCTTTGAACATACGTAACCCTGAATACTCATTGGAAGGACTGATGCTGAAGCTCCAGTACTTTGGCTACCTGATGTAAAGAGCCAACTCATTGGAAAAAGACTCTGATGCTGAGAAAGATTGAGGTAGAAGGAAAAGAGAGTGACAGAGGATGAGATGGTTGGATGGTATCACCAATTCAATGGACATGAACTGGTGAGGGACAGGAAGGCCTGACATGCTGCTGTCCACGGGGTTACGGAGAGTCAGACATGACTTGGTGACTGAACAACAAAACAATCCTTACAGTATTTTCATACTGCTCATTTGGCAACTTCCCATGTATTCCCTCCTTTAGAGCAATGGTTAATTTGGATCCATATTTTCCCCACAATTAGTGAGCTTCTTGAAAGTGGTAACATGTTCTCTTGTCTTGGGAGCCTCCCTGTACACATTTGGAACTTCCTAGTACACTTCACATTTTTTTACACACAGCAGATGATTAATAATTGATTTTGACTGATTGACTAATTTGTCATGGGGAATCTTAGACTTTTTCAGTAAAGCACCCTTCCAAAGTACTATATCATTAATTTTGAATGTGTAGTGCAGTCTTATCTTACATCTTATTCTGAAGAAACTGCACAGTTCAAGGCAATAGTTGTCCACATAAGAAGATAAATGTATCCTAGTTTAAGCTTTTCTTGAGTATATATTCATTAAATTGGATAGGCCTTTGTCCCAAATAATGTGTTGTTGTTGTTTTCTTGAGACATCTGATTGTGTAATTGACAGTTGCAAGTGACAGAAATTCAAAAAGTCTTAAGTAAAAGGGAAATTTTTTGGTTCATACAAATATTAAGTCCATGGGTGGAGATGTTTACATTTAAGCCTGATAAAATCCAGAAGCTCAAATAATAATAGAAGCTTATCTCTTGGATCTATCTAAACATCTACTTGTTTTTCATCTCTTTTCCTTCTGATCTTATTCTCTCATACCTTAGTCAAGACCTCAAGGAAGTTCAGGTCTCTTTGCTTACAGCCTACAATCCATAAGAAATAAACACACACTCTTTCTAGCTTCTCCAGTTGCAATCTCAGTAGAAGCACTCTGATTGGTTCAGCTTAGATCATGTGACCATCCCTTTTAGCCCAATCAATATAGATAAAATTCTGGAGGACCAAGGTTGGATAACACCCAGTCTTATGCACTTCACTACTTTCATTCTCAGTCTAGCCATAACCAGATGAGATGGAGACGGTACAGAAACCTAACAGAAATTAAAATGCTAGACAAAAAAAGATTATAAATATAAACTATATCAGGGTTCAAGATTTCTTTGCAATAAAATAAATTTGTATTTAGTCAAAGCAAAAAATATTTAAAGTTGGATATAAAGAAAACATTTTATGTTTGGGTTATTAGATAGGGAAAATATTGTATACTTGGGAGAAAATAACTTCCTCTTTTAAAAATAATGAGATTATAATTTGGAAGAGAAGATACACTTATTTTATCAACACAGTAGCTGAGGCTTGAAGGCATATCATTTACCATTTCAGAATTTCAGTTCCAATAATGTTAAGAAATTTTATACTATTCTTTTATGGTTCTAGGGAGAATATTAGATACTGTGTTGAAGTACCTAAAACGAACTTGACACATAGCAGTTACTTAATACATGTTAGATTATTATTAGATCCATTATTCTCTACAATATTATTATTTTCTTCTCCTTTTTCCCTTTCTCTCTACTGCAGAAGGTGAGGCATAAACTGGCCAGTTTGGGGATATTAAAAGTCCAAATTTGCTTGTCCCCACCTGTCCTGTTCACCCCTACTCTAAATCATTGCTTTTTAACCTAGGTTACACACGAAAATTTCTGGTGCCCAGGTGCACCATAGACATATTAAAGTTACAATCCAGGATGGGTCTCAAGAGCAGTACTTTTCTAATTTCCTGGAGATTCCAAAATATCGCCAAGGCTGAGAATCATTTTCTCTCAGTTCTTCAATTCTTTTGTTATATTACACACTCATTAATGGTACACTATGCTGTTAACATTTACCAAGTTTTGAGTTATTTCTGCATTAAGCATGTCTTTTATTTCATATATTCTGATGCTCTGACATTCAGATGCTTTGACACGTGGGGCCTTGCCGACCCTGGAGCAAGTACCTCTCGCAGGTTTAGCCAATTCCTACTGATGGTAAAGAGCTCACCCGCAAGAGTACTTTTCACACACAAACCAACTGATCTAGGGTTCACGGCCCAGTCATTTCCTTCACACTTGGGCCGCCACTCACCTGCTCTAATCAATCCTGGGCAAAGTGCCAGACAACTAGTGATGGCTCCTGTGTCTTAAATATTCTAAAATGCTTCAAGCTAGCTAATTGAAGCCTATCTGTTCCTGTAGGAGCCACAGTGAAGTCTTTCCTGACACAGTTTCCTCTCTTCCCACCTCCTCACTGGTTTTCCTCATGTGGCCCCCCATGGCCTTGCCTGCCTCCTCTGAAACAAACTATGTCTTCAGTGGCAATCATCTCCTAATGATTGGTCTTACTAGCCTCCAATTTCTACTAACAGATGATCCCTGGACAACACTGGGATTAAGCACAGATCCTAAAATCCATATATAACTTTACTCTTCATATCTGAGGTTCCACATTTGCAGTTTCAACTGACCACAGATTTGGTAGTATTGTAGTATTTACTGTTGAAAAAAATTGCCTATGGTGGATCCTCACAGTTCAGATTCGTGTTGTTCAAGGGTCAACCGTACTATCTCTAAAAACAGTTTTCCTCAAGTATACTGTGAGCACTTTAAGAGAAGAGATGACCTTTCACATTTTCCTAGTATCCTCATAGTACTTCATTTAGTGTGATCAGTGTTAGCTTTTCAATAAATACTTGCTACTTGATTCCATTTAGGACCTTTGTGTTAAATTGAAAACAATTCTCTGGAAAAACTCAAATATTTACTTAAATGATGTGAATTGCACTCTACTATAATTCTTCAAGAAAATTGGTGTAAGACCAGGTGAAAGATTAAGATTAGAGGCTTTCTAATTAACTCTTTTTTATATCTTTCATTCATGTTTTTAAATAGCCAAATGAGGCTCATGATTTGATATTTTAATAGCCTTTTAAAAAACAGGTTCTCACCTGCTTTGAAAACCATATACATGAAGCCAAGAGCAGGTTAAAACCTGGTCACCTCATTAATACCCTTAGTGAGGGTCAAAGGCAGGTTAGAATTCGGTCATCTCATTACTACTTATTTAGGCACCTCCAATTTAGTAGCCAGGCAAGGTATTAATGAGGTGACTGAGTTCTAGCCCACTTCTGATGCAAGTAAAGGCGCAATGTTTAAGGTAGATGACAACATATTGTGAAAACTGCAACCCAACTAGAGAAACAGTATGGTTGCAAGATTGTTAAGAATAATACTAATACCTTCTTATCATGCTTACCACATTTCATACTCAAATGTGTTTGCTGTATTATGGGCTTCCCAAGTGGTGCAGATGGTAAAGAATCCACCTGCCAAGGCAGGAGACACAGGAGACATGGATTCGATCCCTGAGTTGGGAAGAGCCCCTGGAGTAGGAAATGACAACCCACTCCAGGACTCTTGCCTGGAAAATTTCATGGACAGAGGAGTCTGGCGAGGGCTACAGTCCATGGGGTCGCAGAGTCGGACACAACTGAGCATGCTGTGGCTTGCTGCGTTATGTCATTTCATGACGCAACAGCTCTGTGTGAAAGGTCCTATTATTATCATTTGACAGGTGAGAACACTGAAACTCAGAGAGGTTAAGTAACTTATCCAAGGTCACACAGCAAATAATTGGCAGAAATGGTCTGCCTTCCTTTAGTGGCATCACTCTCTATTTGTCCTTTCCTAGCCCTACCTTAATGTTTGTGAAGACTTTCTGGGTGATTTTTCTGAACAGCTGGATGTGAGAAGTACTGAACTTTGGCAGTGCTTTATAAACTGGGGTTCATGACGTACTTGTGTGTAACAAAGTCAACTTGGTGGTTTGAAGCAACTGTGCCAAAATTAAACAGAATGAAATAGAGATTATCAGAGTCTATTATATGCAGTAAGGATAAATATTTTTCATGAAGCTTTGCTTTAGTTTTACATATGTATATACAGGATCTGGATGAACATCAATTTCTTGCTTTGATGGTTTTATGGGTTCAAAACCATTTGAGAAACACTAGCTTGGGGCTTTGAATTGGCAGTAGAAGCTGAAGAGCAGAATGCACTGGTCTTGAAGGAGAGGTCTGTATTGTTAAAAGTATTTCCCTAACCATTGTCTCCTTGGGAATCTTTGATGAGGGATGAGGAATCAGTTAAGAGCTGCAGGAATGGGACAGGCTTCTGTAGCAGAAAAGGCCTTTAAGAAAAGAATACCTCACTCATTTGTCCTTTAAATGTAGAAGGCCTCATGGTTTTTGTGGTTACATTTCTCAGCTTGTTAGGCTGGAAGTTTTTCAGCTAACATGGTCATGTAGAGACATGTGACTTTGATTCTTACATGATAAACCTGAAGGAGTCTGCATAGAGCAGGCTTGCTATGAGTTACACTCTAATCCTCTTGTGGCAGCAGACAAGATGTTTCCTTATTTTTGCAGCTGCCACTGACTTTGGTTTGGACCAAACCACTATCAGCTGCAGAAATGACACAATTAGGATTTTTAATACTAATGAAACTAATATGGTTCAAGAAGTTGGGCAAAGTAAGTTGTACCAAATGTTACAGTTTGTTTTTTTCTGAATAATATTTCTTGGTACATTGGAAAGTTGGCCTCAATTTGAGCTTTCCTTTGAGGAGTTTCTTTGAATTATTCACATTTGAAAGGAACAAAACTGAACTTGTAGAACCTGATATGCAAGCCCATACTGTCAAACTTGATGTTGAACAAGGTCACTGTAACTTTAAAACAAAACAATTGTCAAATGCCTTTTATTTACTGCTTCGTAGAAGAAAGGAGAAAATTAAAAGAATTTAAAATGGTTTGTATAAAATGGATAAGCAACAAGGATTTACTGTTTAGTGCAGTATCAGTACCCTTGAATAAACTATAATGGGAAATAATCTGAAAAATATATGTGTATAATTGAATTATTTTGCTGTACACTTAAAACTAACACAGTGTTGTAAATCAACTGTACTTCAATTGAAAAAGGAAAATGAAATTCCACCAACAAGCTTTAAAAGAAGAATTAAATGTGACGTTGGGTGTTTATGTTGTCTCTTTAGTCATGTCCAACTCTTTGTCAATCCCACAGACTATAGCCCATCAGGCTGCTTTGTCCATGGGACTCTCCAGGCAAGAATACTGGAGTGGGTTGCTAAGCCCTCCTCAGTGTAGGGCACATATTACCATTGGTATTTTCCTGCAGACTCTACTGAAATTCCTCTAAGCATGTTGCCCAATATTTTCTCATCTTGCTAAATAGTATCTTCTCTTCTAGGTTGGTACATGAGCTCAAGACTGCCTACACATGTCCATTCTTATTTACTCTTCTATTAGTGCTAGTGACCAGGACACTTTTTGTCTCCCCAGCAATGCTCCTCCAATGCTACCCATTAAATTGAGGTTTTCAAGTGGAGCCATGAGAGCAAAATATAACATCTTATTCTCATATTTAAAAATTTTTTTATTAAAATCTGGACATTTGGTGAAGGATTGCAGTGCTCAAAATTAGCCTGATAACTTCCCAGAATGCTTCCTTATCTTATCCTAGATTACATTATACAATCACTGATGGTTTTCTTTCTCAAAGAGAAAAATTGCCAGCAATATCAAGGTACAGAGTGGGACAGGAAATTACTTGGGTGTTATTGAAGGCAGTATCCCTTTGAAGGGGAGTTCTCATATTTCGGGGTATGAGGACTGGCCCCAGTGGAATGCATGTGGTTGCCAGAAGGAAAAGCAATACGAAGATTGTATTCCCCATGAGTGATCAGTTCAGTTCAGTTGCTCAGTCGTGTCTGACTCTTTGCATCCCCATGGACTGCAGCACACCAGGCTTCCCTGTCCATCACCAACTCTGGGAGCTTGCTCAAACTCATGTCCATTGACTTGGTGATGCCATCCAACCATCTCACCCTCTGTTATCCCCTTCTCCTCCTGCTTTCAATCTTTCCAATCATCAGAGTCTTTTCCAATAAGTCAGTTCTTTGGCCAAAGTTTTGGAGTTTCAGCTTCAACATCAGTCCTTCCAATAAATATTCAGGACTGATTTCCTTTAGGATTGACTGGTTTGATCTTCTTGCAGTCCAAGGAACTCTCAGGAGTCTTCTCCAATACCACAGTTCAAAAGCTACCATGAGTGGTAGCTGCTAGAAATTTGAGTCAAAAGAAATGAGTGCTTCAAGCTGCATCTTGGAAACTCATTGTGGAGCACTCTTTACCAATTTACAAGAAAATGGAATCATTCCTCACAGCAATGGACAAGTACTATCTGTCAGGATGTCTAAGATAATGAAATAGCATATGGCAGTCAGGAACAAACACTATATCAGTATAGTGTTCTCCTGTTGGAGTAAAATGAAATAAGCCTTTTGTAATAGTCTCTAGAGTTTCTAAACAGTTAAAAAGTGAGTACAATGCTGGACTTCCTGCTAATGTAGCATTTAAGAACCAAAGAAATTAAAAAATAAAAGGATTGTGATTGTATTTGTAATTAACTTTACAACGCTATTTATATTGGATATGTGTGTGTATTTAACCTTAGTTACCATTCAGAAATATACAAATAAACTTTATTTATATGAATCATAATTACACTTGAAGAAATAAAGAATGATAGTTTCAAAAGTGTCTTTCTAGATCACATTTGTGAGAAAGGTGAAAAAGTCTTATGGCTAAATGTGGATTTTTAAAAATATTGGAGTCTTACTGTCCATGAGAATTGCTGAATCATCACTCTTCTACTTGAGAAAAGTTTTGTTAGAGCAGAGAGCATGTAGGGGAGCCTGCTGCTGCTGCTGCTAAGTCGCTTCAGTCGTGTCTGACTCTGTGCGACCCCATAGATGGCAGCCCACCAGGCTCTCCTGTCCCTGGGATTCTCCAGGCAAGAACACTGGAGTGGGTTGCCATTTCCTTCTCCAATGCATGAAAGTGAAAAGTCAAAGTGAAGTCGTTCAGTCATACCCAACCCTCAGTGACCCCATGGACTACAGCCTACCAGGCTCGTCTGTCCATGGGATTTTCCAGGCAAGAGTACTGGAGTGGGGTGCCATTGCCTTCTCCAAGTGGAGCCTGCAGTTTGCTGGAAATCTCATTTCTATGAGATAGAAGGAAGATGAAGAGCTCGCAGTAGTCAATATGTTTGACATTTTTAGAAACTTCATCATCAGAGAAGAAGCAATTAATGTATGAAAATTATTTCATAAAAAGAAAAGCACTTAGATTTTTCTCAGGGTAAAAAACATCGCCAGATGCAACAGTAAATAGTCTGTAGATGAAAGACACCTGAACAGGGAGGGAGGTGAAGGAGAGAATTGGGAACGGGTGGTCAAAGAAGAGTTTTAAGACCACAACTCAGGAAACTGGGAGCCTGAGGAGGGGTCTGAGACACCACCACTGATGCTCATGACATTCTCTCCTAGGAAGGGGACTGGGGGGTAATGTCAACTGAACAAAACATTATTATAATAGCCAACTGCTGCCTTCAAAAACCCAAAGCAAACAGATGTCCACATCTGAAAGTGAAGCAACCATCTTGTGTTTTATTCCCGTTTTCACTCTCTTTTTAATTCAGTCCCGGTAGAGTATCCTAGTTTGCATCATTTTCCCTTTCAGCACTTTGAATATATCATACCATTCCCTTCTGGACTACAAAGTTTGCGCAGAAAAATCAGCTATTATCCTTGCAGTCATTTCCTTGGATAAGACTATTTGTTCTACTCTTGCTGCCTTTAAAATTTCCTCTTAACATTTTAGAATTTCCTCTTATCATTTTAATTATAATGTGTCTTGGTGAGGGTATGTTTTGTTTCACCTTATTTGGGACCCTCTGTCATTCCTATACATAGATATATGTTTCCTTCTTCAGGTTTGGGAAGTTTTCAGCCATAATTTTATCAAATACAGTTTCAACCCTCTTTTCTCTCTATTCTTCTGAAACCCCTGTAATGTAAATGTTGATATGCTTAATTTCTCACAGGTCCCTGAAAATATTCTCATTTTATGAATTTGTTTTCCTTTTTCCAGATCCAATTGGGCAACTTTCATATTTTATCTTCCAGATCACTTATGCATTCTGTATCACCTCAGTGCACTTCACTTCAGTCACTCAGTCCTGTCCAACGCTTTGCGACCCCATGGACTGCAGCACGTCAGGCCTCGCTGTCTATTAGCAACTCCCAGGGATTACCTAAACTTAGGTCCATTGAGTTGGTGATGCCATCAAACCATCTCATCCTCTGTTGTCCCCTTCTCCTGCTGCCTCCAATCTTTCCCAGTATCAAGGTCTTTTCCAATGAGGCAGTTCTTCACATCAGGTGGCCAAAGCATTGGAGTTTCAGCTTCAACATCAGTCCTTCCAATGAACACTCAGGACTGATCTCCTTTAGGATGGACGGTTGGATCTCTTTGCAGTCCAAGGCACTCAAAAGTCTTCTCCAACACCAAAGTTCAAAAGCATCAATTCTGTGGCACTCAGCTTTCTTCACAGGCCAACTCTCACATCCATACATGACTAATGGAAAAACCATAGCTTTGACTAAATGACCTTTGCTGGCAAAGTTATGTCTCTGCTTTTTAATATGCTGTCTAGGTTGGTCATAACTTTTCTTCCAAGGAGTAAGCGTCTTTTAATTTCATGGCTACAGTCACCATCTGCAATGATATTGGAGCCCCCCAAAATAAAGTCTGTCACTGTTTCCACTGTGTCCCTATCTATTTCCCATGAAGTGATGGGACCAGATGCCATGATCTTAGTTTTCTGAATGTTGAGCTTTAAGCCGACTTTTTCACTCTCCTCTTTCACTTTCATCAAGAGGCTCTTTAGTTCTTTGCTTTTTGCCAAAAGTGTGGTGTCATCTGCATATCTGAGATTATTGATATTTCTCCTGGCAATCTTGATTCCAGCTTGTGCTTCAACCAGCCCAGCATTTCTCATGATGTACTCTGCATACAAGTTAAATAAGCAGGGTGACAATATACAGCCTTGATGTACTCCTTTTCCTATTTGGAACCAGTCTGTTGTTCCATGTCCAGTTCTAGCTGTTGCTTCCTGACTGGCATACAGATTTCTCAAGAGGCAGGTCAGGTGGTCTGGTATTCCCATCTCTTGAAGAATTTTCTACAGTTTGTTGTGATCCACACACTCAAAGGCTTTGGCACAGTCAATAAAGCAGAAATAGATGTTTTTCTGGAACTCTCTTGCTTTTTCGATGATATAGCAGATGTTGGCAACTTGATTTCTGGTTGCTCTGCCTTTCTAAAACCACCTTGAACATCTCGTAGTTCATGGTTCACAAATTATTGAAGTCTGACTTGGAGAATTTTGAGCATTATTTTATCACCATGTGAGATGAGTGCAATTGTGCAGTAGTTCGAGCATTCTTTGGCATTGCCTTTCTTTGGGATTGGAATGAAAATGACCTTTTCCAGTCATGTGGCCACTGCTGAGTTTTCCAAATTTGCTGGCATATTGAGTGTAGTACTTTCACAGCATCATCTTTTAGGATTTGAAATAGCTCAACCGGTATATTATCACCTCCACTAGCTTTGTTCATAGTGATGCTTCCTAAGGCCCACTTGACTTCACTTTCCAGGATGTCTGGCTCTAGATGAGTGATCACACCATCATGATTATCTGGGTCGTGAAGATCTTTTTTGTACAGTTCTTCTGTGTATTCTTGCCACCTCTTCTTAATATCTTCTGCTTCTGTTAGGTCCATACCATTTCTGTCCTTTATTGAGTATCACCTAGTCTGCTTTAAGCCTTTTATTGTGTTTTTCATTTCAGTTTTTGTATTCTTCAGTTCTGACCTTATCTTTTTATATATATATTTCTAGTTCCTTGTTAAAATTCTCCCTGTATTTGTTTATTCTTTCCCCTAATTCAATTAGCATTTTTGTTACTAATGTTTTGAATTCTTCATCTGGTACTTTACTTTTGTTGTTTTTTTTCAGAGGTTCTCTTTTTCTTTCAGTTGAGATAAATTCTTATCTTCTCATCTTGCTTAAATTTCTGTTCTTTTTGAAATTAGGTGATATGATTTCTGATGGCAGTCTTGAAGATTTGTCCTTATGTGGGTGCATCCTTAAACAGTCTCCATGTACTCAGTGGCTTTAGTGGCAGAGCTGGATTTGACATGAACACAAGCCATATTTATCCTCAGGCTTTTCTGCTATCTATCACCTTGGTAGGTCAGCCTGGAGAAGCATGGATTAGGAACTCTCTTCAGAGAGTGAGGTTTTAGCTTGAACTTCTCCTCTCCTCAGTGGCCATCACTACCCTGTCAGGGGCAGGATGGACCTCAAGTTATTGAACCAGCAGCCATGAGGTTCAGGTCTGAGCTGGGTCCATTCCCTGTAAGAGAGTGTCCCCTCACCCCTTTCCCTCTTGGTACTCATAGGTTTGTTCTGTACATTTGAATCTCTGTTTCTGCTTTGCAATAAGTTCATCTGTACCAGTTTTCTAGCTTCTTAATATAAGCAATTCTGCATATAACAAAAACAATATTTGGTTTTCTCTAATTTACTTCATTCTGTATGATAGTTTCTAGGCCTATTCACATCTCTGCAAATTGCATTGTGGAAATTAGGATTGTACTGTTTTGAACAAAAATAATTTTACTTCTGCTTTCCCAATCCATCTAGGACTTCCAGAACAGTATTGGATGAAAAGGATGAGTCAACTTCCTTTATCTGTTCCTTATTATAGAAAAAAGCCATTAGGTACAATGTTGTAGATTTATGTTAGATGGCTTTTATCAATTTTAGGAAGTTCCTTGTAGTCCTGTTTCCTAAGATTTTGTATCATAAATGAGTGCTGAATTTTGCCAAAAGGTTTTTATGTGTTTTCTTAGAAGATAATATTTTTTCTTCTTTAGTTTGCTAAAATGTTAAATTGCATTGATTGTTCATCAGCTTATAAAACTATCCCTAGCATGAACCCTACTTAGTAGTATTAAAACTAGTTTCTGGATTCTATTTGTCACATTTCCTTAAGAATTCTGCAGTTAAGTTCACAGTGTATTGGCTTGTAGCCTTCTTTGCTGTAATATCTTTGAATGGCATTGGTATCTGTAGTTTGGCCTTGTAGACGGAGTAAGGAAGTTTTCCTTTCCCTTATAGTTTCTCATAGGATAATTTGAAGAAAATAAATTCTTCTAGGACTATAGATTTAGAAATAAACAACATAAGGTGAGATTGGAATCCTGTGTTTTATAATGTTTTACAATATACATACTATAATGTTTTATATGTACTACTATATAGAAAAATAAGTAACTAATAAGAACTTACTGTATAGCACAGGGAACTCTACTCAGTGCTCTGTGGGGACCTAAATGGGAAGGAAATCTAAAAGATTACAAATGAACATTAAAACCAATAAATATGTTATCTAGTTATGTTTGTTATTGTGAATTCTATAGAGGAGAATTATAAGTCAGACAATCTAAAAGAGAAGCTTCTTGTGCAAACAATTTAATATTTTGAAAGCAAAGCTTATATTACATCAACAAATAACAGTAATGTGGAAGGTGTAGACAGGAAAGTGAAGATGTGTTGGGTTTCTCATCTTATATAGGGTAGAATTAACCTTTTCATTTCTGGCTTTCAAACTTTAAAAATAGGAGTAAAATGTTTTTATAGTACTTAAATTTTATTAGTGGTAGAACTAAAAGCAGCTTATATACCTACCAAGTTTCTGCTGAATTTGAGAGGAAATATAAATGGTCCATATGTTGTACATATGTATGTATGGTCCCTATGTTGTGTGTGTGTGCACACTTACTTATGACTGTGCATGCATCCGCACATATTTACCAATGAGAAAAATAAATAAGTGAAGCCCAAGATGAAAACTACAATTAGAATTTGAGACAAAATAAATTTTGTGAAAGTGATAGCTGCTCAGTCATATCCGACTCTTTTTGGCTCTATGACTGGAGCCTACCAGTCTCCTCTATCCATGGAATTCTCCAGGCAAGAATACTGGAGTGGGTTGCCTTTTCCTTCTCCAGGGGATCTTCCTCATCCAGGGATTGAACCCAGGTATCCTGCAGTTGGGGTCTTTACCATCTGAGCCACCAGGCATGTTTATTTTTATAAAAAAACAGCTATATGCTTCTTAAACAGATACTCTAAAGTCAAAATGTCAGAGAATGTTCAACAATAATCAGAACAACAATGGATGCTCAAGAATTATCAAGCAAGGACAGACAAACAAAAAAGATGTAGAAGTTAAAATGTAAGGTAAAAAACTTAAGCAGGACTAGAGAGGCGTCAATAAAATGTATATACACAAATGAAGAAAGAACAATAACATATATATTAATATTAATATAACAACTAATTTCAGGCCAAAAATAAGCCAAAAAAAAAAAAAAGCCAAAAAAAGCCTTAGAAAAAAATTAATCAAACACAGTGATTTTAGTGACATTATACACCCATTTCTGCTTTTAACAAGTTAAACTAGCTAAAAAATTAATAGTATAGAAATCTCAAGTTGTATAGCTAGTAAGGTGCTTATGGATAAATATGTATATAAAATGTATAATATCACAAATCATAGACTAAAACTTACTTAACTATATTAAACTTTTCATTGAAGAATACTGTCATAAACCTCCATGTACCTATCATTCATCTTCAATAACAATTAACTCCTACTCTTTATCACTCCATCTCACTGGTTTATTTTAAAGGAAATCCAAGGCATCACACCATTTAGCAACTACCTTTCACTTTTTATTTCTGACACATAATTTCAATAATGTTATTATGTTAAAAATGAACAATTGTTACTAAATAATCAAATATATTTTTAATGATTAAATTTTTCCATTTGTCTCAAAAGCAAAAAATTGTTTATTAAAATTAGAATGATTGCAAATCAAAAACAAAGTAACAGCTACAATCAGAATATCAACCGTACACTCAAGCACACAAGAAAAATTCTAGAAGGAACTAATCAAAATACTAACAATGTTTTTCTGTGTGGTAAAGTTGAAACTTTTAAAATTATCTCTTTATACCATCTAATAATTTTCTAAATTTCTTAGTAAATATTAAAAAGACCGTTGCAACTATCCATTATCATGACTAAACTAATGATGTGTTTGTTAAACAAGACCAGTTTAATCTGGTTAAGAATGGTAATCAAATTATTAGCTGTTGAGTGTCTTTTCTTAGTACAATTAACTTATAAAGAATTTGTCTATGTGTGAAATAAAAAAAGATAGTGGGATCATTAATAAAAAAAATTCTTTTTCAATATTATTTTGTCCCTATGTGGAATTTTAAAGCCTGGTCCCTATTAGCCATCATGCTTATTAAACTTCAAAAAAGTAACTCTCCTTAACCAACTGCATTGCATTTTCAGACTTATTGCCAAGTAGAGTCCAGAAACAGTTAAAGTGGTGGTAGTAAAAAGTATGCATAATTGTATTACTATGCTATTTATATCCAAGAAGCTCATTTCAGGAAATAGTCTAGATATTCAGTGGTATGTTGAACCATAGGTCTGTTTCATGTTTTGTCCCTGCTAAGCTGATGTTCCTGCATGAAGCTAACTGCACTTAAACTCATATTTATTATTGTCTCTGGCCTCTCGCTGAGGCTTCTTAAGACAGTGTTACAAGATCTTCTGTATGGACTTTCTAGAGATTGCTCTTGTTTCTCTGGTATTAAAAGGCAAAGTCATTTGGTAGATAGCAAAATGCAAATATGTGTAGGCTGTCCCTTTCATCCTCTTCCTCCTTGTTCATACATACCACACACACACGTGCAGGCACACACACACACATGGACATATACCACACACACCCTTTCTTTGCTAAGGATTTATGATAACTCCAAGGATCTATTGATCTCAAAACTTAGGCTGAGGAGAAATACTCCAGGGATGAAAATAGAGACCTACCTTGTATTTCCCAACTCTTTTTATCATTACCTAATTTTCTTGCCGTTCTACTCTTTTGTTGATTATCTGATGTGTTGTCTTCCCAGGTGTTTACAAATTTAAATTTTGGATTTGAATTTTCATTGCAAAGAAGACATATTTAACAAAACTTCAGTTCTAGAATTCAAGTTTTAGTTACAAACAAGTCAGGGAAGAAGGGTGGGTGGGCATCAGCATGTTTAGAGTCAGTGAGGGGAAATTTCCATAGTTCCCCCTAAATCATGCAAAATTAGTAGTAAGTAGTACATTCTTCTAGGCCTGGGTAGGACAACATGTGAGCTGGCTGATACTCTGTTCTCTACCTCCAACACATACACTTACCCAAAGGTACATACCAAGTATACAATAGAGGTTTTGAACAAAGGCGACTCTCCACAGCTGGTCAAAAGCAATTGCTTATGTGTATGATTTAAGGGGCACCAATAAAGATAGTGAATCCCAATCACCCTCTGGCCTGCCATGGTGTCTACTATAACACCATTAATGTAACTTCTTTGAGTTATAGCAGTTCAGCCCTAATGGAGGAAGTAGCAGTCACCTTTTAGATCCAGTTAAAATATTTGTATTTAGTTAAAAGATCAGTTGGCAGTTGTCTTTGGAAGAGAAGTAGAGAGCTTGGGAAATTGTGTGTTACCAGAAGAGGTATTGCAAGGAAAAGCCCTGCCCTACCTGGACAGCATGAAGAGGGCGGCTTTCTTGAAAGACTGTTGTCTAATGAATTATTTCAGTGTTTTTCTTAACTCCTTCTTGCAAATTCAATTCCATGTTTCTCTCCAAAAATGTTTAAATTTTGGTCCAGCTGTTCTAGTCCCATTCTGCTGCCTTACTTTTGGTTTTTCAATTATGTTCCTCTAAAATAGTTTATCTTATGGTGATTTTAAGCCTCAGAAAATAGTTTGAACATGGAACAATATAAATGTCTTGGGTTGTACAAGTGTAAATATTCCCATGTAATAAATGAGATGCTTTTGTGTTTTGAGTTCAAGTTAATGGTAAGTTGTATACTAAGATACAGTAAACTGAATGTAGTAACATAACACCTACATTTATACAACTGAGCTCTAATGTTTGAGGTATATAGAAATACAATTAGACCTTAGCTGAGCAAAACATTTATGCTGGCTTGTTTCTGAAATATGATTTTCTACACTCTGCGTACCTTGAATCTGACACTCAAATAAATCCCCAGAAGAGAAGTGTGCTGAGAGAAGAAAGTTAACTCCCCTGGAACCATTACCTCTGCTTTTCTTTGAGTTCTACTTCATACATGCTCACGAAAGACAAAAACCTGCAACAGACCTTTGAAACAACAATAAGGATTTCTAGTTTAATATCACAAGTCAGAAATGGTTCAAGGCTCCAGTTTCCAATTCTAACTCTTTCCCTTGACTTCTAGTTGAAACATCCATGAATGTACAGTTTAAAGACCAAAACTGGTGTCACCCCTAAGAAGTAAAAGGAAAGAACATGTCAAAGATCCAGGGTAAAAAGACAGTAATTGCATTGGTTTTGAAGCCCACGAATATTCCCATCTTCATGATCTTAAATAGCAAAGACAGCCTCAAAGCAGCATGACTCTTTGAGATATCAGCTGCTATACCTGGCTCTGAAAATATGGGCAGAGCCCAGCTCACACAGACTTTAGTCCAAGTAATTTTAAAAATTTTGGTCTTTATCTAAAGCACAGTGAGAATCTATTGGAGAGTTTTAAACAGGAGAGAGGTTTATACTTTTAAATAATCACAAAGGCTGCAGTTCAGAGAATCATTCGTAAAATAGCAGGAATGTGTTCAAGATTGGAAAAGATGATAGCGCTGGAGTCAGGGACAAATGGAGGGTTTTAGGAGATAATCCAGGAGGAGGTATTGACAAAATGGCGAAGCCCTGAAGCCTGATTGGCTGTAAGTGCGTGGCAGAATCAGAGAAGTAAAAGCTAAAAATAAAAAACACATGCTTAGCTGTAAGAAATTTATTTACGAGTGTACATGAACTCCCAATCCCGACCCCCCTCCCCGATCCTGCCCCACACCATCTCTCTGGACTATCCTCGTGACTCAGTCCCAAGCATCCTACATCCTGCATCGAACCTAGACCGGCGATTCATTTCACTTATGATATCATACATGTTGCACTGCCATTTTCCCAAATCATCCCTCCCTCTCCCCCTCCCACAGAGTCCAAAAGGCTGTTCTATACATCTGTGTCTCTTTTGCTGTCTCGCGTACAGGTTTATCATTACCATCTTTCTAAATTCCATATATATGTGTAAGTGTACTGTATTGGTGTTTTTCTTTCTGGGTTACTTCACTCTGTATAATCGGCTCCAGCTTCATCCACCTCTTTAGAACTGATTCAAATGTATGTTGTTGTATGGCAGAAACCAACACAATGCTATAAAGCAATTATCCTCTAATTATAAATTTTAAAAATTAAGTGTTCATTCCTTATCCTCATCAACAGTGTCTGAGGAAACAAATATTTCATGTATCATTGTTTAAAAAGGTTCGAAGCAGGACGCAGGATACTTGGGACTGGTGCACGGGGATAATCCAGAGAGACGGTGTGGGGCGGGAAGGGGGAAAGGGGGTTGGGATTGGGAGTTCATGTACACTCGTGCTGATTCATGTCAATGTATAGCAAAATGAATACAGTATTGTAAAGCAAAACAAACTAAAAAATAAAAATTAATGTAAAAAAAGAAATTTATTTAATTTAATCCAGCATCTCTTCCTACTTAAAAACAACAAAAATGGGGGCAAAAAAGTCTATGAAACAGGGAATAAAAGGAAGCTTCCTTCTAGAGATAGACCATATCAGTCAAAATAATAGACAAGTTCTTATAATGCAGTTTCATAAAATATAGTTTTATATAATATAATTTCAATTCTAGAATGTTTACCATTTCAGGATTTAATGTTTCTGAAATCAAGTGTGCCCTACAATTACAACTTTAACCTGTTAGTAGCCAGCAACCAGAAGACTATGTCACATGCCATCTAGACTGTACAGAATTGCTCAGTCTCTCACTTCTCTCTTAATATCTTAGAGAGATAAAATCCCCCTTCTAAAGTCAAATGCTCCTCTGTTACTCTCCCAAGGCTATCTTCTTTCCATGCATTTTTATTCTTCTGTTTAATAGTCAGACAGACATAGATTCAAATTCCATATTTCCTCCTTATTAGTTATGTCACTTTGACCAGATAATTTAAGCTATCAGAATTTCAGCCTTATCATCTTAAAGTGGGGATGAGTGAACACTTATATTCCAGCATTACTTTGGTTTAGGAGGGATGTATTTGTGAAATATCTTACTTATAACTGATAAATTATGAATAGTGAATGTTATTATATTATTTCATCAAGGTGCTCCTCTTTCATGATATGCTACAAGGAAGGGAATGAAATTAAATAATATTAAAATCAACTTAATATGTACCAAACTCTACTCATCATATCTTCACCTTCACATTTTTTCCATGACAGCTTTATTTCCTCATTATATCCCAATTCATGTGGCAGATGTTCCTTCATTCTTTGATTTCCCTCATCTAGCTAGGATTCTAATATTTTCTCTGTTGCTCAGTCTTACTGCCTCTATTTCCAAAATTTGCTTATATTTATCTCTGTCTTTCCATTTTGTTTATTTTCATTCACCCTGCCATCAACTCTTAACCATCAGCAACCTTAAATCACTATAGTAACCATCTAGAATGTGTTACCCACTTCTATTCTCTCATTATCCCCTGCCAGCATCTGTCCTTCTGCCTGAGGCCATGTTGCTATGTACAGTCTCAAAAAAAATTTGGAAGTTTCCCAATAAATATTCAAACTCACCATTTAAGCTCTTCCATATCCTGTTTACATTCAAACCTTACAATCTGATGTCCCATTATTCTTCTACAAAATCTTCATAGCTCAACAACCTTAGACTACCTGCTACTTTACAAACACTCTGAATTTTCTTCTGTTTGAAAATTCATATTTTCCTTCTGCCTGTACATCTCATTAAAATCAATGATTGAAACCCTTTTTTTTTACTTAAGGTTTAGCTAAAATGCTTGTTTTTCCATTATACTTTTTCCTTAATTCCGCCCATTTAGCCAACTCTAAAGAAGTCTGACTTCTCTGAAATGCCAAAGCGCTTTAGACCACACATGTGCTCCTTGTCATATAAGGATTTGCAGAAGTTATTATGAAACCTGTAAGAACCCTGGGAAGCTAATCATTGTGTGCTTTTTCAAAAAAGATACATTCTAGGTATGTTTTTACAATATTTGGAGAAGAGCATGAATATTGTGCGGTGAATGAACAGAAATTAACCACCTTCATTCAAATTGTTCTCTCTAAAAATTCAGCCTTGGATACCCAAATCTTATTTCAAAGCAATAGCAAAATCCAATACACTTGTTTTAAAATTAACTTTAATAATAATCTATTATTTAAATAATTTCCTTAAGAATATTCCTTACCCTACATTCAAACTGTCCTATCAAGGGTTTCTTCTACCACTTGTAAGGATTTCTGGCATACACATTGTCTTTATTTTATTTTATGTATTATGCCCCAATGAAGTTTTAGTACTCTACATAGACTTATATCCCAGGCAAATTAGCTGCCTATCTTATTTACACTTATTTTGATCTCTGGGGAACTTGTGGTATGAAACAATCATTGCAGAAAATATCTCAACTCTTTGAAGCAAAATAAATTATGTCATAAATAACTGCATGTTTTTAGTTCGTACTAACTCAATGAACACCTATTTTGGGGGAGAAAGGTAAGTTCAATGGGCATTTGAAAAAAATATTTGATGATAGCAAGTGATGGAGGGGAAAGCAAATTTAACTCTGAATACTAATTTATTGCCGCCCTTAACAATTTTAGTCTAATCGGACACATCTTCCTCTCTTTACTGATGGTTGCCATTTCAATTTTTATTACTTTATTTTGACATTTACATTCCTGGACATAAATTGTTAGTAATGCCAACATTACATGTACTGATAAACTACTCTGAAGGATTTTTAACATGCACACATACATTATGTTTATTTTAATTGGTGTACTGCAGTATTTGTAGTGCAATACAAAGATGAAAACAGTTCAGATTAATGACTCTTTCATCTCCCATTTTGACAGACACTTTTTCAAAGCACTAGTATTACCCACTTAGAAAGTGGATTGATGCCAATGCTCAGAGCATTACTTCTTCCTTCAGCGCACCAGATGGGACTAAAAATGCAAAATATTTTCTACAACAGCTGTATCTTTGACAACAAAATTAATACCACCCAAAATACCACTGCTATGTGAAGAAAATAATGATCAGGCTCTTCAGTCTAATATAACTAGCCCCATCTTAAGGTTATAGTAAGAAACAAATATTAACAAAAACAAAAAATAAATCTGATCACCTCTTGCTAGATGTGTCACGTGTTATGTCTGGTGTCAAAAACCAGAAGTGTAACCCTGAGTACATTTATCATGGGACAGCTGCTCCTCTCAGAATGTGAATTACACCTTCCCCTGGAGCGACCATTAATCCATTGACACCTTTTCACCACTAAACTTTCTCAGAGAACATCATATTTTTATCTTAACCTCTGTCTTTATTTGTTTGAGGAAGTAAATCTCATAAGGAGGATTTGCCTAGAAGTTAATTTTGAAATTCTTTAGGTTGAATAATATTTTCTTTTTTATTGTAAGATTTAAAAGATCTTATGAAGAATATGAGGACTTGAAGCCTGATTTAAAATAGGGTTTGAAAAATGTAACTTAAATCCAACAGTATGATGAACCTATACATCTGATTTGTGTATCCCCACAAAAATATTAAACAGGTTATGAGTGAGAAAGTCAGAGTCTGAGGACAGAGATGACAATGAGTTTTAGAGAATTAAAGTGTTAATAAATACCTGTAGGAATATGAAATAATAGTAGCAAGGATCACATCATATAAATTATATACATTTGTATACTTTACACAATTATATAAACTATGTATTTTATATAATTGTTAGAAAATAAAGAATGCAACATCCTAAGCTTTCAAAGTAATGTTAGGTGGATACTATTATTAGGTTGGTGCAAAAGTAATTGCGGTTTTGCACTGTTGAGCTTTGCTTTTTGAAATGGAATACATTATTAAGTAAATGTAGTTATGGTATACATCATTTTAATGTGCATTTCTTGCTTTATATATTTTTTGCTCATGACATTACTTGCTGTTTGTGTGTGTGTCTGTCGCTCAGTTGTGTCCGAATCTGCGACCTCAACAACTGTAGCCCACCAGGCTCCTCTGTCCAAGGGATTCTCCAGGCAAGAGTACTGGAGTGGGTTACCATTTCCTTCACCAGGGGATGTTCCTGATCCAGGGATTGAACCCACATTTCCTGCATTGCAGGCAGATTCTTTACTGTCTGAGCCACCAAGGAAGTCCCCTCAATTTTCAGATATTATAAACATTCAGTTGTTGGAGAGGAAACTGAGGCACACTGACTCCCCACCCCAGGCCTCTATTTGCCAGTCCAAAATCTAGCGTTTACCCTCCTGCTCTCCACCCCCAGCAGAATAAGCTACATTTAGGCAGCTTTTTGCCAGGGGGTGGGTCTCAGGAGTCCATCTGGTGGCCTGTGTGGGAGAAAGATGGCCAGGGTCCAGTTTATTTTGTATTTATTTCAGACTAGGAAAATGATGTTATTCAAAAGCAAATTCAAGCAATTTTCTTGTTCAAGTTCAAAATGGGTCATAAAGCAGTGGAGACACTTCACAATATCAACAACACATTTTGCCCAGGAACTGCTAACAATGCACAGTGCAATGGAGGTTCAAGAAGTTTTAAAAAGGAAACAAGAACCTTGAAGATGAGGAACACAGTGGTCAGCCATCAGTTCAGTTCAGTTCAGTTGCTCAGTCGTGTCTGACTCTTCGTGATCCCATGGACCACGGCATGTCAGGCCTCCCTGTCTATCACCAACTCCTGGAGTCTACTCAAACTCGTGTCCACTGAGTCGCTGATGACATCCAACCATCTCATCCTCTGTCATCCCCTTCTCCTCCTGCCTTCAATATTTCCCAGCATCAGGGTCTTTTCAAATGAGTCAGCTCTTCACATCAGGTGGCCAAAGTATTGGAGTTTCAGCTTCAACATCAGTCCTTCCAGTATACACTCAGGACTGATCTCCTTTTGGATGGCCTGGTTAGATCTCCCTGCAGTCCAAGGGACTCTCAAGAGTCTTCTCCAACACCACAGTTCAAACGTATCAATTTTTCAGCGGTCAGCCATCAGAAGTTGACAATGACCAATTGAGAGGATCATCAAAGCTGATCCTCTTACAACTACAGGAGAAGTTGAAGAACTCAGCATCAACCATTCTATAGACATTTAGTGTCTGAAGCAAATTGGAAGGGTGAAAAACTCATATTTTGGTGCCTCATGAGCTGACCTAAAACAAAACAAAAAAAAAATCATCATTTTAAAGTGCTATTCACTTATTCTATGCAACAATAATGAACCATTTCTCAATCAGATTGTGGCAATGTAAAGCGGATTTTATACAACTGTCAATGGCCAGCTCAGTGGTTGAACTAAGTAGAAGCTCCAAAGCACTTCCCAAAGCCAAACTTGCACCAAAAAAAAAAAGGACATGATCACTATTTGCTGGTCTGCTGTTGGTCTGATCCACTAGGGCTTTCTGAATCCTGGGGAAGCCATTACATGTGAGAAGATGCTCAGGAAATCCATGAGATGCACCATAAACTGCAGTGCCTGCAGCCGACATTGGTCAACAAAAAGTGCTCAATTCTTCTCCATGACAAAGCCCCACCACAAGTTACACAACTTGTGCTTCAAAAGTCGAAGGAATTGGGCAATGAGGTTTTGCCTCATCCATCATATTCACCCAACCTCTCGCCAACTGACTACCACTTCTTTAAGCATCTCAACAACATTTTGCAGACAAAATGCTTCCACAACCAGCAGGATGCAGAAATTTCAGAGTTCTTTCATTCCCAAAGCATGCATTTTTACACTACAGGTACAAACAAACTTATTTCTCATTGGCAAAAATGTGTTGACAGTAATGGTTCCTATTTTGATTAATAAAGATGTGTTTGAGCCTAGTTATAATGATTTAAAATCCACAGTCCAAAATAGCAATTATGTTTGCATCAATCTAATAACTTTTTAAGAGAAATTTTGTTGACAATTAGTCAACAAAAGACTAATTGTTAGGCTATTTAGTGATCTGCCCTTATGAGTTTAAGATATATGTGTCTGTCTTGAAGTCAAAGCAGATTGTTATAGTGGAATAGATTATTTTAAAGCCAATCCTATCCAATAGAATCTAAAGAGAGGAAGTTACTGAAGGACTACATAAAGTGTAGGTTTATATAAAATTTTAAAATTTCATTTGCACTTTTGTCATTAAGAATCAGAGAAATCAGACTCCCTCAGACACACTTTGAATAATAATTAAAAGGCAATTAGTAAAATCTTCTTGATAAGAGGAGTGAACACAGCCAATCACAGTATTAAAATCAAGGTTTCTCAACCTCAGAAGAGTGGACTTTGTGGCTTGGTAATTCTATATTGTTGAGGGTAGAAGAGCGGTCCAAAGAGTGTTAAGCAGCATCCCTGGTTTCTCTCCACTAGGTGCTAGTAGCACCCTCTGATTGTGACAACCAAAAATATCTCCAGGCTTTATTCAATGCCTCCTGGGACACAAAAGCTTCCCCATTTAAAAACCAAACTTTAGGCTAACAGTTTGCCATCTTGAGGTATGAATTTTATTTATGTGGATTGAAATAATGACAAGGAATTACATCAGATATAAGCTGCTTGACGTTGTAGAATGTCTTTTTATCACGACTTCTTAAAATCAAGCTGAAGGAGACTTGTAAAGCTTGCTAATTTACACCAGGAAATAGCTGGGGCATATCTGTGAAAATGGTTTAAAAGGATGCTAGAGAAATGAGGAATAAACATTAAACTTAGGGTGAATTTACAGATGTGGGAACACTTGTCAGAGATTCCATGCGCTATTTTAAACAGGTAAAAGTAGTTCTAATTTACTTAGTCTGTTGACAAAAACCTTGATTCAAAACTGATACTAGCTTAAGATGACAGTATGATGCACCAGAAATCTGTCTCTCTACCTGGAAAAAAAAATTGCACTGGCAGAATCTGTCAGATATAACTATTTTAGAACTCTAGTTTGTTGAAGGTTTGCAGCTTCCAGGAAAAGACTTAGATGGTAAATTTTAATTAATTTCAGTCAATTTTAGTTCTTAGCACAGCAGCAGCTACCCTTCACCACAACCACCCCCGCCAAGTCACATGGCAAGCAGCTGTGTGAATGTTTCTGGAGTAGCTTGCACTCAGCTTATGGGATCCAATTAGGCCAAAAGGACCCTGTCCTCCAAATATTGTGAATTTGTGCTCTGATTGGTGCTTCTTTCTGATCATAAAGGTGCAGACAAAAAGGAAGGCAGTCATACACAAAAGGAAATGTGAAAAGAATTTCTTCCTATCAGTAATTGCTTTAAATGTAAATGAATTAGACTTTGCAATCAAAAGACAGAGAATGGTAGAATAGGTAAAAATGCATGACCCAAAATATTATATAAGTACCCATGGCTCACAGTGCTATCCCTTCAAGCAGTTCTGACAGGCTCTTAAAAATAATAGTTGGCATGCTAAATTTGACCTGCAGGCTGTAGTTTGCCAACTCCTAGTCTTTATGAAGTATGTAAAGATATCCCTTTTAAAGTAAGAAGTTGCTAGTGTGCCCTATGCCATTAAAAGATATAGCAGTCCCTGAGCTTCTTTGCATTTTGGAGGCAAGTTGTATTACATTGAGGTAAAATACAATATTTTTACTTTTAGCCTGAAAGGCCAGTTTTGACTGGGTCCATAGAAAGAAAGAGTGTTCCAATTCAATCAGGCAACAAGGAATGCAGTTCTGCTACTCACCCGACACAGTGATTTCAGTGATTCTCAGAGTTTTTCTAGCAGATTAAAAGACCATATAAGGAATAATCCACAGTGGAGCATCCAGGGATTTCAGAGCACAGCCTTAAATTCTTTGGCAAGTATCTACTTTGGAAAAACTTTAACCTGGCATACATTGACTGTTAACTAAGGCATGTAATCCAAAGCACTTCGGATTACATCTAGAGCACATCTTGAGCACTCAATGTTCTATAATCTAGATGCTCATTACTAACTGGAGGCTCTATAATCTACATGGACACAAAGTTAAACATTCCAAGCAGTACTTCATGAACAAGTAGAAGTAAAATAAAACAGGATTGGCTTTGAACTGATTCTGTAGAAACAAATACATGCGTGAATCAGTTGCTTAAACTTCTTGTCTTTCTATATCTGCTTTACCAGTATATGTTGAACACAATTTATGGTCTCCGGGGGCATTCTCCATGATGAGATCACTCAGTTCAGTTCAGTTCAGCCACTCAGTCATGTTTGACTCTTTGCGACACCACGTACTGCAGCATACCAGGCTTCCCTGTCCATCACCAGCTCCTGGAGCTTACTCAAACTCATGTCCATCGAGTCAGTGATGCCATCCAACCATCTCATCCTCTGTCATCCCCTTGTCCCACCTTCAATCTTTCCCAGCATCAGGATCTCTCCCAGTGAGTCAGTTCTTTGCATCAGGTTTGCCAAAGCATTGGAGCTTCAGCTTCAGCATCAGTCCTTCCAATGAATATTCATGACTGATTTCCTTTAGGATTGACTGGTTTGATCTTGCAGTCCACGGGACTCTCAAAATCTTCTCCAACACCACAGTTCAAAAGCATCAGTTCTTCGGTGCTCAGCTTTCTTTATAGTCCAACTCTCACATTCATACATGACTACTGGAAAAATCATAGCTTTGACTAGACAGAACTTTGTTGGCAAAGTAATGTCTCTGCTCTTTAATATGCTAAGTTGGTCATAGCTTTTCTTCCAATGAGCAAGTGTCTTTTAATATCATGGCTGCAGGTGAGATAATTAAGAAACAATAATTCATTTTGACTTATTTTGCAAATATATTTTTGTGATATTCTGGCACCAACTGGAAATGGTCTGTGGATATATTAAAGCCCAATTAAATTATGATCCTAGCAAATAATGGAGAAGTGATATTTCACCATAATAAAAATCAATTGAAATATCTCACTTTAATCTTACAGTGGAAGGAGACATGATGGTGTATAAATTAAGGATACATATAAATCTTAAGCCTGTGACTCATGAATTTTTAGGAAGATATACGGATATAAAACTCTTAGAATCAGCTTAGAATATGTCCCATGCAAATACCTACCAGAAAGTTCACAGTTGCTGACAAATTCAGTTGAAGTTGTTGAACCTCACTTTTCAGTCATCGCTGGTGGGTTTATGGTAGCAGAAGTTCACTCATTGCAGTCTGAACTATATAGAATTCCTCTTGCCCTAAACCCAATCAAAAATGATTACTTTCTGCTCAAAAGTAAAGTATTACATTTTATGTACTAAACATTGTCCTTAAGTGCAAATAAATTTATTATTATATCTTTTAGAAGCAGAGAAACTTGAAAAAGGTCATACTCAGGATAAATGATTGGCATGGGCAAAAGAGAAAGAACTTGCTTTCACTAATGTTGACTTAGCTACTGTCATCGATGACTTCTCATTTTGCAAGTGGCAGCAACCTGCCATGAATTTCAATTATGTCAGGTTACTTGGTGGCTGGTTGACTGTAATGGAACGCTTTCTTCATGGGTGGAAGTACCTATTCCAATTTGTTCCCATTGGAAGATATTTATTCTAATGAATTTCTCTTCCTGTCTACCATACTTCTTGCAGCACCATGATCAGTGGGCTTACTAATGCTTCATATGCCATCATCATATCCCAGACCAAATGTGTTCTCCTTGCTCTACAATTAAGATTCTAGACTCTGAGCTAATGCCTGTAAATTCACTGTCCTAATGAAGACTCCATTCCCATAAGCATCAGGCCTTACAGAATGGTTGAATGCTTTGAAAAGACTTGTTTATCTCACCATCTGGGAATAATGCTCTATGAGGTTGAGATGCTGTCCTTGCAGGACAGGGTATATGTTCTGAACCAGTGGTTCTGTTTCTTCTTTAACTGTAACACAGGATTCAGAATTAAAATGTTGATGTGGGGACTTCTCATATCATATCAAACAACCTATTTACAAAATGTTTGTTTTTGCTTTCTATTTCCAAGATTCTTGGGTCTTTTGTTTAATTTTTCCACCAAATGACATAACCCAATGGCTCTATTGAACTAGAAAATAAAACTGCCAACTTATCATTTTGGAATTTTCACACCATTTCACATCGCTGAATAGACAAAAGCAGATTTAATTTATCCTTACTAATGAGGAGAGATGAAATTGCTGCTATTCATTGAAGGCTGGAAGGACTATGGATGAAACACAGGTGACTTCTGGGGCCACTTCCTTTTGTTGCCAAGTCTGGTAGTAAAAGTTAAAGGCTGCTATAAGACGGTTAGATCCCTAACCAACTGAAAAGTATATAAAGTATAAAGAAACCTAGGATATAAAGTAGAAAAGGGAAGTCAAGTACTCAGCTGATACTCATGACAAACTGTGGAAATGACAATTGTAGTCACCTTTTATGTATATGTATATATAAATACATAGACATTTATATATATACCTGGACACATATGTTTACACGCATACGTGTACATGTGCTGCTGCTAAGTCGCTTCAGTCGTGTCCGACTCTGTGCGACCCCATAGACAGAAGCCCACCAGGCTCCCCTGTTCCTGAGATTCTCCATGTAAGAACACTGGAGGGGTTGCCATTTCCTTCTCCAATGCGTGAAAGTGAAAAGTGAAAGTGAAGTCGCTCAGTCGTGTCCGACCCTTAGCGACCCCATGGACTGCAGCCTTCCAGGCTCCTCTGCCCATGGGATTTTCCAGGCAAGAGTGCTGGAGTCGGGTGCCAGTGCCTTCTCCAACATAAATATGTAGATTTATGTATATATTCATGTGTGTGTACTTACATATATATGTATATTTCATTGTTAGATACATTATGGGATAGTTATTAACTAGTTGATAAGATTGAATCAGCATCTTGATGGGACTAGAGGGGAAATAGATATACTCTCAAATTCTGAATGTGGATTTGAGTACATCCCCTAATGAAAAACTGAGGTGCTCCATTTGTTGAGGGCTGAGTGATTTGTATGAGCAGTAGTCACATTTTGTTAGAAAGGCATAATTTTTTAAATTTGAAGTATGAAAAAAGGCTGATCTTAGTATTGTACTAGTATGGACCGAGGTGGATATTTCCTAGCTTTTAATGAGGAGAGAGAAGTTAATCGTCTCCTGCTCTAGAATGTAAAATTGCTACATACTCACTTTCCCAGGCCCCTGTGCAGAGAGTGGCAAATAAATTCCTTTGGATGCACAGATGTTAGTGCTGTGCTGTGCTGTGTTTAGTCATGTCCAACTCTTTGCAACCCCGTGGACTGCAGCCTGCCAGGCTCCTCTGTCCATGGGGTTTCTCCAGACAAGAATTCTAAAGTAGGTTGCTATGCCCTCCTTTAGGGCATCTTCTAAATCCAGAGATTGAACCCAGGTCTCCTGCATTGCATGTGAATTCTTTACCTGCTGAGCCACTGGGGAAGCCCAAGAATACTGGAGGGGTAGCCTATCCCTTCTCCAGGGGATCTTCCGGACCCAGGAATTGAACCAGGGTCTCCAGCATTGCAGGCAGAATCTTTGCCAGCTGAGCTACCAGGGAAGCCCACAGATGCTAGTTCAGTTCAGTTCAGTTACTCAGTCGTGTCCGACTCTTTGTGACCCCAANGAATACTGAGGTGGTTTGCCATTCCCTTCTCCAGTCGACCACATTCTGTCAGACCTCTTCACCGTGATGGTAGGCACTGAGAGAGGCCATCCGAGGGCAAACAGACTGAAACCACAATCACAGAAAACTAGGCAATCTGATCACAGAGACCACAGCCTTGTCTAACTCAGTGAAACTAGGCCATGCTGTGTGGGGCCACCCAAGATGGAGGTAGGCGTTAGGAGGAGGCAAATGAGTGAAGGGGTCAAAAGGTTACATGCCCTATATAAATTACCAGTTATGAAATGACTAAGTCCTGGGGCTGTGATGTAAAGGCTGGTGATTATAGTTAATGATACTGGATTTCATATCTGAAAGTAGCTAAGGAAGAGGATTAAAATTTCTCATTGCAAAAAACAATTTGTTTTGTAGCTCTGTATGGTGACTCATCTGAACTGGGTTTATTGTGGTGATCATTTTGCAGTATATACAAACATTAAAGCACTTAATTATACACCTGAAGTGAAATATAATGATATTTCACTTATATCACAATAAAATTTTTTAAAAAAATTGAATACAGTGGACAGAACAGCACAAAATTGTTAGTTCTCTTCATTTCTTTATCCCATTCTTCCTCCCAGTAACTGAAAATGAAAAGGATTAATGGCCTTGTGCTTTAATACATTGAACACAAACCAATTCATTTGAATTAGGTCAGGGAGGATTTCAGTCATTTGGCTACTAGTATCCACCCATAATGGATGTATTATGGTGTGTGTTCATAGCAGCCATTAGACTGTAGGCCATTTGAATGTCTTTAGAAGAAAGAATGATGGTCTTGAGTTGCATAGAGCATTCTGTGCTTTCTCATGCTATGCCCTTTCCTCTTTGCCTTTCTAAGAGAAGTCCTTCTGCAACAAGAAATTGAAAAGCTATATCCTGATGATACAGTGCTGTATTGGAATAAAAATTACAAATACCCAAATAAATTCATAGTATGAAAAAATCGGTGGAGTAAGTCTGGAGACTATGAAAAAAAGCAATCAAAACAATGGGGACGTGTTTCTGACTCAGAAACAGTTATAGATGAAGTGACTAAAGGGTTTAGAAAGCTATCGCACCACAGATGATTTCTTTTCCTTTATATATGCTGAGCTGCTTGTTTTTCTCTTTGATTTACATATATTTATTATATAACTGCATTTATGTTCCTGTATGTATATAAACTGTATTTACTATTTGCTTTCCGCAGTTATTTTACTTATGCACTGCAAAGGCATACTGACCTTGTGAATGTCTGTTCAAAACTAATGTAACTAAATGAGACATCGTATCCATGATTTTTTTCAGATGTTGCAAACATTTATGGCTCAATTATTTAAGTTAATGAACAAATAGAGTCAGACAGCTAATCTTGAGAGTACATAATCCAAACTTTACTGGGTAATGTAGTTTTTTAGAAAAAGCTGAAATGAGACAGGCAGTTTTTCTAAAACCAATTATTATATTGAGGGAAGTTATTTTAAATTATTAAAATGCTCTATGCCTTGTTACACTGTTTTGTACAACCAGAATATTCTTTAGTCTGTGATTATATTAGTTTTTCCAGACTGACTGTGTTCCAGACTGATTATATTCAAATTATACATTTGAATATAATTTTCTTCTTTGACAGTTTCTTTTTAAACTTCTCCTATATCCTGGAACAACTTCTTCCTATTCATCATTTTCATTGAATGTGGACGGAATCGCATCTTCGAGTCATTTAAATTATCAGCCTACATCATTTCTTGCCGTCATTCTCCCTCATGGCTTCTCGAGGACAAAGAATATTAATGGTTTCAGAGGCTTTCTGAGGTCTTTCTGGGATGCAGAATATAAAAGGAAAAAAATAACAACTTAAGCCATAAGATCCCTCAAATGACCTGCAGTAGTAAACTGTGATGTTTTCTGCACAAAGAAACATCAAATTGGGATTTGCACTCGGTGTAATAATTGAAAGTGTATTGGAGTCTAGAGATTCAGTTCAGTTCAGTCGCTCAGTCATGTCTGACTCTTTGCAACCCCATGAATCGCAGCACGCCAGGCCTCCCTGTCCATCACCAACTCCCGGAGTTCACTCAGACTCACGTCCATTGAGTCTGTGATGCCATCCAGCCATCTCACCCTCGGTCGTCCCCTTCTCCTCCTGCCCCCAATCCCTCCCAGCATCAGGGTCTTTTCCAATGAGTCAACTCTTCCCATGAGGTGGCCAAAGTACTGGAGCTTCAGCTTCAGCATCATTCCTTCCAAAGAAATCCAAGGGTTGATCTCCTTCAGAATGGACTGGTTGGATCTCCTTGCAGTCCAAGGGACTCTCAAGAGTCTTCTCCAACACTACAGTTCAAAAGCATCAATTCTTCTGTGCTCAGCCTTCTTCACAGTCCAAATCTCACATCCATACATGACCACAGGAAAAACCATAGCCTTGACTAGACGGACCTTAGTCGGCAAAGTAATATCTCTGCTTTTGAATATACTATCTAGGTTGGTTCTCAAAATTTGGATTGTTTCAAACGTGTTAAATTTTAAAGGTCCAAGTCCTGTCCCAGATTTATTGGGGTAAAGGGCATAAGATTGAGGCATGGTAGACAGCTACATTTTTAATGGGATTCTAATGCATCAAAGTTAACCCTTTGTCGTAACAAGTGTTTAAGGCCTGAATATTGGCACGTCTTCCTACTTGAGTGGTCATATAATAAATTCTCTGAATAAGGATTCATTTGAGTGAAAGAGGGCTTTCTTTAATAATTATGTCAGTACAAAGGATAGGACTTTTGAAGCAAACCAAAACCAGTACTTAAAAAATTTTAAAGAGAACTGAGAAGCTTACTTACTCTTGTGAAAAGAGCAAATAACATCTTTTTGAATCCGTTTACATGCTGTTTCACACTGTAATACTTTCCTTTAACCTCCCCCTTTTAAAACTCATATTATTTGTCTACATGGTAGAAAAACAAATTGCTTTGAGGATAATGAAGGTTTCTGAAAACAATATGAATAGCAAATCACAACTTGTCTCTCAATCTTATTAAATCAACTCTTTTACGTACTATGGAAACATATGTGGAGATTTCTTTTTTAGTAACTTAGGCTTTACAGAAAGATTTTAAAAGACTGATTATATGGACTTTGCCCTGCTCAATTTACAATCAAATAAATGAAAATAAAGTCATACACGTGAGCAGAAGTAGGTTAAAGCAGAAGAAAACTAAAATGCGTGATGTACAAAAAAGACTTAGAGGGAAAAACATCAATGTTGAATGGATTTACTTGTGAGAAGGGAGTTTTTAGTAAACACTTAAAGAGAAGGAGGTGGCTTTTGGATTAAATAAGAGAAGAATGATTCAAAAAGGCACACACACACACACACACAGATTGTAATCAGCCTTTTGTTCTTTAGTCGCTCAGTTGTGTCTGATTCTTTGTAACTCCATGGACTGTAGCCCGCCAGGCTCCTCTGTTCATGAGATTTTCCAGGCAAGAATACCAGAGTGTCTTGCCATTTCCTTCTCCAGGGAATCTTCCAGACCCAGAGATCAACCCACGTCTCCTGCGGTGGCAGATGGGTTCTTTACCGCTAAGCCCCTGAGAAGTCCAACCCCAGTCACGAGCAGGACCAGTTGCAGAGCTGGATGTCCAGAATTGTTTACTGTTTGTGATTATTAAATGTTGTCAAACTGGCCGGGCTATAGTGTCTAGTCATGTGATCAGACACTAATGTAGACATGGTTCTGAAGGCAGGTGTAGACATGGCGAACTTTCACGCTTACTTGCCTTTCATGTAACGGATAAACCCTTGATAAAGCTGATGGACCATCCATTAAATTAAAAGCCTTACATACACTGAGGTTTCCTGGAGAAGAAGTAATCCTGATTGAAAAGCATAACATAGAAATCCTTTCTGACACTTCAACTTGACCTACAGATTGTGGACTCCAGACGGTAACACCAACTTCTGCCTGAGTTTGCTGCCTTATGGACCGCCCTGGTGATTCTGGGTGTGCCTGCTCTTGCGGTTGTGTTAGCCTGTGTCTTAAAATTACACACACATATACACACACATTCATTTTGTTGATTCTTTGGAGAGTATCTGTACACTGGTATTAACCAAATTAAGACCCAGTATTTCAACTGCTCACGCCTTCCCTCTGATGGAGAAGGCAATGGCACCCCACTCTAGTACTCTTGCCTGGAAAATCCCATGGATGGAGGAGCCTGTACGCTGCAGTCCATGGGATCGCGAAGAGTCGGACACAACTGAGTGACTTCACTTTCACTTTTCACTTTCATGCATTGGAGAAGGAAATGGCAACCCACTTCAGTGTTCTTGCCTGGAGAATCCCAGGGACAGGGGAGCCTGGTGGGCTGCCATCTATGGGGTCACACAGAGTCGGACACGACTGAAGCGACTTAGCAGCAGTAGCAGCAGCAAAATACTTTAACTACTAAATAAATAAATGTTTTAATAATCAATTTACTAATTAATATATAGAGTTTGAGAGATCCCGCTATACACCCATTAGAATATGGAACAGTCTCAGGCAGACCACTCTGCAGACCCCTGACTCTCTTTCTCCGTGTTCTCATAGCTCCCCATTCTTTAGTCCTTTACCCTTGATATTCCAGCTCTATGTTTTCCCGGACATATATCTGCCCCCTCAACTGAGAAAGGCCACTGTATCTCCTTATCTCCACCCCTTCTACCTTCCTCTCCAGCTCCTTGACCTGGAAAAAGCCTCCTGACAAAACGCTGGGATTCATTTCACATGTTTCCTTTTTCACTGTTTTTTCACTCTTGTGCTGTCTGCTGTTCAGAGTCTGAACATGTTTACTTTATCTGTATTTTTTAGATTTATGGCAATAGGGCAAGATGATTTTCATAATTCTGTCATGGCTGAAAGTGGGAGTCAATGATGCTTTACCTTGAATTTTTAAGCCATACATAAAGCTAACTATATTTGGGTATGTCTCCATTCTTCTGTCATCATACAAAACTGTTTAAGAATCCTCACATATTCATTTCTTCTGTGTCCCTAATTGGGCAGTTGTTGTTTATGTGGCATATAAGGTAAAAATCCCTGGGATGTAAAAAATTCTGACTATCTTCACCCCATGTCACAATAATTACAATGCAATTTTGCTTTCATTTTGTTATGATGACGATGTAAGTCTCCAGCCTCAGATTTGTGAATTAAAATGGAAAAAAAAAATTGACTATGACTTATAATAACATTATATTTTATTCTGCAGCAGAAATTTAAAATCTTTCTATTTAGTTCAGTGTTGCTGAGTCTCTCATTTACTCTCCCATTAAAATCTGACATATGTCTGTTCCTTGTCTACAAGTCAAAACAAAATGTGTGTGTCTATTGTTTGTCTATAATAAATATAAACATAAAATATTATATCTGAGGTATTTTTATATAAAGTAGGGAACGCTGATTTTTTAAAAATCCTAAAAAGGTAACTAGAGATAGTTTGAAAGAGTTGCCTCCTTCCATAAAATCCTAGGAGAGGACAATTGTTTGCTTTAGTTTGAGAACAGTTTTCTCCATGAAACAATTTGCTTTACATTTTTAGGCATTTGTGCTGGTCAATAATTGTCTAGTGCAGCATGGAAACGGTCTCCCTCACAAGACTGAGAAGGACAGTTCAGTCAATAAAGGATCTTTCTTGTGGGGCTTATCTCGCTGACACAGCAAAAGCTCATTCCTAACGTGCAGGTACGTCAGTGAGAATGGGTGTGCCATAATGAATACAGACTTGCGTGCTCCCTTCTTTTTCTTAATCAGATCAAGGTAACGAGAGAGAATTCTGTTATTGTATAGCCAAGAGCCTGTATTTGAAAATTAACAGAAGCCATGTCCATCACCTGAATTTGATGGTTAGTTCTGAGACAGCAATTACAGTCCCCACTTTGATTACCCTACTGTCTAGCAATTGCAATACTGGATGTGAAGCAGGTGTTTATGATAGCACATCCCACCTGAACTGTAAAACAAAAAGAATCCTTTATAATAGTGTGTCTAATAGTCAATACTAAGGAGGAAATCATCAGTCATGTATTTGATCATAAAATTATCTACCATTCGGGATAACCAGTGTATATCTTCTTTTTTGCTGTTTGTTTTTCAGCTTTAAACTTTTTATTTTGTGTTGGGATATAGCTGATAAACAATGTTGTGATGGTTTCAGGTGAACAGCGAAGGGACTCAGCCACACATATACATGGATCCATTCTCCCCCAAACCCTCCTCTGATCAGGCTGGCATATAACATTGAGCAGTATATATTTTCTTCAACCATTTACTTGTTAGTGAGAAAAAAAAAGACATTAATTCTATATTTTACACTGTGAAAATGAACAACTTTCTTTTATATGCAGTGTGAAGTTCTTGATATTAGTTTCTTCTCTACTGTAGAAATATAAATAAATGCTGTTCACCTGAAACTATCACAATATTTTTTGTTAATCCTCTATACCCCAATAAAAAATAAAAAACACATTATAAATCAACTATACTTCAATACAATAAATCAAACAACAGTTCGTCTATTTTAAAAAACAAACAAGCAGTGAACTTAAATATTAAGGAATCAGTTCAGTTCAGTCGCTTAGTCGTGTCCAGCTCTTTGTAACTCCATGGACACGCCAGGCCTCCCTGTCTGTCGCCAACTCATGGAGTTTACTCAAACTCATGTCCATCGAGTCGGTGATGCCATCCAACCATCTCATCATCTATCATCCCCTTCTCCTCCCACCTTCAATCTTTCCCAGCATCAGGATCTTTTCCAATGAGTCAGCTCTTCACATCAGGTGGCCAAACTATTGGAATTTCAATATCAGTCCTTCCAGTGAACACTCAGGACTGATTTCCTTTAGGATGGACAGGCTGGATCTCCTTGAAGTCCAAGGGACTCTCAAGAGTCTTGTCTAATACCACAGTTTAAAAGCATCAATGCTTTGGCACTCAGCTTTCTTTATTGTCCAACTCTCACATCCATACATGACTGCCAGAAAAACCATAGCCTTGACTAGATGGACTTTTGTTGGCAAAGTAATGTCTCTTCTTTTTACTATGCTGTCTAGGTTGGTCATAACTTTCCTTCCAAATATTAAGCAATATAAGTATAGGAAAGGCTTTTCAAAGCATGCAGTTTGATTGTTACAAATCAAACTGTCTCACAGTTAGATATTTATGTTTAAATTTGGATTGCCTGAAAACACATGGTCAGAACTTAGGGAAACTGTGCCAACGTTTATTTTGTCTGTAACTGCAGATCATCAGTTGCTAAACTGAATGGCAGGTTGGGTGTTTTCGCCCCCAAAAGTGAATGCCTGCAGGCAACACGTTTGTTTTTTGGGTTGACACAGGTGCCACCACTCCGAGTATCAGGGTAGCTTGAGATGGAGATGGCAGGCTCCAGAAGTGGCGAGTTTGAAACTGAATCCCCCACTGGCTTGCAGGGTGTGACCTTCACAACACTACTCCAGGCCTTCATGGCAGAAAGTGAAGGAGAACTAAAGAGCCACTTGATGAAAGTGAAAGAGGAGAGTGAAAACATTGGCTTAAAGCTCAACATTCAGAAAACGAAGATCATAGCATCCGGTCCCATCATTTCATGGCAAATAGATGAGGAAACAGTGGCTGACTTTATTTTTCTGGGCTCCAGAATCACTGTAGATGGTGATTGCAGCCATGAAATTAAAAGATGCTTACTCCTTAGAAGGAAAGTGATGACCAACCTAGACAGCATATTCAAAAGCAGAGACATTACTTTGTCAACAAAGATTCATCTAGTCAAGGCTATGGTTTTCCCAGTGGTCATGTATAAATGTGAGAGTTGGACTGTGAAGAAAGCTGAGTGCCGAAGAATTGATGCTTTTGAACTGTGGTGTTGGAGAAGACTCTTGAGAGTCCCTTGGACTGCAAGGAGGTCCAACCAGTCCATTCTAAAGGAGATCAGTCCTGGGTGTTCATTGGAAGGATGGATGCTAAAGCTGAAAGTCCAATATTTTGGCCACCTGATGGGAAGAGATGACTCATTTGAAAAGACCCTGATGCTGGGAAAGTTTGACGGCAGGAGGAGAAGGGCAGGACAGAGGATTAGATGATTGGATGGCATCACCAACTCAATGGACATGGGTTTGGGTGGACTCCACGAGTTAGTGATGGACAGGGAGGCCTGGCATGCTGCAATTCATGGAGTCACAAAGAGTCGGACACGACTCAGCGACTGAATTGAACTGAAAATGAGGAGAATTACGTTGTACCTTACATCACTTTTGTGACAGTTAAATGAAGTATATAGGTATCGCTTGAAGCTATTTCTGACATATAATAAAACCAGCGACCAGAGCAATGACGCTGGTAGCAATAATAATAATATCTGGCCTTTCCACTAATATTTTGCCCGCTTGGCTCCGAAAACATTTGAACTTGTAACAGAAGCTCTAAACCTCCGTGAGTCTTGCGCGGCCCCAGAAGAGAGTGACAGTGATTGGCAGAACGCGGGGCCAGGCTGCTTTCCAGCCCACAGCATCCCTGCTTTTCGTGGCATTCCCGCGCCGTGAGGTCCTGCTGCTCGCTGCACTGGTGACTGTAGGAAGAAGCTGGCAGGTGTCTCCGCGGGGCTGACACCAGCTGCCGCACACAGCTGCTACCTGCCGGGTCCTCCTGAGCAGGGCGCAGGGCGCAGGGCGCAGGGCGCAGGGCGGGAAGGCCGGCAGACGAGCAGGCCAGGCCCCGGCGGCGTGGTGCAGGTACACCCTTCCCGGGCAAGGAAGCCGGAAGCCTCTCAGCTGTTAGTCAGGCTGGCACTCTCCCCCTGTTTTGCAAGGCACATCCACAGAGTCCGAGCAGTTGATTGACGGAAGCTGAGGAGGAAAGGCTAAATGTCAGGCTTTTAGGATGGAGCCGGCGCAGCTCTCGCAGCCTGGCAGGTCGAGTGACGTCTGGAATGAAGAGTGGCAGGGGGAGGGGGGCGGGGAAGGGAGGCTGTGCTCCCCGGAAAAAAGCCAGCCTGTGCTTAGAGCATCTGGGGGTTTGATTAGCGGTACAAAGCCTAGAATGTATACTGCTTGATGCCTGCACAATTATCTCACCATTCAAAAGAGAAATGTCTACAATTTTCGTAAAATCAAGCTTTCAATCTCTTTACTTAAAAAAAAAATGATAGTATAAATTCCTCCTTTCAACAGTAGAGTGAGATTCTGCTTAAAGATAATTTTATGTATTTATTACATTTTATTATGCTGGTCTCTGCTTTAAGGGAGGTGAAAATCTAGGAAAATATAATTTAATTACATTGATAAGATGGCAAAGATAGAGAAACTAAATTTAAAGTTAATAAGAAAATAAAATGTGAAAAGCTTGCTTCATGGTATTTCCGTGTAAAAATAAAGAAAATATTTTAAAACAATTAGAATTTTACATAGTACAACAAAATAGTAAATAAAGCATTCTTGCTTTAATAAAACTCAGCATCTAATGTAACACCATTAGCTGTATGTGTGTTTCTAATACTAACTCTTCCCCCTCCCTTTTTTTGAAATGAGAGACAATTAAAATTCATATATTAATGAGTTGGTTTATAGAAGTCATCAGATAAATTAAAACCAGTCTTCTTGCTTTTCAGAATTGAAGAAAATTGTGACAAGATGAGATTTATTAATTAGATTCTGTTTGACTTTTTTATTAGTTAAGTATCTAATAAGTTTTCAAGAGAGAATTATGGTTTGGTTATCCAGTTCTGTCCAATAGACATACAATATGAAACACAGTTAAATTTAAAATTTTCTAGGAACGAGAAAAAGAAACAGAGGGAATTAATTTGCAATATATTTTATTTAACCTACTATTCAAAATATTATTTCAACATGTATTTCACCTTGGACTTCCCAAGTAGCACTAATGGTAAAGAACCCGCCTGCCAGTGCAGGAGACGTAAGAGAAACGGGTTCAACCCCTGGGTCGGGAAGATGCCCTGGAGCAGGAAATGGCAACCCACTCCGGTATCTTTGCCTGGAGAATCCCATGGACAGAGGAGGCTGGAGAGCTGCAGTCCATGGGGTCGCACAGAGTCAGACACAACTGAAGCCACACAGCACATACACACACAATCAGTATAGAAACTATTGGGATAATGTCCAAAGAATGTCTTAAGTGGTTAAGCAATATAAAATTATTAATGAGATTTTTTACATCATTTTTCATACTAAGTTTGCAAACCCTGATGTGTATGTTCTACTTGCAACACTTCTCAGTTTGATCAATAGCCACACGTCTGGTGGCTGCGTACCATAACCGATCTCACTGATTTAGGTAATTTACCTTTATTCATTCACTTGTGCTTAACAGTCATAAGTGGGATATTAGTTAATGGTAGGTGTATTTTATATTCTAAATTACATACTAAACTATATTTTCAAGTTCTCTTGAGTAATATTTTACATTCTGCTAAAAAATGCGCTTCCCTGATAGCTCAGTTGGTAAAGAATCTGCCTGCATTGCAGGAGACCCCAGTTCGATTCCTGGGTTGGGAAGATCCGCTGGAGAAGGAATAAGCTACCCACTCCAGTATTCTTGGGCTCCCCTTGAGGCTCAGCTGGTAAAGAATCCGCCTGCAATGTGAGAGACCTGGGTTCCATCCCTGGGTTGGGAAGATCCCCTGGAGAAGAGAAAGGCCACCCACTCCAGTATTGTGGCCTGGAGAATTCCAGGAACTGTATAGTCCATGAAGTCGCAAAGTTGGACACGATTGAGCAACTTTCACTTTCACTGCTAAAAAATATCCACTGTGGGAGGTTTTTCTCAGGTATTTTTATCATTATGAATATTGTTGAAATTATTTAAAAAAAAAAACATTGTTCCAGTCGCTATTGCTGCATAGTAAGTTTCCCACATTTTATCAGGGTAAGATAACCATTTTATTATGCTCACAGGTTCTATGGTCAGTATTTAAAGAGGCAGAGCAGGAGTGACATGTCTGTGATACCCGTAAGTTCTAGGGCCTTGAATGTGATTCCAGGAGTCTGAAGAATGACACAGTCTCTGGGAGCCGGAATCCTCTGGACTCTGTTCCTTCCTTTACTGGATGTCTAATCTGGAAGCACCGGGTGACGTGAGCTGCCCTGTGGCCCTGCCTCTGACAGGTGGCTGGACGCTCCCCACGAGGCTCAGGGCCGCGAGTGTAGATGTTCCGGCTAAGAGCCAAGGTGCACTGGCCTGTGACTCCCGCCGTGGCATTTGCACTCCTTTGGATTGACTCGATGCTGGTCGTTGAGGTTCAGCCCACATTCAAAAAGAGGTGACAGAGACCTCAGCTCTCCATTCACGTGTCAGAGAATTTGAGAACAGATTTTACAGTCTCACATAATGTTTCCTTCTGGAAACTTTGCTTCCCCATGCCCACAGTTGTGCGTGCTCTTTGAGTTCCTCTCAGTCTTCATCTGTTTTAACTCCAGATAATGCCTGTGTTCAGAGATTTCAACAGAGATCTCATTTCTGCACGCCCAGAGTCTGATACAATGCCACCTTACTGCACACATAATTTATGGGCTTGTGAGGAGTACCTTAACTGATCACACGGTAACTGTTCTGCAGAGGCTTGGCACGCTCTATATACTCAGTAACTGTTAGCTTTAAGTGTCCTAGAGAGCTATGACCATAATGATAAATCTTTGTTTCAGTTCCAGCTCCAATGCCTTCTACATGTTTTGCCTTCATTAAATTGCTTCAGTTCTCTAAGCCTCTTTTTCCCTTTTGTACAAGGATGATAGTAATAGTCAATTTTATAGGATTTTAGGAATAATTCATATAAATGCTTATTATAATATCTGGTACACAGTAAGCAAAATCTTTTATGAAAATTTGTCCAGGAGTTTTAACTCCAACAAATTTCTCTATAGATTACTCCACGGAGAAAGAACTTTTAATCAACAACTCAGAGGAAGAGGTGGTTATCTACTATAATCAGTATAGGGCCAAGTCTGGGGCAGTTTAATGATGATATATTTTATCACATAATACATCTGTGTCCTTGACATAGTCTAAGACTAATCAAATCAAAGTGAATTTCCAGATTGATCTTAATAATACAGCGCATTGAAAACATTTATAATTAAATAAAATTAGGATAATTAGGTGTCTTCTCACATGGCTGATTCTTATGCTTCTGGAGAACATTAAGTAAAAGAGCTCCAAACAGTATTTCATTATGGTTTCCCATTCTATATATTTCGGTATATCCAGTACTTCCTAAGTGGCTAAGAATTGCTCTTCATATATGTTCAACCATAACTTCATTGTCCAATCATGACTAATAGAGTTTAAAGCTGGTTAATTTTATCAATAAACATTGAAGTTATTGAATTACAAAAATAACTACTGTACAGCAAATATAACTTGGATATTTGTTCAAATTTTACTTTTATTTCCTGAACAGAAGCAGATATAAATCCATAAAGCATCACATCTTTTTGAAAATAGTACATTGGTCTGGTGAGTTAGCTGCAGCTCTTACCCGCTTTACAATGTAACTGAAAAAGTGCCAGGCATCCTACTTAAGCTGTTAAAGGATGTGTCATTTTCTACATGACCCATTTGAGTGATATTACTACAAACTCATAATATTTTCTGTAACACTGTTTTTACCCTCCTATTTATAGTTTACATATAATGATAACAAAACTGTTTTAAATGTAGGTGAAGTTACTCAGTAAAAACATTGCTAAGATGAGAGTTAGGAGACCCGGGTTAGTCTTCTCTCAGTTGCTAACAAATTAAATGACTTTGTTGCTTCTGGGCTGGTTGGGATATAATAGTCGGTATGACTTAGCAAATATGAAGGCTGTGCTAAGCCACTTCAATCGTGTCTGACTCTTTGCCACCCTATGGAGTGTAGCCCACCAGTCTCCTCTGTCCATGGGATTTTCCAGGCAAGAATACTGGAGTGAGCTGCCATTTCCTCCTCCAGGGGATCATCCCTTCCCAGGTATCAAACACACAACTCCTGGGACTCCTGCATTGCAGACAGATTTTTTTTACCGCTGAGCCAAGGGGAAGCCCAAATATGAGGTCATTTACCTACAAATGTTCTTTGATTTCATAAACTACACACAGATTTGTGTCTCATTATAACAAGCAATATTAAATATACAATTTTATACACTAAAATCTATATAGAGTTTGGGATGAAATACTAATTTAAATTTCCTTTATTCCTAAGTAATCAATGACATTCTTGACGCTCTTCCTGACTCCCATCTATCTGCATACTAAAAGACATTGAGCTGCCTTAATAACAAATCAATAACAGTGATTTGGTCTTTCATTTCCTGTTCAGTGTTTTATTTTTCCAGTAAAAACTGGCCCAGTATTTTCTTGATCTGATAAATAACAATGCTCTGTCCAGAAATGAAATAACTTTATAGACTTCAATCTTTAGTTCACATGTGAACTTAACTAAAATCAGTCTTGTGGCTAGTTCGGGTAAGAATACTTCCAGATTGTTGAGTTTGAATTGAATTCCAGAATATGGATAATAAATTTAATTGATGAAAACCATGTCTGTATACATTAAGCTTTCTTCCTATCTACTTTCAGACCTTAAGGTGATCTTTAGATTGTTTTAAATTTCTGGAAGAGTGAAGGAAACATCTCTGCATAATTATAAAACTTAGCCAACAATATAAACCTTACCATCATGACATACTATATGCCAACCTAAAATATATTGCATCATTAAATCCTTGCAACAAGGATGGAAGTTATTATTGAAAAGTTGAGAAAATAGAAGCTTAAAAAATAGTGAAGTTATTAGCCACATTTAATTCACCTGGGAAAGTTTAGAGCGTGCATATAACCCATGATCACAAAATTTTGGGTAGCCACACATCTGAGGATATTTTTAACTGGAAAAGAATTGGATGATATCAGAACAGGTTGTGTGGAAGAATATATACAGAAAGCTTATGCAAACAAATACAGCATATTTCCATAATTTCTTACCTTTCTTAAACACCTTCAGGGACTTGCTCTTTACTGTACACCTTTGGGGATTAAAGGATGAAATGAGATGGCAGCATGGCATTAAGATGCAGCAGTCATGAACTGGGCAGCCTCCAGGAGCTGGTGATGGACAGGGAGGCCTGGAGTGCTGCAGTCCACGGGGCCACACAGAATCAGACACGGCTGGTGACTGAACAGCAACAAGGACTAAATGGATCAAATTTAACAAGGATTTAATACTCTGATTATTGTTTTCTTATTCTCTGAAAAAATTATTAATATTTACATGTATTTTATTTCCAGTTTCTTTTTCCATGAAGTAATATTATTTTGTAATCACGTGAGATACACAGAAGCAAAAGAAACTTGATGATGGGTGTGTTAAAGAGCTGAGACTGTGAGCTGAGAAAAAAATAGAGTTTCACCAGGGGAACAGATCCACTAAACCACACCTTTCCACCTTCTAATGTTTCCTTAGGACCGTGAGGAAACTGCTAAACCGATGGGTTTTCACTTCCACTGAACGTTTTCTGTTTTGTTTATGTTTTGTAAATGGAATTTCCTAGAGCGACTCTGTTGTATGCCGTGTTACTAGCATCTAGGGAAATGCCACCCTTGTTTCTGCCTCACTGATTGTTTAATGAGTGATATATCTGGGGTCCTTCTTTGACTTGAGACATTTAAGTCAAGCTTCACCCAGAATGTGTGCTTAAGTCTTTGTGGTGGTTATGGGTATTTTTGATAACAGCATTGAATTGTGTTAAGCAATTTAGAGTCTCGCCTTCCCCTTAAGCATCAGGCATTGATGTCTGTGCCGTGATGGCACTCACTCTTTTCCTGCATGCATTAACCTTCATTCTCTGGTTTTGTGTCCAGTCGGCCTGCCTAATTTGGAATCAAAGCTCTCTGGGAAAAGTCTAATTTGGTGCTGTGCACATTCTAAAGTCATTGCGTGAGCTACGTAAATGTTTATCAATGAGTGTAATTGTCAACATTAATAGTGGATGCTACTGATTCGTAGCAGTGATAATAATATGCATTGATTATTACTGGAAGTAGACAGACCTAAGTTTTCTTAATGAGCAAAATGCAGTTGTGTGTGTATATATATATATATAGATATATGCTTAACAATGATTGTTTTCCATATCCACAGAAAATGTTTCTTGGATGACTGTTTTACACTTCGTTTAAGTATACTTTAAAATGACAATGGAAGTAGGCAGCATATATCTAAATATAGCAGGCATTTGAGTTAATTCAGTAAATACCTTTTATTTACACATTAACTTATTTGTCAAATGTGCAAAATACTCTGCTACATATTGAAGACAAAGGAGACACAAGAGATGGTCTCTCTCTTCAATTTGCCTGTCGTGCAAGGTACATTGGGGTAAGCAGACGCTTGCAGAGACGGGTCAGGGTGGAAAGTTAATCTAAGTGTTCCTAGGAAACTTGCCTTCTATAAGTCTTCCTGTATTCCAAGAGGGAGCCTTGTTAAGCATTGTCATGGACTAGCCAAAGTTAAGCTTCAGAAGAACCATAGGAGGTATTGCATTTCCATTTCCATGTGAGAAATTTAGTGAGTTGTGATTAACTTGTCCAAAGTCTCAGCGTAGAGATTTGGATTCAGGCGGGCCACACATGAGGCCAAAACTGTCTACTTAATGACTCCTTTATAAAGTTCTCAGATCTAAACACTTAGAAAACTGGAAGCCTTCCTTCATTCGATCTACTTATAGATGTATAATGAACCTATGGTTTGAATTATTAATAGATATTATCCATAGAAGAATGATAAATAACATTTAAATCCTCAGTATCAAGCTAATATTATAAAATTAAGCTAGAAAATAATACTAGCATTGTTAAAAAAAAACACAAAGAAGATTTCTATATGCTCTTAGGGCTAAAGGTAAATTTAATATTATTCTTACTATTTAAAAATATGTCTCTTGACCTGATAATACTCTGTACTTACAGGAGATGCACATTTTCTTACACTTTGACTCAGTAATGCTAGTGTGTGTGTGTGCGCACACACACACACACGTGCAAATGTGTGCACACTCAGTTGTGTCTGACTCTTTGCAACCCCACAGACTGTAGCCCATCAGGCTCCTCTCTCCATGGAATTTTCCAGGCAAGAATGCTGGAGTGGGTTGCCATTTCCTACTCCAGGTAATCTTCCTGACGTAAGGATCGAACCCGCGTCTCTTGCATCTCCTGCACTGGGAGGCAGAGTCTTTACCACGTGCCACCAGAGAAGCCCAATGTTAGGGTACCATATGATATATTTTTGTGATACCCATGACATTTCACAAAAATTATATGACTCATTCGATTCACTTTGGTTAAAAAGCAACATATGTGTCCAAGCCTGAAAAATGAATGTTTACAATTCAGTTCAGTTCAGTTCAGTAGCTCAGTCATGTCCAACTCTTTGCGACCCTATGAATTGCAGCACGCAGGCCTCCCTGTCCATTACCAACTCCTGGAGTTCACTCAAAATCACATTCATTGAGTCGGTGATGCCATCCAGCCATCTCATCCTCCGTGGTCCCTTTCTCCTCCTGCCCCCAATCCCTCTCAGCATCAGAGTCTTTTCCAATGAGTCAACTCTTCACGTATGTATTATTATATACAATAGTTAGCAACCTCAGCACAGGCTTCAAGTAGCAGTACTAACTCTTGAGGAGCAAAAGCTACAGGCACAGCCCTGGCAAATTCAAGCTTGTTTTCTTGGTGCTGCCGTTCATCAATTTGTAGAACACATGTGTGATATCATAAGTGAAATGAATCGCCAGTCCAGGTTTGATGCAGGATGCAGGATGCTTGGAACTGATGCACGGGGATAATCCAGAGAGAGGGTGTGGGGCCAGAGGGGGGAGGTGGGGGTCGGGATTGGGAGTTCATGTACACCATGAACTTTAAAAAATTATAAATTTAAACTGTGAAAAACCTTATTCACAAAATTTAAACACAAGCCACAGAAAATATATTTACAAAATACACATTTGATAAAGGATTGTACTCCAACTATATCAAAAAATCTGGAGCAAACAACCTCATTAAAAAATGTACAAATCTGAACACCTGGCCAAAGAAAATATACAGATAGTAAATCAGCATATCAAAAATACTCAAAATCATATATCATTAGGAAATTACAAACTAAGACAGCAGTGGAGTAGCACTGCACACCAGCTTATGAAATAAACGTATATTAAAAGTGGTCATTTTATTCCCTCCTTATGATGGCAACATTGAGATACAGCCTTTTTGACTAAATGTTATAGTGTCGAACTCTATTTTCTATTAATTTCTAGACCTACATGGGGCTACAAGTTTCTTGAGATGGAATTGCAAGAGACTCAGTCCTAGAGAATCACCCACTTCTTTAGGCATTGATAACTGGCGTTAACCTACAACCCATTCCCGCTTCAGAACTATTAGTTTTAAATGTTACTTTTAAAATATCTGTTCCATAAACTGTGTTCCTAAGATACTCATTCCACAAGATAGAAGAGCAGTTTATGCAAAAAAGTTATGTTGCTTAAAAAAAATTAAAAGTACATTTTCTGTATAACACTTTTTAGAGCTTTTCATCTCCCAGAAAAGAGTTACAGAATGCAGCACTTCCAAACTTATTTAAATAAGAAATATTTTATGATTAGGAACTAAAGTTTTTTCCAGGCAAAATACTGCAATAGGAATAATACACTGTTTTTATTAGCTGAAATTTTACATTAAGCATATATGTATATATACTTGAATGAAGCATACATATGTAAATTAAGAACCAGTTCAATGGAAATTTCTAGATATCTCAGATTATTGTTGAAACTCCAAAACTGAGAACAAGTGATGCTAGTCTTCAATCTGCTTAGAACGGGAAGGCACGTTCATCACAACTGAGTAAAGGGAGGGCTGCTCGGCAGTTTTAGGTCTTCAACCAATAGAAGAGCAGGCCAAGGACTCCACAGGATGGTGGCCCAAAGCCTTGGGAGTGGAGTTGTCAGCCGCCCTAGAGACTGAAATGCCACCCCACGTGCCTGCTTCCCTCTGCGCCCATCATTCCTACGCGCAAGCGCACATGCGCACACGCACACGCACACACGTGTGCACACGCACACGCACACTCGTGCGCACACGCACACACGTGCACACACGCACACGCACACTCGTGCGCACACGCACACGCACACTCGTGCGCACACGCACACTCTGCGCACACGCGCACACACGAGTGGGGGACGCGACTGCCTCTCCAAGCCAGGGGAGCAGCTTCGCGGCGTTGGGGCTCCCCACTTCTCTCTTCTCAGCTGGCCAAGCGCTGAGCTCAAGGAATGGGCAGAGCTCACACGTGCCTTTAGCAAAACGGCTCTTGGAAGAACCTGCTTTAGGTCAACGAATCAAGGAATGTCCACGAACGTGGAGACGAGGGCCAGAGTGCCATGCCTCCGATTTTTCAAGCTGCGGGGAGTTACGGTTTACACGAAGGAATGAGGAAGGCCTCTGCTTCTGCAGGTCGAGTGTGTGGAAGGCACGCGTTTAATGCGGACCAAGTGACCCGAGCGACTCTCGAACCACGGCGGCCCCTGGGAAGGCAGAAGCAGCTCTGGTGGGCGAGGTGGGAGGGCCCCGACTCACCGGGCTGGTGCAGCGGTCTGCGCGGGCGGCGAGGTGTCCGGCAGCGGCCCTGAGGATGCCCTAGGGAATCACAAGTCTGCCTCCCGGAAAGCGCTTATGTGGAGGGCCTGTACGGCCAGCCTGTCAGCCAGATGAGGCCTGCGGGGAGCGGAGCCGCGTGTCTGCCGGAAACTCCCCTTCACGTGCGTGCACTGGCCTTGGGAAGTGCGGGAGGTGCAGGTGCCTGGATGACTCAGCCGCGCGGCGCTCCCCGCTGGATCTCCAGAACCACGCTCCGGACCCGAAAGAAGCGGGCAGAAGAACGTTAAACCGGCTGTCAGGGTGAATTTCAGATGTATTTAGGGCCGGGGCGCTTAATAAATAAGAGTTTTTGTTTTTCTTTGTGTCCTTTCCCCCATCGCCTGTTAACAGGATTTTTTCTAATTAATAATAGTGCCTGTAAGGCCATCTCATGAGATATATTCTAGAGCTCCAAGGACGCCCCAAAGAGCACACTGACCACATAGACTTGAATTTTTCTCAAGCCTTTATTTTTAAAGACTTTATTTTCCTTATTTTTAAAGCTTCTTTTCTGAATCGTTTCCTATTAGACTCTGTTACCTATGCCAGTTTCAGACATTATGCTTAATTTCCTTGAAATTGATTTTATGTTGAATTATCAAGTTTTAATCATTAAAAATAATATAAATTTACTAACTTGTGATGAGGTTACTGATGTAACCATCTAGGAAGTAGCATGTATTTGATATACAGATATGTAATTTATAGGATAATAGCTAATGAGATAATAATGAGTGTAATCCATTGTGAAAATACATATTTTAGAACATCAGACTCTGTATCAGGAAAATGCTTTAAAACAGCTAATATTGTGTTCTGTTACCCTAATTCATAGCTCAAAGCCCAGTTATTATATTAATCATATCCTGCTGATCATATCTAACACTGTCAGAACAAGGGGGCTCATGGCAACTTAGATTAACCATCTGTGTCACACTTTAGGAGAAGAACAATAAGAATGCCGAAAGGGGAAAAGGAGCATAGGCATGTGAAATAAATTCAGACATTTGGTTTTGTAAAATTATTTAGAAAGTCATATATAACGTCTCTATGTCATGTAGCTGGTGGCAAAGACATCAGTCATCATATTATCTGTACATTGGACATGATGAATTGATTGTGTTCCAATGAGAGGACCTAATTACTTAGAGAAATGAAGAGGACATATGAGAGCTCTTTAGCTCCACTGGCCATATATTATCACTAATAACACTGAACTCTGTGTGGTTTAATTCCTCTGTCCTGTCTGTTTTGGAGCACATAATCTTCCTAATTCATTTCTTTAGAGACAAGTCAGATAATTAATTTATCCTCCTCCTTAAAATAGCAAGGGAAAATATCACAGGAAACATTTGGTTTTGTAAAATTATTTAGAAAGTCATATATAACGTCTCTATGTCATGTAGCTGGTGGCAAAGACATCAGTCATCATATTATCTGTACATTGGACATGATGAATTGATTGTGTTCCAATGAGAGGACCTAATTACTTAGAGAAATGAAGAGGACATATGAGAGCTCTTTAGCTCCACTGGCCATATATTATCACTAATAACACTGAACCCTGTGTGGTTTAATTCCTCTGTCCTGTCTGTTTTGGAGCACATAATCTTCCTAATTCATTTCTTTAGAGACAAGTCAGATAATTAATTTATCCTCCTCCTTAAAATAGCAAGGGAAAATATCACAGGAAGTTCAAGCAATAATGACCAAAAGCTTTGCACTTGCGATTTCAATTTCCAGTCCTTGTTAAACTTCCGTAGGTAACTAACATAAAGTTTATGCATAATCATTGGTTCAGAATATAATTGTTAAACTCATTTAGTAATTTCCGCAGCATATCTGACCATCAAATTATGTTATCACCTTGCTATAGATATAAAGCAAAATCAAGACTCAGAATTATTTCAACTGTCTGGAATTTAAAGTCAAAGTCTGTGAGAAGAAATTTAACAGGAGAAATGGAAACATGTGTTTGGGTGTTAGTGATCATTTATGTGAATGTAGTATATGGAGCGGAGAAGGCGATGGCACCCCACGCCAGTACTCTTGCCTGGAAAACCCCATGAACAGAGGAGTCTGGTAGGCTGCAGTCCATGGGGTCACTAAGAGTCAGACACGACTGAGCAACTTCACTTTCAGTTTTTACTTTCACGCATTGGAGAAGGAAATGGCAACCCACTCCAGTGTTCTTGCCTGGAGAATCCCAGGGACGGGGGAGCCTGGTGGGCTGCCGTCTATGGGGTCCCACAGAGTC
>SJXQ01008266.1:209024-235344 GCA_006408695.1 Aepyceros melampus | reverse complement strand
CATTGTATAATGGACAGTAATCATATTTTCCCTCTGCTCCGGGGGAGAACATAGCTTTATCTTCCTAGGCTGTTTGTTATTTGACTACATTTGGATGAAAAGCTAGTTCAAAGAAAATTTAGTTGGTACATCTACAAATGCGAGAGACTTGTGAAGAATTGTCTCAAACTCATTAAATGTTTCTGTGTTGTGAACAGAGACGTGTCTGATCCAGACTTGGGTGCAGCGCTTTGCAGTGATGATGGGGAGGGAGTAAGAAACCATGGAGTGTGAATTTCATAAATGCATGTGCTAGAAGTGACCTCAAGACTGGGAAAGTTGCCTTTAGATAAATAATTAGCACACATCTGACTCAGACCTAACAAGGTGGATGAGCCTAGAGCTTATTATACAGAGTGAAGTAAGTCAGAAAGAGAAATGCAAATGTCATATATATGGCATCTAGAAAGATGATGCTGAGGGACCTATCTGCAGCTCAGCAGTGGAGATCAGAGAGAACAGATGTGTGGGCACAGCGGCTGAAGGAGAGGGTGGGACGGATGGAGAGAGTAGGCTGGAGACATACACATCACCGTATGTAAAATTGGACAGCGGAATTTTTCTGTGTGATGCAGGGAGCTCAAATCCGGTATTCTTTGGTAACCTAGCAGGGTGGGATGAGGTGGAAGAGAAATTGAAAAAGGAGGGGACACATGTATACCAATGGCTGATTCACGTTGATTCACCAACACAACATTGTTAAGCAATTATCTTCCAATTAAAATAAAGTTAAACTTAAAAACAATAATTTGTGCAGTGTACAAAGAGCAGTGGCTAGCTATGGACGCATGATAGTTGAAGCTATTTGTATTGCTAGAACACCTCTGATTTTATCTTCACAATAGTTTTTCTTCTTTGTGGTTCAGATGTTACTTTTGAACCTTTGTTAGTCTGTACTTAATCTCTTATTTCACTGGTTACATGCATGAGCAGCTAACATGTCATTTTGGGGGAGATGGTGGCCCTAACCAGGATGGGACACTTAAAAATTGACCTACAAAATCACGATCTCCAAAAAGCCACATCCTCTATAAACATTTCTGTAACTTGGTTGGTTTTCATACTTCAGAGACCAGCAATTCCATTTAAAGAGATAGGAAGATGACAGTGGATATTATCATGAAAATATATAGGAACAAGATCCTTTTTTTACTTTGAAAGTTTGAGAGATAACAAGTTCCTTTTCCAAAATGAGTGTTCACTCTATTCAGAAATAACCAAGGCCTTCATTCTCTTTGCTTTCTTTTTTTTTCCTTTTGTAGAGAGGTAAGCTTTGTAAATTATACAGATATGTCTATTTAGGATGCCTGGAATGTACGTTTTAAATTTCTTTAAATTCTGTGCAACTTTTTGCTATAAATAATTACTAATTTTAATTTCATGGAATCCATTCTCATCATGAACGTCAGTTGCTATTTATGAAGTACTTAATTGAATGGGGGCCTTGGAATAGTATTGAACAATGATAATTATGCATATGAAATCAAGTAGATGATTATAGTGAGATATATACTTCCTCACAATAGTACTTGGAACAGAGGAAGTACTCCACAGCTTATAGTTGAACTGAGCAGACTGAGTTTTCGAGGACAAAGAATAACAATCACAATTTTCATAAAATGTTTCGGTAATTATAAAATGAACTGAATACCATTTTCTTTATTAAATTTGTCATTTCTGCTTTCATCGCTGTCTGATTTATGTACAAGGATAAGGATACCACCCACTAATAGATTAGCATGGTTACATTTAATAGGTGCATTTGTAGCAAGCAGGCTCTTTGAAAGTCCCCGAGACTTGCTTCCTGGGTAGATAGAATGCACTTAGACTCTAAAACTGCATTAAGAGCATCGACTTTAGACATGTACTTTTACACATTATGTTCTTACAGTAAACTTTAAAATGTTCCTGTTTGGATCCTATTCTTTTACTTTAGCAGACGAATAATGAAATGCCTATCTTATTTGTTTTCAAAGAGAAGACAGTGTCTCTAAAGGTTGGACTGAGACGCTTATCCTTTCTGTTTGACAAAGTGATTCTGAGCACAGGTGGAAAAGAGAGCTGGGTGGGCTCTCCACTCTGCCCTCAACTCTGCTGCCTTCACTGTCTCCTTAATCACCAACTGAATTCTCAGATTCCTCCTGTTTAATAGTGATGGTTCCTACCAGACTAGGGTCTTACAAATCAAATGAGATGATATATATACAAAGGACTGAGCTATGTTATGACTATGTTATTTCAGCTTGTCTGGGTCTCATTTTCTTTATCTCTAAAAATAAGATCAGATTATATGATCCCTCAGGCATTTCCAGCTCTAACTGTATCAGGTTTTTGTTTTTACCTAAGGTTCCTCATTTATTATTGCATATGGTTCTTCTTGCCTTTATTATCTTTTTAGGACAATTTTTGTTCGTTTGTTTTTATCCACTGCCACTGAGTATGTAGGACCTAGGGACTAGAATACAAATGTTTGATCATATATTCCACACCATCTGACAGACTCTGACAGTCAAACATGACATGTGAGTATTTTCCATCCATAGTCTTGCTCCTTTTCTAGCCCTGGTTCCTCTTTGATAACCAAATCATTGATAAGGACAAGAGAGAGAGGCAGGGAGCAAGGGGAAGAGGAACCAAGGCAGAAATCGGGGGTAGATTGAGCATGCTGTGGATTCCACAACCTGAATACTCCCCAGATTAGGATTAAAAAGAAGGATGGGCAGGGCACAACAGAGACCATAAGTGTCCAACAGAATTCAAGTTCCAGGATGTAAGGCCGGTTTTCACTGAGAACAACCCTTGGCATGCAGAAATGAGCCTTGTGTTTGTAAAGGCGAATTGACCCAATGTTTTTAGACAACTCAGTTTTCTCTGGAAATCTAGATATTATCTGATACTACATTAGATATTTAAAGGTAGTTTAATTTGTTTTAAAGTTTAAAAATTTCTTTAGCATGAAAAATAACAGTAGAGCAGAGTCTCTAATACCTTTTATGGGACTAAGCAGAGTGAAAGCGTGTTAGGCTCTGAGTCGTGTCCGACTCTTTGTGACCCTATGGACTGTAGGCCACCAGGCTCCTCTGTCCATGGAATTTTCCAGGCAGGAATACTGGCTTGGGTTGCCATTTCCTTCTCCAGGGGATCTTCTTAATCCAAGGATCAAACCTGGGTCTCCCATGTTGCAGGCAGATTCTTTACCATCTGACTTAACAATTGCCTATTTGCAGAGAAAATGACCCACTTTCTTTGAAGTTGTAACCATAGATGTTTTGATTTTTAAGAGGGGACAGTCATACCCATGGGACTTCCCAGTGGCACTAGTGGTTAAGAACCCAGCTGCCAATGCAGGTCACATACAAGACGCAGGTTCAGTTCCCGGGTCAGGAAGGTCCCCTGGAGGAGGGCACGGCAACTCACTCCAGGATTCTCGTCTGGAGAACCCCGCGGACATGAACCATGGAGGGGAACCCCAGAGGAGCCCAGCAGGCTACAGTCCATGGGATTGCAAAGATTCAACACGACTGAGCGTCTAAACAGCAACAGCAAATCACAAACATACATATAAACAGCTGGTTAGAGACCTCGTGGCTGCTGTGCTATGCACAAGTCTACCAATGTAGTTACAGATTTAGGGCTTGCTGGTATACCATGTAGATCATTGGTGGTGTATCTGATGTAGCCTTCTTTTTCTCTGCACTGCAAGTAGCTAAAGGACTCTGCGTTAGTCATTGATACAACACCAAGACACAGAAAGTGCCACCGTCTCTGCCCCTGAAGAAATACATGTTGAAACAGCATGAAGTTGAACACTTAACTTTTCTCTTTTGATCTAAAAATTTCACAGATATGGGTAACCAAAGGGTTACCAAAGGGGAGGAGAAGGAAGAGGGGTAAATTAGGAATTTGTGATTAAAATGTATACACTCTTTTATATGAATAGATCACCAACAAGGACATACTGTGTGGTACAGAGTACTATATTAATATCTTGCAATAACCTACAATGGAAGAGAATGTAAAAAAAGAATATATATTTGATATGTGGGCATGTATAAATGAGTCACTTTATTGTACACCTGAAATGCACTATTATAAATCAACTGTATTTCAATTTCTAAAAGGTAAAAAAAATTAAATCAACCTAATATCTCTTAAATGAACAGCTTAATGTCTCTTAAAATACTTCTATAAATCTTATGTATTTTTGCTCATAGAACTGCTGGTTTGGCTTTTCCAAAGGGTCTACTGTGGTCTTCCAAGGTGAAATGTACAGAGTTCATTTGAATAGCATTGGGGCTTTTCTCCTCCAGACAGAATTCCTTGAGAGAATCTTCTCTCTCAGCAGTTCAGTGCTATAACAGAAACAAGCGAGCCCACCACTTACTAATAGGATGTGGGCAAGGCACTTCCTCCCTCATGAGCCTTGCAGAATGTTCCTGCCTCCTTGAGGTTCTCCCGAAATCCCCTAGACATGGTTAGCTGAAGCGTCCTCTCTAAGCTAGCAGTGCTTTGTAAACACTCATTGTAACAGTCATCCCTTGTATTGTAGTGTGTTATCTTTGTCTCCTCTGTTAAACTGTGGATTGCCCCACTCTGCAAACAATCAGCATCTCCTAGTTATGTCATCACGAGGGTGCCCTCCTTGAGTCCCATACATTGAGCGTATCAAGTCCAGAACATGCCAAGGACAGTACACACGATCTCTTCTATCCAGCCCCAATGACAACGAACTGAACAGAATACTTTAAAATTATGACCTACAAAGCATTGTTTGCAATGAACCAGCTCCTCTGTTAACATTCCCTGTATTATTCTCAAGAGAAAGAAATATTTTTGCTCATCTCAGAATCAGTTGATTGCTATAGATGAGGTTGTAGAATTAGGTGAGGTTGTGGAATATATCTACTTCTAAAAATATGTGTCCTTTACCATGATATATAAATAAAAAAAATTCTCTGTGCATTTTAAATAATTTCTATGCCTAGCACAGAAATAGTATACAGGGAACAAACATTCATTGTTTTGTTACTTTATTACTTTCAGAATATTGACATAAGTTGCAATATGGCAATAAAAAGACTTTTTCCTGTGAGATATTTAGTACCATAGTTTAAAAAAAAAAAAAAAAAAGCGCTGTGATCCTATAAATCTCAGGGCTCCTGAGGTGAACGGGGTTCCTGGAAAGACAGGTGAGGTCGCAGTGGATTTACTTGGTGTGTCCAATGGGTGACCTTTGGGCACTGTGTTAGTTTCCGAGGGCGACTGTAACAAAATACCAAATTGGGTGGCTTCACACAAAAGAAATTCACTCTCGGTTCTGGAAGTTAGAAGTCTGAATTAAGCTATTGGGAGTTGGTTCCTTCTGCGCTTCTGGGGCTGACCAGAACGCCTTGGCCTCCCTGGGTGTGCAGACGCATCCGTCTCTCTGTCCCCGGCATTCTCTCTGTGTATCTCCGCCACTTTTTACAGTTTCTTTAGTCGTATTGGATTGGGGCTCACCCTAATGAGCTTATTTTAAACTGATTACATCTGCAAAAATCCTCTTTCCATATCTGGTCAATTCACAGGTACTAGGGGCTAGGACTCCAACTTACCTATTCATATCAGATACATATGTGTTTATTATATCAAACACAACTACTCATTCAAAAATATATGCTTACAATTCAGCATCTGACAAGCACAGTTGAGTCAGGGTTTGTAATTCCAGCACTAGAAAAACGAAGACAGACACCACTTGAAATTTGTAGCTTTACGTATACTAACAAACACTATTGGGTGTTTTGGGGTCTTATATCTGTATGCACTAGTCTGCTTCTGCTGCTAACTCGCTTCAGTCGTGTCCGACTCTGTGTGACCCCATAGACGGCAGCCGACCAGGCTCTCCTATCCCTGGGATTCTCCAGGCAAGAACACTGGAGTGGGTTGCCATTTCCTTCTCCAATGCGTGAAAGTGAAAAGTGAAAGTGAAGTCGCTCAGTCGTGTCTGACTCTTCTCGACCCCATGGACTGCAGCCTTCCAGCCTCCTCCGTCCATGGGATTTTCCAGGCGAGAGTACTGGAGTGGGGTGCCATTGCCTTCTCCGTGCACTAGTATATCAGTTCTATATTAGGAAAACAACTGGACACAGTATATATGATAGACACACAAAATAACCGTTTTAAATAAATTGGTAGGTTTGAATAGGAAGATCATTAAGCTTGTGATCTAGACACCTGATTATGCAATATAAGAGGCTATGACAGTATGGATATTAAAACCTAGTCTAGTCTCTTCCCCTCCTTCTATGAATTTTAAAGTTTAATTTGTGAAAAAAAATTGTAAGAAGTTGCTTATCATACATATTGACACATTGGTTTTTCTTAGGTAAAATTTTGAAATTGCCTAAAAATAAGAAAATCTCTATTTGAACCAAGGTCTCCCCCAGATAAACCTATGGGATTTTTCTACATGACACTCATTCTAAACACCCAAGCAAAGAATGGTTTCTGCTCATTAGATTCAGAGAATTTTCCTTTTAATTCTTATTAAAGATCTTTCTCATAATCCCTTCGCTTCATAGCACACACTTAAGACAGTGAGACTGTGAAATTGAAGACATCTTCATATGAACTCGTCTGTCAGCATTTTCTGAATTCATATAGAAGAGTCAAACTTGCATTATATAGTAACAAGGGTGATTCGTGCAATAGAAAATGTGGAAATGGGCAGATAGGTACCTGTAACATACAGCTAGAATACAAGGGAACAGCAAAAGATATGTCACCATAATTTATGGACCTTGAAAAACTATTAGTAAACCAATAGAATCTATCTTTTTGATAACAGCTTGTTAAGCTGTTTCACATATATACAATCCATTAATTTAAAATTTAATGGATTTTTAGTATATTCACAAGGTTGTATGATTACCAGAGTCAATTTTAGAACATTTTCATCACCCAGAAAAAGAGACCTCGTGCCCTTTAACACCACCCCTTCCACGTCCCTCTCTAGCCGAGCCTGAGCCAATGACTAAGCTACTTTCTGTCTTTATGTATCTGCCTGTTCTGGACACTTCTTATAACTGACGTCATACAGAACGGGGTCTTTTGTGACTGGCTTCTTTCCTTCAGCCTAATATTTTCAAGATTCATTCTTGAAGTGCCATGTGGATATACCTCATTTTATGTATTCATTTGTCAGCTGATGTAAACTTGGATTTTTCTCCTCTTTGCCTGTTATGACTGATGTTGCTGTGAATATTTGTGTACACATTGGCCATCTTTTTTCTTGGGTATACACTTAGGAGTGGAATCCTGAGTCATATGGTAACTTTATGGTTAACCTTTGGGGGAACTGTAGTACTGTTTTCCAAAGTGTTACCATTTTACGTTCCCACCAGCATTGTAAGCCTTTGACTGCCCCCCTCCCAGGCCAACACTCTTCTCTGCCTGTGATTGTAGCCATCCTTGTGGACGTGAAGTGGTATCTCACTATTATTTTAATTTGAATTTTCCTCTTGGCTATCTAATGATGTTGAGCATCTTTTAATGCACTTAGTAGCTATTTGTATATCTTCTTTGGAGAAATATTTATTTTATCAAATATATGATTTATAAGATTACCCCTTATTCTGCAGGGGTTTTTTTTTTTTTTTTCACTTCCTAGACTATCGTTTTCAAACACAAAGTTTTGTTGTTTTTTTTAAATTTTGATGAAGTCCAATTTATGTATTTTGCTTTGGTTTCTTGTGCTTAAAGTGTCATATCTAAACGATCAAGAAGATTGATATTAATCCAAGATAATGAAAATTTACATCTATGTTTTCTTCTAATAGTTTTATAATTTTAGCTCTTACATTTATCTTTTGCTCCACTTGAGTTGATTTTTGTATATGGTTTGAAGTAGAGGTTCAACTTATTTTTTTTTTTTTCTGCTTCTGTAGTTCTTAGTTTCAGTTCAGTTCAGTTCAGTCACTCAGTTGTGTCCAACTCTTTTTGACCCATGAATCACAGCACGCCAGGCCTCCCTGTCCATCACCAACTCCCGGAGTTCACCCAAACCCATGTTCACTGAGTCAGTGATGCCATCCAGCCATCTCATCCTCTGTCATCCCCTTCTCCTCCTGCCCCCAATCCCTCTCAGCATCAGAGTCTTTTCCAGTGAGTCAACTCTTCGCATGAGGTGGCCAAGGTATTGGAGTTTCAGCTTCAGCATCATTCCTTCCAAAGAAATCCCAGGGCCGATCTCCTTCAGAATGGACTGGTTGGATCTCCTTGTAGTCCAAGGGACTTTCAAGAGTCTTCTCCAACACCACAGTTCAAAAGCATCAATTCTTCGGCGCTCAGCTTTCTTTATAGTCCAACTCTCACATCCATACATGACCACTGGAAAAACCATAGCCTTGACTAGATGGAACTTTGTCGGCAAAGTAATGTCTCTGCTTTTGAATATGCTATCGAGGTTGGTCATAACTTTCAAGGAGTAAGTGTCTTTTAATTTCACTGCTGAAATCACCATCTGCAGTGATTTGGGAGCCCAAAAAAATAAAGTCTGATACTATTTCCACTTCAACACCACAGTTCAAAAGCATCAATTCTTCGGCGCTCAGCTTTCTTTATAGTCCAACTCTCACATCCATACATGACCACTGGAAAAACCATAGCCTTGACTAGATGGAACTTTGTCGGCAAAGTAATGTCTCTGCTTTTGAATATGCTATCGAGGTTGGTCATAACTTTCAAGGAGTAAGTGTCTTTTAATTTCACTGCTGAAATCACCATCTGCAGTGATTTGGGAGCCCAAAAAAATAAAGTCTGATACTATTTCCACTATTTCTCCATCTTTTTGCCATGAAGAGATGGGACCAGATGCCATGATCTTCGTTTTCTGAATGTTGAGCTTTAAGCCAACTTTTTCACTCTTCTCTTTCAATTTCAACAAGAGGCTTTTTAGTTCCTCCTCACTTTCTGCCATAAGGGTGGTGTCATCTGCATATCTGAGGTGATTGATATTTCTCCCAGCAATCTTGATTCCAGCTTGTGTTTCTTCCAGCCCAGCGTTTCTCATGATGTACTTTGCACAGAAGTTAAATAAGCAGGGTGACAATATATAACCTTGATATACTCCTTTACCTATTTGGAACCAGTCTGTTGTTCCATATCCAGTTCGAACTGTTGCTTCCTGACCTGCATATAGGATTCTCAAGAGGCAGGTCAGGTGGTCTGGTATTCCCATCTCTTTCAGAATTTTCCACAGTTTATTGTGATCCACACAAAGGCTTTGGCATATTCAATAAAGCAGAAATAGATGTTTTTCTGAAACTCTCTTCTTTTTCGATGATCCAGCAGATGTTGGCAATTTGATCTCTGGTTCCTCTGCCTTTTCTAAAACCAGCTTGAACATCTTACCTACAACCTGATTTAAACTCTCCCCTGTATATTTGATCTTCTCTACCTCTTGATTGTGCAACTCATAACTTCTAATTACTCATAGTTTCTGCAACTCAAGCTTTCAGATGTTTCATATTATTTACTCTATCTTAAAGACTCTTGGCTTCCAATCTATCAACTGATAAACTTTCTGCATGTATCTCCAATCTCTAGTTGAGAATCTTGAAAAACAAAATCTAGTTCTTACTAAACACCAAGATCTCAACTTGGGCAGAACTTTTGAAAAATCTCCCTAGCAGCTTATCAGCTGATTTTTAATCTAGTAAATGCACCTATTTTTTTTTTTTTTTTGCATCTGCCCTCCTATATGCAATCATATGAAACAGCACGTAGAAACCGTATATTCAATAATATGTAGCTATGTGCCTTTTAACTTAGCCATGAAATTAAAGGACACTTGCACCTTGAAAGAAAATCTATGAACCTAGACAGCATATTGAAAAACAGAAGCAGAGACATTATTTTGCCAACAAATTCCGTCTAGTCAAAGCTATGGTTTTTCCAGTAGTCATGTATGGATGTGAGAGTTGGACTATAAAGAATGCTGAGCACTGAAGAATTGATGCTTTTGAACTGTGGTGTTAGAGAAGACTCTTGAGTCCCTTGGACTGCAAGGAGATCCAACCAGTCTATCCTAAAGGAAATCAGTCCTGGGTGTTCATTGGAAGAACTGATGCTGAAGCCGAAACTCCAATACTTTGGCCACCTGATGTGAAGAACTGACTCATTAGAAAAGACCCCGATGCTGGGAAAGATTGAAGGAGGGAGGAGAGGGGGATGACAGAGGACGAGATGGTTGGATGGCATTACCTCAATGGACATGGATTTGAGCAAGCTCCAGGAACTGGTGATGGACAGGGAGGCCTGGCGTGCTGCAGTCCATGGGGTCGCAAAGATTCGACATGACTGAGCGACGGAACAGCAACAATGTGCCTTTTAAGAGAGCAGAGGTGATAGAAACGTTAGAAGGAAAGCTTTAGGTCCATAAGTACTTTTGGATTTATGTGCCCAGTATAAATCTCTGTACATATAGACCATTTGTAATTTCATAGATTGTTTTTTTCTTTTTTTGTCTTCAAGCTGATTCGCTTAAATCAGACGTGAGAATGGCTTAGGGACTATTTGCCTTAGGCCTAAGGGAATACTGCTTATATTTCTTACGTTTGAGGTATAACTTTTCCTTTGCAAGGTGAACATCCACCTTCATAGCTGCCTCAGTTGAGTCTAGTCTTTCTTCTTTTTCCTAGGTAGCCATGCATACACCAGTCTTTCTTGGGTCCTTCTCAGCTGCTTGCATAAATTTGCCTCCCACATGACTGTACCTCATGGCTCCCTATTCTGTCTCATCATAGTAGCGTTTGTGCCCATTTTAATGCCTCTTATAGCTCTTTCTACATCAATTCCCACCATGTTTTCTTACAGATCTCAACATTTTCCACTTAGATTCCTTTGCATCCGTATCTCTGCTGCAATCCTCATTCAGTTTATATATGTGACTTCTAATTTCCCAGTCCACTTTCAATATAATCTATCATTCAACCCCAATACCTAAAAACCATTAATATCTCTGAACTATTTATTCTTATTTAATAATTTAACATTTTGTCAGAAATGAAAAGAATCATGGTACAGTCTGCAAAAATTAGACAAAATAGGAAATCTTTTTTTTAATTTATTTTTATTTTTTAGTTTGTTTTGCTTTACAATACTGTATTCGGTTTGCTACACATCGACATGAATCAGCCACGAGTGTACATGAACTGAAATCTTAGGCAATATAACCATGTTGTGGTGCATTTGTTAGCTGCTCAGTCGTGTCCTACCCTTTGTGACCTCACTGACTACAGTCGACCAGGCTCCTCTGTCCATGTAATTCTCCAGGCCAGAATACTGGAGTGGATAGCCATTCCCTTCTCAAGGGGACTTCACAAGCCAGCAGTCGAATCCAGGTCTCCTGCATTACAGGCAAATTCTTTACTGTTTGAGCCTCCAGAAAAGCCCTAAAGAGAGAAGTGTCCCAGGGTAGGCATTTAATGGTATACTAAAAAATGTTCTAAATTATTAAATTACTCATCATAAGACAAAAAATTCTTCCTTTTTTGGTCCACAATGAAAACTTTTAAAAGATTTAGTTTATTATTAATACTATGTTATATATCTATATGTAATAATGACTATAATTAGTTATAAATAATTTCAATTTTCAGAATACATTGTTATAAATAGCACTGGGGAGAAAATAATTGATGCATTATACTTTTAAAACAGGGGTAAACCACAATCAGCCTATCATTTTAAATAGAGAATTTTTTTTTTATCATAGTACAAATCATTATTCCTCTTGTCTCCACAATCTTTACTTCAGTTGAAACCAAATGTGCTTTTGGCTACCAGAGGAGAGGAGACATTTTCAGGTTGACAGTCCTGAGGCTCTTTTAACTTAAATGATTCCAACCTATTGATCCTGTATCCACATCTTCAAATAAAACTGATTCATTTCATTAAATGGAATATTTAAACCAGAGAAGTCTATCAAGTTGGGGTTTCAGCTTGAATGAACCACCTCCATTTAGAAAATTGATCGTCCAGTCACAATTTTATTAACCTTGAATTTTTAGAGCATGGTTGCTTTTAAAGAGAGAGTGGGCAAGCAAGAAATCTTCTCCAGTAATATTTTACATCATTGACAAGTCTGAGTCAGTGCTATAAGAGGGACATTAGGGCTAACTAACTTTGTTTATAATAAGCTCCGCACACGCAGGCTACCTGGATAATGCACGTGTTTCAATATGCAAGCTAGATGACCTGTGGAGCAGGGGAAGGAAGTCGGACACAGTGCATACTGGTAATTCTAAAAAAAGAAAAAGAAAACTCCAGTAAAAATAATCATTCCTTAGTGATAACTTTCATGCATCAAATCATGATAATAAGTTAATAAATTACTAGCCATATTATGAACAGTTGAAAATGTCCTTGAACAAGCGGCAATACAACTTGCCTCTTGACTCATTAGGAGGAATTGTTGGGATGCGATTTGCCTGGTTCTGCAGAGTTTGGTGCCCAGAATGAAATGGACACAGGGTGACTAGCTCAATAAGCAGCTCACAGAGCACTCAATACTTCCTGGAAAACTGGTTTATAAGGAGACCATTTGGTAGAGTAGCGAGCACGCAGGTTTGGAGTCCAGCAGAACTAGGTTTGACCCTGGCAGCTGTGCTTGAAGTTACACGTGTCTGGGTAAGCTTCTTAATTTCCAATAGCCCTTTTAGTTTGGGTAACATGTGCTTCCATAAATTTGCATGTTAGACAAAGTATCTGTAGTCGTGACTTCTAAAATGCAGCCACGCTATAGATAGTGGCAATAAAATATGAAACATAACCACCAAGGGCCATAGAAAAATCCCATCTTCTGGCAAAAGCATTTTTCCCTCTGTAGAAAATCATAGGGAGTGAAATTGAAGTCAGAAAACTTTTTTTTTTTTTAGAGTGCAAGAAATCAGAGCAAGAAGGGTGACGGGTTTGTGCCATGAGCCTGAAGTTTAAGACGTGCATGTCCCCCGCCTCCAACCAAAAAAAAAAAACAAAAAACACTTCATGAAAACTGATCAGGCATGAACTTCAGTGAGGTTAATCTTTCCAGGGAACAGAGTTCAGTTCAGTTCAGTTCAGTTCACTCGCTCAGTCATGTATGACTCTTTGCGACCCCATGGATTGCAGCACGCCAGGACTCCCTGTCCATCATCAACTCCCAGAGTTTACCCAAACTCATATCCATTGAGTCAGTGATGCCATCCAAGCATCTCATCCTTTGTTGTCCCCTTCTCCTCCTTCCCCGAATCCCTCCCAGCATCAGAGTCTTTTCCAATGAGTCAGCTCTTCCCATGAGGTGGCCAATATATTGGAGTTTCAGCTTCAGCATCAGTCCTTCCAATGAACACCCAGGGCTGATCTCCTTTAGAATGGACTTCCTTTGTTGTCCCCTTCTCCTCCTTCCCCGAATCCCTCCCAGCATCAGAGTCTTTTCCAATGAGTCAGCTCTTCCCATGAGGTGGCCAATATATTGGAGTTTCAGCTTCAGCATCAGTCCTTCCAATGAACACCCAGGGCTGATCTCCTTTAGAATGGACTATTTGGATCTCCTTGCAGTCCAAGGGACTCTCAAGAGTCTTCTCCAACACCCACTCCAAAAACATCAATTCTTCAGTGATCAGCTTTATTCACAGTTCAACTCTCACATCCGTACATGACCACTGGAAAAACCATAGCTTTGACTAGACGGATCTTTGTTGGCAAAGTAATGTCTCTGCTTTTGAATATACTATCTAGGTTGGTCATAACTTTCCTTCCAAGGAGTAAGTGTCTTTTAATTTCATGGCTGCAATCACCATCTACAGTGATTCTTGAGCCCAGAAAAATAAAGTCAGCCACTGTTTCCACTATTTCCCCATCTATCTGCTATGAAGTGGAGGGACCAGATGCCATGATCTTAGTTTTCTGAATGCTGAGCTTTAAGCCAACTTTTTCACTCTCTACTTTCACTTTCATCAAGAGGCTGTTTAGTTCCTCTTTGCTTTCTTCCAAAATGGTGGTGTCATCTGCATATCTGAGGTTATTGATATTTCTCCTGGCAATCTTAATTCCAGCTTGTGCTTCGTCCAGCCCAGTGTTTCTCATGATGTACTCTGCATATAAATTAAATAATCAGGGTGACCATATACAGCCTTGACATACTCCTATCCCTATTTGGAACCAGTCTGTTGTTCCATTTCCAGTTCTAACTGCTGATTCTTGACCTGCATACAGGTTTCTCAGGAGGCAGTTAAGGTGGTCTGGTATTCCCTCCTCTTTAAGAATGTTCCACAGTTTTACAGAGTTTTACAGAAACTCAAACACCTGCTTCACAAACCTTTCCCTCTCTCCATCTGGTTACCACACTTCAACTGACATACGTGTTCCTTAGATGGGACAAGGGAATTTGCTCAGCTAAGCATTTCTTCCCTGGTGGCTCAGAGGTTAAAGTGTCTGCCTCCAATGCGGGACACCCGGGTTCGATCCCTGGGTCGGGAAGATTCCCCTGGAGAAGGAAATGGCAACCCACTCCAGTATTCTTGCCTGGAGAATCCCATGGACGGAGAAGTCTAGTAGGTTACAGTCCATGGGGTCGCAAAGAGTCGGACACGACTGAGTGACTTCGCCTTCAAGCATTTCTTAGACATCTTATTAGTTTACTATCAAATGGACCAAAAGATAAAACAGCTCTGAAATTGCGACATCTAAGTCACCATCTTGTTGACTTGGCCCCAGTGTAAAGACAAGAAAACTCAGGGTATTATGGTTCATCAAATACACTGCCTCTTTCAAACAGCTCTAGAAAACCTTTCGCTTCTCCGGGGGATCTTAGCGACTTCACTTTCCCTTTTCCCTTTCATGCACTGGAAAAGGAAATGGCAGCCCACTCCAGTGTTCTTGCCTGGAGAATCCCAGGGACGGCAGAGCCTGGTGGGCTGCCCTCTATGGGGTCCACAGAGTCGGTCACGACTGAAGCGACTTAGCACAGCAGCAGCAGCAGCAAGTCACCATCTTGTTGCCTTGGCCCCAGTGTAAAGACAAGAAAACTCAGGGTATTATGGTTCATCCAATACACTGCCTCTTTCAAACAGCTCTAGAAAACCTTTCGCTTCTCCGGGGGATCTTCCCAACCTGGGGAACCGAACCCAGGCCTCCCACATTGCAGGTGGATTCTTTACCAGCTGAGCCAGCAGGGAAGTGCTGTTGGCAGCCTTGTGTTGCTTTGTGTTCATATAACTTACTGTATTTTATTTGCTCCATATTTTAGCTCTTTCAATAGGTTTTTTTTTCCCCCTCAGTGACTACAATGATTCTAAAGCCATCTCTCTCTCCTTCCTAATGCTCCTCTGACACTTGGTTCTAAATTCCCAAGAGGGTTTGGGAAGGTACCATCAGTTTTCCAGGGTTAGAAAAAACAGCCTTACTCAGCAGAGAACAGCTATTTCCTCATCCGTTTTTGTTAAGCTATGCCTGTTGGCAATTTGTCTACTGTCACGCCTACATTTCCTCAGGGGATTGGGTCCAGGACCCCCAGGGATTCCAGAAGCCATGACTGTTCAAGCCTGTCATGCAGAACGCTGCAGTGTGCGTCGCATCATGTCTGATTACTTACGTGTGTGCTCAGTCACTTCATCCCCCTCAGTGACTACAATGATTCTAAAGCCATCTCTCTCTCCTTCCTAATGCTCCTCTGACACTTGGTTCTAAATTCCCAAGAGGGTTTGGGAAGGTACCATCAGTTTTCCAGGGTTAGAAAAAACAGCGTTACTCAGCAGAGAACACCTATTTCCTCATCCGTTTTTGTTAAGCTATGCCTGTTGGCAATTTGTCTACTGTCACGCCTACATTTCCTCAGGGGATTGGGTCCAGGACCCCCAGGGATTCCAGAAGCCATGGCTGTTCAAGCCTGTCATGCAGAACGGTGCAGTGTGCGTCGCATCATGTCTGATTACTTACGTGTGTGCTGAGTCACTTCAATCGTGCCTGACTCTTTGCGTCCCCATGGACCGTAGCCCACCAGGCTCCTCTGTCCATGGGATTCTCCAGGCAAGAGTACTGGAGTGGGTTGCTGTGCCCTCCTCCAAGGGATCTTCCTGACCCAGGGATCGAACCTGTGTCTCCTGCGACTCCTGCATTGCAGGTGGATTCTTTACCACTGAGCCACATAGAAAGCTCTTCCTACAATACCCAATGCGAGCAATGCTACGAAATAGTTGTCAGGGTGCAGCAAATTCAAGTTTTGCTTTAGGGAACTTTCTTGCATTCTTTTTCTCAAATATTTTCTATCCAGGTCAGTAATCTGAAGATGCACACCCCGCAGATGCCGAGGGCTGACTCTAACCTAAACATCCGTGGCCTTACCTGCTTTATTGTTATTTTTCCTGCTGGAGACAGTCTGGTAGGAGCAAGGGTTACAATGAAGGCAACCCAATTACAGAAATAAAAGTGAATTTACTTCTCCTGTCTCTAGTTTTCTTTCCAGCCTGCTTTCTGATTCCTAGGGACACATTTTTCCCGGTGCCAACTCCCTTGAAAAATTCTTAATTACCCAGGTGAGGTTATACAGAAGAAAGGACTCCCTGGGTTTACAAGCCTTTATTTTTTTCTTTCATTGATTTTCCTTGATACGCTCTTGCCCTAGCTTCCTTCTTCCATCTCTTCAGCAATGACCAGTGTGCTCAGCCGGGCTCTCGGGGGGAGTTAGGAAGATCCGGTAGCTAATCCAGTGTAGACACACATCAGTGAGCTTGGCACCTCCCAGGCCTCTTGCAATGTTCAAAGTTACCTTTGTTGTCCAGCAACAGAAATCCCAACTGGGAGTTTAAAAAAATAGTTGATTGCCATTCATGTATTTTTCTTTATTTCCAACTAATACACTGTGTTCAGATAAGAACATTTTGTAAGATTTTTAGTTTTTGATGTTCAGATGATAGTGACATTTATAGTTATTTTTTTTTTATAAATTTGTTTTCCAGTTACCAAACTATTTCTTCACAGGTTTCATTTTGTTTCATAAGACACATATCTTTTCTAATACTGACCTTCTGTATGGGTCAAGGACTTGCTTAAAGTTTCTACTAAGGCAGACTCACAGATTCTACTAAAAATCCAGTGACTTGTATCTAGCAACTAGAGGAATTTGTATTGATCAGTGGAGCAGAAAGGAAGAGATTGGCAGATTCTCCCTGTTCCTTAAAGTGGCGTGCAAGCTTAAGGTAATATAAAATAAATAACAGAAAAAAAATTAATAAGCAAAAATCCAAGAGGCTACAGATTGAATAAACTGTATATAAGCTTCAATAGGAAAATAAACCATTTTAAAAGCTGTTGCTGCTGCTAAGTCGCTTCAGTCGTGTCCGACTCTGTGTGACCCCATAGACGGCAGCCTACCAGGCTCCCCGGTCCCTGGGATTCTCCAGGCAAGAATACTGGAGTGGGTTGCCATTTCCTTCTCCAGTGCATGAAAGTGAAAAGTGAAAGGGAAGTGGCTCAGTTGTGTCTGACTCTTAGTGACCTCATGGACTGCAGCCCACCAGGTGCCTCCGTCCATGGGATTTTCCAGGCAAGAGTACTGGAGTGGAGTGCCAATGCCTTCTCCGATTTTAAAAGCTAGCTTCTCGGAATAAGAAAATTTGAAATAATGCAAGGTGTTAAGAGCAGTGAAGTATGTTCATAAATGTAAAAGCAGAGAGGACAGGCAAGTCTTTCTAAAGTAATGAAATATGGCTGAGTTAGTCCATCCAGTGAGCTTGATCACTGTGGCTTTTAAGTTTCTCAGAGCTCTCTGAGTCTATCCCTGTTTTCCCTGGCCCAGCCCCCCCCTCCCTGACTCCTCAGAGCTCTCTGAGTCTATCCCTGCTTGCCCTGGCCCAGCCCAGCTCTCCCTGACTCTTCTGTCATATCTGATGCCACCACCTGGTCCTTTACTCCAGAAACCTATTTGCATTTTATGATTCCTTCCTTTGGGTTAATTTCTTAATTACCCAATTCTGCTGATTTATTGCCCCCATATTCCAGATTTTTCCCCCTTCCTTTCAATTTCTGTGATCAACATCCTTGTTTGGTCTCACATAATTATTTTACAGACTGCCTGAAACAAACAGTCTCTCTATTTTTTAAATTTTACTTTACAATACTGTATTGGTTTTGCCATACATCAACATGAATCTGCCACAGGTATACACGTGTTCCCCATCCTGAAACCCCCTCCCACCTCCCTCCCCATACCATCTCTCTGAGTCATCCCAGTGCAATAGCCAGGACATGGAAGCAACCTAGATGTCCATCAGCAGATGAATGGATAAGAAAGCTGTGGTACATGTACACAATGGAGTATTACTCAGCCATTAGAAAGAATACATTTGAATCAGTTCTGATGAGGTGGATGAAACTGGGGCCGATTATACAGAGTGAAGTAAGCCAGAAAGAAAAACACCAATACAGTATACTGATGCATATATATGGAATTTAGAAAGACGGTAACGATAACCCTGTATGGGAGACAGCAAAAGAGACACAGATGTAAAGAACAAACAGTCTCTTAATAACACATCTCTGGGGCTTCCACTGTGTCTCAGCAGAGAATCTGACTGCAATGCAGGAGATCAGGTTTGATCCCTGGGTGGGGAAGATCCCCTGGAGAAGGAAATGGTAAGCCCCTCCAGTATTCTGGCCTGGAGAATCTCAAGAACAGAGGGGTCTGGCGGGCTACAGTCCATTGGGCCGATTATACAGAGTGAAGTAAGCCAGAAAGAAAAACACCAATACAGTATACTGATGCATATATATGGAATTTAGAAAGACGGTAACGATAACCCTGTATGGGAGACAGCAAAAGAGACACAGATGTAAAGAACAAACAGTCTCTTAATAACACATCTCTGGGGCTTCCACTGTGTCTCAGCAGAGAATCTGACTGCAATGCAGGAGATCAGGTTTGATCCCTGGGCGGGGAAGATCCCCTGGAGAAGGAAATGGTAAGCCCCTCCAGTATTCTGGCCTGGAGAATCTCAAGAACAGAGGGGTCTGGCGGGCTACAGTCCATGGCTTCGCATTGAGCCGCACACAGCTGAGCAGCGTGCGCGCATCCACGCCACTTGCTGAGGTCTCCGTGACTCCACCGCTCTCTTTCCAGCCCCAGGCTCCGCAGCTTTGGCCGCAGTGATCACAGTGAGACAGCTATACGAGGACGAGCAAACTGCAGCTTGTGCGTCAAATCTGGCCTGCTGTCTACTTTTGTACAACCCGCAAACAAAAAGATGGTTTTCACATATTTAAATGGCTTTGAAAAAATCAAACAGTAATATTCTGAGACACGTGAAAATCATATCAAGTTCAGATTTCAGGATCCATAACTAAAGCTTGATTGAACAGGGCCCCACGTCTTTGTTTTAGTTATTGCTTGCGGGTGTTCTTGCACGTTTAATAGCAGATGTGAGTAGCTGCAATAGGGACCATAGGATCCGTGAAGTCTGAAATAGTTACTGGCCCTTCAGAGCAAGAGTCTGCCCAGCCTGCTCTGAAGCACAGAGATGACCCCGTGATTCCTCTGCTCACAGTCTTTTTCTGATGCTTCATCACCTACAGGACAAACCAGCCTCCCGAGGGTGATACTCAGCAGGGCTTTGCATGGTTCAGCCCACCTCTGCCTGGGGCCCTGCGCTTTTCCTCCTGGGATGCCCCATGCCTCCCTTTGGAAGCTTCCTATTTCTCCTTCCTTTAGGAGTACTGAGGCCATCTCCTCCAGGGAGCTACCGAGACTTCCCTCCAGAGCGGTGTGTCCTCCCTGACATCTCATGTGCCACATGTTACGTTATTTTATGGGCACTGACTTATGCTGTCTAAAGAGCAAGCTCTGGATGTTAGTTCACTAGCTGAAAAAGAGTATTGTTTATTTTTCTATCTCCAGTGAATATCACAATGTCTTTCACTTAATATTAGCTCAAGTAGTGTTTGTTGAATAATTTAAAATATCTGGCACATGAGCTAATTAGCAATAACTTAAGTTTGGAAGAGAACTTTTTGCATAATTATAAAAAAAAGCATTCTGTCACACAAATGTATTAATAACATAAAAATATTTCCAAGCATTTAATTTTTAGATATCATTATAAAAAATATGATTTTCAGTTTGGGAATACTGCAGAAAAATATATACACTTAAGCTACTTTTTTACATGCAAAAATAAATTTCTATTATAGGGCTGGATAACACATTTAATAAATATTTAAACAACTAAGCTTGCCATTATCCCTTATTAACGTATCATTGACCATTAAAAATGTCATAAATGTACTGGTTATAAATAGAGAAAATTAAAACCTCATGTAGCTGAAATATGTTATGTACGCAATCTTGGCTAGAAAAAAAGATTTAGTATGGTGGCATTAAATTTCTAGATGATATTTTGTTTATATTTTGCACATCAACAAACTGTATAGCAAAATAAGCTGCTTCCTCCTACAGGAGTTAATGAAATAACCACACTAAATATATTTAGTGTGGTTTAAATAGTAGTGAAATGTTATCTGAAAAATTTAAGACAGTATTTATCTAGTGAACTTACTATGGCTAAAATTTATTTGAAATTATTGACATAGGAAAAGGAATTACTTTCTTTGATATTTCTAGGGGGGGAAAAATCTAGTGTTTTAAGTGTTTTATCATCCATTCCTTTTATCCCCTCCCTTTAAAAGAGCAGTTTGATTTATTCAATTATATGGAAAGGGATGTGTGTGTTTGAAATAAGGGAAGCTTTGTTTCTGATGTTTAAAAAAGTTATTTTCCTTCAAGCTAATTGTTCCAAAAAAGGACACTCTACTTTTGTAATTGCAGAATAATATGAGAAGTTTGTTCAGGGTTTCAGTGCTCACTAAATCGCTTCGGTGGTGGCTGCCTCTGTGGGACCCCATGGATTGTAGCCCGCCAGGCTCTTCCGTCCATGGGATTCTCCAGGCAAGAGTGCTGGAGTGGTTGCCATATCCTTCTCCAGGGGATCTTCCCAACCCAGGGATTGAACTCATATCTTTTAGGTCCCTTGCACTGGCAGGCAAGTTCTTTACTGAGGTTTAAGAGGATCAAAATATTCATTCTCTTCCTCTGATCTAATCTGAGGATAGGATCATGTTCCGTTTTGAATGTAATTTTTACACTGCCACTGTTTGCCAATTGATGGGTAATATCCTAAGCACAGACACTGGTGGGTTTTCAGTCACTGTTTGACTTATTCAATCCTGAACTTTTAATTTGAAAACTTGTTGTTATTTTTTGCCTTTATATTGGTTTTATTATTTTGTTTTGTTTTTTTCACAAAAGTAAAATAGCTGATGTAATCTTATATTGGGATTCCTTGGTGGCTCAGACAGTAAAGCGTCTGCCTGCAATGCCAGAGCCCTGGGTTCGATCCCTGGGTTGAGAAAATCCCCTGGAGAAGGAAATGGCACCCCACTTCAGTATTCTTGCCTGGGAAATCCCATGGACAGAGGAACCTGGTGGGCTACAGTGCATGGGGTCCCAAAGAGTCGCACACAACTGAGCAACTTCACTTTCACTTTCAATCTTACATTATGCTCTGATGCTTACGTGAGGCTCATCCTCAGTTCACCAAGTATAATCTTTTCTTTAGCTTTTTTCTTTTATATTGGAGGATAGTTGATTAGGTAGTGTTGTGTTGGTTTCAGGTGTACAGCAAAAGGACTCAGTTATGCATAGACATGTATCTATTCTTTTTCAAATTCTTTTCCCTTTTAGGTCATTTATAAACATTCCCTGAACTATACAGAAGCTCCTTATTGGTTATGCGTTTTAGATATTGCAGTGTGTCCTTGGCAGTCCCAAACTCCCTACCTAACTGCTTTCTTAAAGCATGTAAAATAATAACACCTCTCCTGGGGATGAGCTGAAGTGTTCCTTCTTTTCTGTACAGACAAGTCACAGGCTGATTGTGAGCTGTTTTCCTGCATTTGGGGTTTATGGTAGAGTTTTCTCCCAGCTTGACTTCTGCAGCTTATCTTGTGGCCATCCACTCTGTGTTGTTTGCCTGCTGAGCGCACACTCTTTCTTTAGCACACTGGGTAGAAAGGTCTTCTCTTTAAGACGTTAATAGGTAAAGAGAGGTTGGTATTTGAGTCAAAATGTGTTTCCAGGAGGCTGCTCGTCGCTGACCTTTGCTTTCCTTGCAGATCAGCCATCTGAATTTGCAGGCCCTGGGGCTCCATGCACAGCACATCTGGTGAGGCAACCCTAAGCCAAAATGATTTGGATATGACTGAGGAGAAGAAATAGGGAGCTGGAAAAAGTTGTTGTTATGGTGGTTTATTTTTCTTTTAATACAAAGCCCCATTGTTAGAAGGAATACGATTCCACCATCCTGAAAAAACTGGCACCATCATTAGAAATAAACATCAACGAGAGCCTGTCAAAATGTCTGTGTATATTGGGAAAGGCATCAGATTTAAGATTTTGTGTATTTCTGCTCAACAGTTTGTATTATTATGCTGTTAGTTACTATCAGGAATTAATTAAACTCAGCAAGAGGTTCAGGAAACAGTTAGTGAGTTCCTATAAAGCATGAAGCAAGGTAATAGAAATCTTAGATGTGCAAAGATACCTAAGATGTGGTTCTGTCTCTCAAGAAGGTCCCCAAATGGCAGAGCTAAGATGCAGTCGGAGAGAAATATAGATATAATTTATATATACAGATAGGATAGTATTAATGTTGATAACACATATCTTACTATTATATATTTTTACTCCACTAAAGTATGATATATATTATTGCATTTAATAATTTAATCTTATGACAAGTGATCTTCAGTTTACACGGGTGAAACTGAAGACACGGGGCTGTGGCCTCATGTCCCGCAGGTCATCATGAGTGGGGCCTGTCTTAGCCTAAGATATTTAGCAATAAGCAAAAATGCCTAGAGAAAGAGAAGGCAGAGAAGAGGAAGCCAGCAGTGTGCTCAGTGCCCTGGCAGACCTCCGTTAGAAATGGTATTAAAAAGGAAAGACCCATTTTTACCAGCCTTCCTGAAATAATGACCTTGGAACAGATCCTGCCCAAAGTCTACTGATGAGTTCTTAACTACATCAGATGAGGCTGATATTGCTTCTCTTCGCCCTACCCTGTCTTCCTGCCTTAAACGTAGGTTCAATGGCCAGCGTTGCTGCCAACATCTTGCAATGGGGGGAAAAATGCAAGAGATTCTAAGACCTTGGCTCTGAGGAGTGGATGAGCATTTCTAGTAGCTGCCTGCTGTTTCTAGAAATCTGCACTATTGTTTCGTGAGAAAAAGAATGCCCTGCTGCTTGAAGCCATTGCAAAGCAGGTTTTCTGATATTTGCAGCTGAACAAATTTAAGTAACAAAATCCACCTTTAACCTAAGGTGGTTCACTGAGTAAAGATTCCCCCTGCAATGCAGGAGACACAGAGACGGGGGTTTGATCCCTGGGTCGGGAAGATCCCCTGGAGGAGGGCTTGGCAACCCTCTCCGGTATTCTTGCCTGAGAAGCCGATGGACAGAGGAGCCTGGCGGGCTATACAGTCCAAGGGGTCACAAAGAGTCAGAAACTACTGAAGTGACTGAGCATGGAAGCACACTGATGCCATAATGCTATTATCTTCTTCCTTTTGTATGTTTTTGCTTTCATTGATTTTCATAGCTTTATTCTTGGTGTCAGGATAACTGTCTGGTGAGCCACAATACATTTCTTCTGTAGATACTTTCACTTCCTGTCTCTGTCCTATTCCCACTCTTCCTCAAGATTCCATTCTTCCCCCCCCCCCAGGTTGATTGAGATATAAATGATACGTAACCTTGGAGAAAGCAATGGCACCCCACTCCAGTACTCTTGCCTGGAAAATCCCATGGACAGAAGAGCCTGGTAGGCTGCAGTCCATGGGGTCACTAAGAGTCAGACACGACTGAGCGACTTCACTTTCACTTTTCACTTCCATGCTCTGGAGAAGGAAATGGCAACCCACTCCAGTGTTCTTGCCTGGAGAACCCCAGGGATGGGGGAGCCTGGTGGGCTGCTGTCTATGGAGTCGCACAGAGTCGGACATGACTGAAGCGACTTAGCAGCAGCAGCAGCAGCAACCTTAAGTTTAAAATGTATGATTTTATACATTTATATATTGCAAAATGATTATATGACCTCACATAATTATCATTTCTTCTTTGTGATGAAAATGTTTATGGTTGACTCTCTTAGCAACTTGCAAGTATAAATACAGCATTATTAATTATATTCTTCACACTATCCATTAGATCTCAAGAATTTATTTATCTTGTGACTGAAAGTTTGTACCCCTTGACCAGCAAGGCCCCTTTTCCCCCAGCTCTTGGCAAGTACAACCACTCCACTCTGTTACCATGAGCTTTGCTTTCTAAGATTCCACATACAAGTGACATCATACAGTGTCAGTCTTTCTCTGACCTATTTCATGTAGCATAATGTTCTTGAGGTCCATCAGTGCTGTTGCAAATTGAGGAGTCCCTCATTTTTCATTTCATATATATGTGCCATATTTTCATATGCCAATTTCATATTTTCATATATGCCAGTATGGCATTTTTGTAGGCCATATTTTCTTTGTCCACGTATCCATTGGTGGGCACCAGGTTATTTTCCATATCTTGACTATTGTAACTGATGTTGCAAGAAACATGGAATCACGACTATCTCTTCAATGTCGTGATTTCATTTCTTCTGGATGTATGACTGGAAATGGGTTTGCTGGATCATAAGTCACTTCCATTTCTTAATATCCTAGAGAACGCCATGCTTTTCCCATAATGGCTCTGCCACTTACATTCTCACCAACGGTTCACAGAGGTTCTCTTTCACCACATTCTCACCAGCACTCGCTGTCTCTCGGCTTTTTGGCTACAGCTATTCTGACGGGTTTGAGGTGATATCTCACTGTGGTTTTCATTTGCATTTCTCTGGTGATTAAAGATGAGCATTTTTTCATATACTTGTTGGCCTTTTCTGTGTCTTCTTCGGAAAAACAAAAGTCTAGCTCCTCTAATATTGATTGGGTTGATTCTGTTTTTGCTATTGAGTTCTATGTGTTCTTTTTATATTTTGCCTATTAACCCTTTATCAGATATATGATTTTCACATATAGACTCCCATTCTGTTGGTTGCTTTTCCATTTTGTTGATTTTTTTTGTTGTGCAAAAGCGTTTTAGTGTGACATGTTTCCACTTAAGAACTTTTGCTTTTGTTCTTGTGTTTTTGGTGTCAATCCAAAACATTGCTCCTAAGACTATTGTTAAGGAGCTTTCTCCCTATATCTTCTTCAAAGGGTTTTATGCTTTCAAGTCCAATGTTTAAGACTTTAATACATTTTGAGTTACTTTGGTGAGTAGTGTGAAAAAGGGGCCCAATTTTATTCTTCTGTATCATGTGATTATCCAGTGTTCTGAACAGCATATGCTATAGGAATTTCCAAATTTTCCCATATGTTTGGGAAGGATTAAGCCATTATTTCTTTAAATAAGCTTTCTGCCTCCTTCCCCCACTCTTCTCCTTCTGGGAGCTCCAATAATTTGCAGACTGGTTCTTTTGAAGGTATCCCCTAGAACGTATAGACTTTCTTCACTCTTTTTAATTCTTTTCTTTTTTCTCCTCTGCGTAATTCAAAAGGGCCATGTCTTCTAATCCACAAGTCTTGTTCTGTTCTTTTCGTATGCTGATGCTTTCTATTTTATTTTTTTACCTCATTCATTGTATTCTTCCGCCCCAGAGTGTCTTTATAATTTTCTTATAATTTCGATCTCTGCTAGCATTCTCATTTTGTTCAGGTATCACTTTTCTAATCTCATTAAATTGCTTTTCAGTGTGGCCTTGTTGCTCAGTGGGTTTCCTCTAAAAACTATCATCTTGAATTCTCTGTCAGGGGGATCTAAGTCTCCGTGCGTTTGGGATAGGTTGCCAAAAAATTATTGTGACCTTTTTTTTTTTTTTTTGCTGATGTCACAGTTTCTTGATTTTTTAATGGCCTGTGACGTTCTGCACTGCCGTCTTTCTCAGCAGGTCCTTACTGTCTGTGGAGAGGCACGCCTTCTCGCAGCGCTGCGGTGCCTGCGGGCTTCTCTGTCCTCCTGCGGTGCTCCCTCTGGGGTCCCGCTCCTCTGGCGAGTCTTTCTTCACCCTGACTGCTCCAGGCTGGGGGAGAGCAGCCACCCTTTCGTTTCTCCGGCAGTGTGTGCTCAGGAGCCACGTGCCAAGGCTCTCTGCCGTCGCCCCGGGGCAGTGTCCGGGGA
>SJXQ01008266.1:100944-208400 GCA_006408695.1 Aepyceros melampus | reverse complement strand
CGCTGAACTGCTCCCGGACGCGGACTTCCGCGGAGGCGCTCTGCGCCGTGGGCTGGGCGGACGCGCCGAGCCGCCAGATGCGGCCCGGAGGGCCGGGCAGGCCCGCAGCAGCCCCGGGTGTGTGCGTCAGCCCCCGAGCTGGCACCTGGGCTGTGAGACTCATCCTGCGCCCTGGGCGCGTGTTGCTGTATCTCACCGCCCAGCCCAGGCACTTTGCGGGCGGACGAACGCCGAAATGCTACTGTTGTCCGCGCAGGCCGGCGGGGCGGGGGAGGGGGACAAAAACAATGGATGTTTGATCGGTGGAAGCTGCTGTCACTCCTGTCCCCATTCTCCCTAATATCGTCACCACAGACGCTCTCCACGAGTTCATCCACCCCAGGCTGGCTGCCGAGTAGCCTAAAGCACCCTGCTCCTGACATCAAATGCATCAGACTCTCCAGTCCGGATCCTAGACCTTTCACCTGCACTCCAGACCAAAACACATCCAAAAGCACTTTAAGCTCAAACCACTCAATACCTGCTTCTCATCTTCACGCACAAATTCTGTTTTGTTATCGTCTCAGTTGTCCACGTCGGGAGCCTAAGAAGTCCTTTTAGATTCCTCTGCGTTCTCTTTTCATTTCTAGTCATGCACCAACCTCTGTCCATTTGTGATAACCCATGAATCTAGTCAGGCCACCCTTAGAGCTGCTCACTTAGCCTACACTCTTGCAGCATTCATCACCTGAATTCCTACAGCAGGCCCTTGAGAGAGCTCCCTGAATTAAGCCTGTCCTGACTTCAATCAATTCCCCCTGGTTTTCTCCCAAGGGATTTTCTATACTGAAACACACATTGGTTCCAGGTGTTCACTAAGATCCTTCCAGGATTTTCCAGATCTTTCAGGATTTAGTGCATGCTTTCAGCATAGCACTTCCTGACCTTTGCTTGCTTATGTGACCTGTTCCCTAGCTGCCCTGCCCCTCTACTCAGGTCCGTTTATCCACTTAAGAAGCAGTTATTGAGCACGGGATGTATGTGAGAACCAGGCAAACTACTGGAGTTGAGACTTCTCCTGACCTTCACTGTGCTTACAGTTGAGTAAGGGAAGCAGATAGTTTTAAAAGTCAATGACAGGAGATCAACTTGTGATGAGTAAAATAAAAAGAATTCTATCATTGAAAACAATGATGGGGACAATAGTTTATAATGGATGATCTGAAAAGGTCACACTGAAAAGGCAGCCTTGAAGTTAAGACTTCAAGGATGAGAAAGACTCAGCCACATGAAGTGTTGAATGTAATGATGTCCTAAGCATGAGGATCAGGAATTATTAAATGTCTCAAAAAGATAGAGGCTGTACATTCTACAAATTGTAAGAAGGCCTATGATGGAGGAGAATAAGCAGTGAGAAAGATATTAAAACTATGTCTCAGTTCAGTTCAGTCGCTCAGTCGTGTCCGACTCTTTGTGACCCGATGAATTGCAGCACACCAGGCCTCCCTGTCCATCACCATCACCTAGAGTTCACCCAAACTCATGTCCATCAAGCCGGTGATGCCATCCAGCCATCTCACCGTCTGTCATCCCCTTCTCCTCCTGCCCCCAATCCTTCCCAGCATCAGAGTCTTTTCCAATGAGTCAACTCTTTGCATTAGGTGGCCACAGTATTGGACTTTCAGCTTCAGCATCAGTCCTTGGAATGAACACCTAGGACTGATCTCCTTTAGGATGGACTGGTTGGATCCCCTTGCTGTCCAAGGGACTCTCAAGAGTCTTCTTCAACACCGCAGTTCAAAAGCAATAGTCCTTCGGCGCTCAGCTTTCTTCACAGTCCAACTCTCACATCCATACATGACCATAGGAAAAACCATAGCCTTGACTAGATGGGCCTTGGTTGGCAAAGTAGTCTCTGCTTTTCAATATGCTATCTAGGTTGCCCATAACTTTCCTTCCAAGGAGTAAGCGTCTTTTAATTTCATGGCTGCAGTCACCATCTGCAGTTATTTTGAAGCCCAAAAAAATAAAGTCTGACACTGTTTCCATTGTTTCCCCACCTATTTCCCATGAAGTGATGGGACCAGAGGCTATGATCTTAGTTTTCTGAACGTTGAGCTTTAAGCCAACCTTTTCACTCTCCTCTTTCACTTTCATCAAGAAGCTTTTTAGTTCCTCTTCACTTTCTGCCATAAGGGTGGTATCATCTGCATATCTGAGGTTATTGATATTTCTCCCAGCAATGTCGATTCTAGCTTGTACTTCTTCCAGCCCAGCATTTCTCATGATGTACTCTGCATAGAAGTTAAATAAGCAGGACGACAGTATACAGCCTTGACATACTCCTTTTCCTATTTGGAACCAGTCTGTTGTTCCATGTCCAGTTCTAACTGTTGCTTCCTTACTTGCATATAGGTTTCTCAAGAGGCAGGTAAGGTGCTCTGCTATTCCCATTTCTTTCAGAATTTTCCACAGTTTCTTGTGATCCACACAGTCAAAGGCTTTGGCATAGTCAATAAAGCAGAAATAGATGATTTTCTGGAACTAAGAGACAGGTTCTAACTGTTGCTTCCTGAGACCTGCATACAGGTTTCTAAAGAGGCAGGTCAGGTGGTCTGGTATTCCCATCTCTTTCAGAATTTTCCACAGTTTATTGTGATCCACACAGTCAAAGGCTTTGGCATAGTCAATAAAGCAGAAATAGATGTTTTTCTGGAACTCTCTTGCTTTTTCCATGATCCAGTGGATGTTGGCAATTTGATCTCTGGTTCCTCTGCCTTTTCTAAAACCAGCTTGAACATCTGGAATTTCACAGTTCATGTATTGCTGAAGTCTGGCTTGGAGAATTTTGAGCGTTACTTTACTAGCATGTGAGATGAGTGCAATTGTGCAGTATTTGAGCATTCTTTGGCATTGCCTTTCTTTGAGACTGGAATGAAAACTGACATTTTCCAGTCCTGTGGCCACTGCTGAGTTTTCCAAATTTGTAATCCAAGGGACTCTCAAAGGTCTTCTCCAACACCACAGTTCAAAAGCATCAATTCTTTGGTGCTCAGCTTTCTTCACAGTCCAACTCTCACATCCATACATGACTACTGGAAGAACCATAGCCTAGACTAGATGGACCTTTGCTGGCAAAGTAATGTCTCTGCTTTTTAGCAGAACATAAAAATCAGATTATATTGGGGTGCAGAATAAAAGAGTGTGCCTATCAGAGAACAAGGGCAATATGAACCGCTCTTGGAAGATGATGAGCTATGAACTGGAGAAGAGAGACCATAGTCATAAATCCTAACTCAGAGGCCTGATGCCACAGAGTTAGTCAGGGCTGAACAGGGTTAAATCCCACTTCTTCTGACCTCTGCCTTCCAAAGAATTTGTCACAGATGTCAGCACCATAAAGTTGTTGCTAAACCTATGTCCCTAATGCACAAGCATGTCTAATGAAATCCAAGCCTTCTTGCAGGAACCCAAACAATCCCCATTCACCCATGGCCAAGTTAAACCCAAACGGATCATCTTCATGTTAATAATATAAATGCAGCTGGAATTGTATTTCATGAAAATACCATTCTTACTATGCAGACATTTATTGGAGTTTGAACCTTAGCCAAAAATCCTAAAAGGATTACAACATGACAGGCTGGCTGTAGGTTGGAAGGGATATGGGGAGAGAAGCCCACAGGCATCTACCATCCCAGGAAAAGTCACCTTCAACTGGCATGCCTGAGTGAAAGCATTCTATTTAACACTAGCGTGGTCATTCAGAATCATTTCAGACAAAGAAATTAAAACTCCTTAGCTTCAGGAGACCACTAAGAATTCATGCAAGGAATCTAAAAACCAAGAGCAACCAGAATTGTAAATTTTCAAACTCTCATCTGCAGTTGATCGACTTAAGGTGGAAGACTGAGATCTGCTTCTAAAAATTCCCAAATTACATATACACCATATACCTAATGGATTAAAACTAGCTCAGATATACAAATAAAAATGAACTGAACTGAATTTCCTTTTTTAAAAAGTTGGTTATTAATCCCAATTATTTCTAAATTACAGTTTTAATCATCTAAGGCCCTAGCATTCAGTTTCCATTTACTAGCAATAGTATGCTTTAAAATACTATGCTTAAAAACACCAATCCTGCTAGAAGTGTAAAGTAAGTATTACATCACCACTTTCAAAGCTAACCTAATCCTGAGATAGGTGCTAGTGATGTTGTGAACTGTGGTCCTCACTCAGGGTCGTGACATGTACTGCGAATGTGCAAATCAGTGCAAATCAGTTTTCTGGAAAAAAAGAGCGTGGATCAAATCTAATTGACACAGGTAATAGATCCGCATTATTCTTTAAACCTGAGTGAGGCTGTTTTCAATTTAACCCAGCATTTTACAGGTTCGTATGCTTCCATTTGCTTTAGAGAATCAAAGTGAGACCTCTTTAAATGCTTGGCATTTTAGGTGTTTTTATCTGTTCCTCAGCAATTTTTGAAGAGGAAGATAAATTGTTATCAGAGCTGATGCTTTGCTAAAGATATAACTTAGCTTTGATTGGTAGCTAATCTTCCATCTTAACATAAAATGGGAAGTTAAAATATACCCAATTTAGCATATCTTTGAAGACACATGCAGTCTACAACTCAAGGAACTGCTGTTAATAAATGGTAGATAAAAACAAATTTTTGCGTACTTTTTTCTCTGCAATATCTACTGTGTCCCGAATTTTATTTAAAATAGCCTGAGATAAATTCATTTAAATGAGTCTGTTGAACTCCATGTTAAGATGATTATCTAACCACAAATACATCCATATATCATGTACAAATTTGTATCAGCAATTGGTAGACCATCAGATATAAAGTGACCATATATCAACTTAGTACCAAATTTGAGAGAATCAAGTAAACATAAAATGCCCAACCATCAATGAGAAGAGAGCTAACAGCCTCAATTAATAATGAGAAATATGAAAATTAGCTACAAAATAGTACTATTTATTATGAAACTATCAAGGAACAAAATTCAAAACAGATCAAAACGAATCAGCCAGTATTTTGCTCACTTCGATTTGATATTGTTCTGACAACGGGTATTGACTAAATACCCACCAGATTCTGCACTCTTTTCATTTAATGTTGTGACTTAGGGATTTAGTTTGAGTCTATAACAAAAATCAATGTATGCTGTATGTTTGCAAAGATAGAAAACATTCTACTCTAGCATTTTAACCTATGATTGAAGTTTATCATCTAAGAATTTCACTCCAAAAGGAATAATTCTGGTCCCTTAAGCTAAGGAATGGTATCTTTCAGACATCCTTGCTTTTTTTTAGTAAACTGGTAATTGACAAATACCAATCATCTACTTGTTTTAATCTTGGAGAGAAGGAACAGAAATAAAGTAACCTTTCATTGAGTTTTTCATTACACTTAATTTTTAAGTATTTTCATTGCATTAAGGCTGGTAAGAATTAACTTTCATTTGATTACTATAATATTTCACATATGTGCAGTCAAGATAAAACACAAAGATTAATAAACTTAAGATAGCATCTATTTTAGGATGAGCGGAGATGCTTACTGTTCAATAAAGAAACTTTTTCTTCTTCAGCATTTACCTAGATCAAGATGTAAATTAGTAATAATGGTAACAATATTAATGGTGATGATCAGTAATAATTATTGGATGCTTATTTTATGACATTCATCATGCTAAGCATATGACATGTATTAACTCATTTGATACTGAAGCAGCTTTATGAAGTAATTACTAATATTTCCTGCATTTTATATATGAAAAGCAGAGGTCCTCTAAAGGTCATAGGCAGCGAGCAGTGAAGCAGGATTCAGACCTGGCAATCTGACACTAGAGTCTATGTTTTTAATGGCGGATTTCCCAATCTACTGATCATGGCTCATTAGTAAATTGTGACATCAATGTAATGTGCTGCAACTACAGTTTTTTTTTTTTAATAAGATAGAAGAAAACAGAAAATTTATTGTCAGCTTCATGGGCTTGTGATCTATACTGTCTCATAAGGCCCCATTCTATGAAAAGCCTCCAACTTGGCTTAATGATCTGCAGCCAGCATCTTGAAACTCTGAATAATTTTATTTTTGAAGGGAAGGCCAATGAGACAATGCAGCATGTTCATGAGGAGAGGATGCATGCACGATACATGTGCCCATGGTTCCCTGTCTTAGGAGATGCCTGGTGAGTACAGAACTCAGGTGGACTCAGGATGCATGGGCGACTGTCAAGACCCAAAGTGAATACAGGATGAGCACATTACGTCTGTATCCAAGAAAGGTGTGGTGGGACCACACTTTCCAATAAAACCAGAACTTGCTTCCAAAGAAGAAAGAAGGCAATGGCCTTCTAAGAAATAAGAACGACTGAGTATAATCCTATCCTACTCTTTCTTACTCACGTTACTTTCCTGTAGTGGTCAATCGCTTCTGCTGAAAATGATGACACAGAAGGAAAGAGAAACGTAAGGCAACCCAGAGTCCTGTTCTTTTCAGTCCTTCCTTACTCATCAGTACCCCTAAGGTAGAGAGCGTTATAGAATGTACATATTAAAAATGAAACAAATAGTTGTGTTAGTTTTATATGGTACTTCCACTGTTCTGATAAGAACAAAATGCACAGGCAATTATGATCTAAGAAATACAAATTGTACAATTTTGGTGATTTCATATATGAGCTAAGTGATCTTATCCTATAACATTCTGGCATTGCAGGTTATAAAGACAAATGGTACAATTCGTCTTAATAATTTAAACATCTAATTTAATTTTTCTTTACTTAGTATGACAATAAAAGCAGAATAAACCAAACATCATGAGAAACTGAGAAAGAAAGAGACCATGGGAGAAAGGAAAAAGTATAATATTTCAGTACCTTTAACAGCACCATTTTCCTGTATTTTAAACAAAAGGTCCCACATCTTTATTCTGCATAAGACCCTGCAAATTATAGCATAGCCTTGTGCAGTACACATACCGGGGTAACCACTGTTTCACAAAACTTTTATTTCGTGAAACAAACATACACAGGCAATATGCAGGACTTCCTGGTGGCTCAGTGGTAGAGAATCTGCCTGCCCATGCAGGAGTGCGGGTTTGATCCCTGGGCCGGGAAGATCCCCTAGGGTAGGAAACGGCAACCCACTCCAGTATTATTGCCTGGAAAATCTCATGAAAAGAGAAGCCTGGCGGGCTACAGTCCATGGGGTCGCAAAGCAATCAGATACAACTTAGTGACAAAACAATATAGGCAGGTGTACTGTCTCATGATGTAAAAAAAAATTTTTTTCATATGATGAGTCAAAGAGAGTTTTAAAAAATCACTTCACTACACTAGAGAAAATAAAAGGCATAAAAACGCTCACTTCTTGCCACCCTGGAAAATAATCCACTTAACGAGGACAATGTAGTTACCTGAATTCCTGCTCCCTGTTATGTTCTGTTTCAAATCTAAACTCCTCTGTTCAATTCCTAAAGACCCTCATGCTTAGGACTGACTCTCCTACTGACTTTCCATAGCTCTGCAACTTGACCCCTCAACCCCAGGGGAACATGACGCCGCTCACTTCCCTGTGCTGTTCACTCTCCAGCCTCTATTCAGGCCATCTTCTCCCAACCACAGCACCGGCCCTTCCTTCCTTCCTTCCAGACACAACTCAGGGGCCCCTTCCCCCAGTGTCTTTGTCTTCCCCCAGTGTTCGAAATTTTTATACTTACTTCCTGTACCATAACGGTACCACATAATGGACAATTCAGATGTTGCCCCAGAAAAGATATGAGATTATCTGATACTCATTTCTCCCACATCCCATGACATTCAAACTGGTTGGGCTACATACAGCACTCAGTATGGAGCCAGGAGACGGAGAAACAATGCAGTGTTTTTGAACTAAATATGCTAACCACGCTTCCCATGACTACCCTGTGAAGTAGGTGTCTGCAGATGACTTTACTGATTAAAAAAACCTGAGGTTTAAAAACTTGCCCAACTTTCATAGAACTAGGACCAAGGCCTAAGCTTCTCCCAAGCTTCTGCCTTTTAAATGGTACCTTAGAAAAAGCATCACCACTATTAAGGTAATGAACAACAAATCATGCTAATTAGACCAAACCTGAGCAAATTCTTTATAAGTCACAGGGGAGAGCTGTTTTTGTTTGTTTGTTTTTTGAACTTTAAGGCTGCCTTCTAAGTTATGGATTAAAAAAGGCAAATTCAAATTTGGAAATGGAAATAGGAGGTCTGGGTGAGAAGGTGGACGGCATGTGAAGGAGGGTGAGTAGTTTTGACAAACAAGACAAAGGGAGAGAATACTCTTTTAAATAAATAAAAATTATGGGATAGTGTGGGAATTTAAACTCTGGAAGAATAACAGAGAACTGTCAATTTTTAAAAATTGATGGCTCAGGCACAGAGCATAAGGCATGAGCTTGAGCCTGGCATATGCCGTGGAGGGAGCTGAAGAAAGAAAAATGTTTTATCTGTTTTGTTTCATGAATTGAAAGTAGAGGACTCTATCTGTGAGCTTTTCTTTAAAATCTTTAACCTACTATTGAATCTTCTAACCATCTCTTAGAATAATTTTTCTTCCAGATGAAGTAAAACAACATTTTTTCCTAACTGAGGGTTTAACTGTTAGACTCCTTCCATAAAAAAGCATAATTGTCAAAATAACCACAAGGTTTAATACCTGATTATATCAGAAATCTCAGTGGAAATAAAAATGTTAATGTGGGATTCGAGTGTAGCAGGCATTAATACGCAGGACAAGAACATCCATAACGATTTTATTCTTAGCTCAAAAGTGAAAAGCAACAGATTTAATTTCAGCGTTAAAGAAATTCTGAAAAACCAACTGTTTTCCTTAGATGTTCCTGAAGCTTCTGTATATCCTTTCTCATTGAAAGGAGAGCTGAGATACCTATAAAATAACAGTACATCCATAAGGCAGTGGAATCAACTAGAATACAAATAAAAATAATCAAAAAATCAAATCACCGTTAAACAGTGAAGTCACAAAGTTTCACTATAAGTTATTTTTATTTCCAATAATATTTGCTTATTGGATATATTTTCTTTTAGGGGGAGCAAAAGCTAAACTTTCATGAAAAAAGGACTGATTAAAATGTGTATTTTCATATGAGGATGTGTGCATTACAAAAAATCATGAGGTTCTTCCACAAAAAGTCCATGGCCAAATGGACTGAGCACACATTAATGAAATCCACACCTGGGTATAAATGGAACCCAGCAATCCCCTATCAGAAAACTTTTGGAAAAGGCTTTTAAGGAAAGAGAGAGCTCATGATATCATTGTGATTGTGTCAAAGTGAATTGACTTCTTTATAAATGCTATTCTAAGAATATTCATACCGTCCAATTTGACATTTAAATGTGTTACACGTTGTTCTTAAGTATATTTTAGACTGCATATTTTTAAATGAGATGATAAAACCATATGCAATGGTTTTAAGGGGCCATAAAGGAAGCAGAGACCAGGATGATATTTCTGTATGCATGTGAGCTGGGAAACTCCACTCCAATAAAGACAGCTATTCACTGTTCTGTTAATTTAGCAACTGCAGAACTACCTTTTGTGTGTTCAGCATCCCCTCTCACTTTCCCAATATTTTACAAAATTCATGTGGCTTGCAACAATTTTACCTTAATTTTAGAAAGGCCTTCAAATTGTCAGAGAGGGTACACACTGGCAATTTAACGATGCCATGAGTTACTTATATTTTATATACTGCATAACGAGAACTTGTAAATAGGAGGGTTTACCTATATGACTACCACACACATACACACGTGTGTGTGCATGCACACACACACACATACACACATGCTATTATGCATGTTCTGAGACTATAGCTCTTTGGTGGACCCGAAGCTCTCTTTTTATTTTTAAGGAAACTTTGAATTCTCAGATATTTCTAGATTTTTTTTAATTTATTTATTTATGGCTGTGCTGGGTCTTCACTGCTGTGCTGGCTCTCTAGTTGCAGCAAGAGGGGGCTACTCCCAGTTGCTGTGCATGGGCTTCTGATTGTTGCGGCTTCTCTTGTTGCAGAGCATGGGCTCTGGGGTGTATGGCCTTGTAGTTATGGCGCGTGGACTCAGCAGTTGCAGTTCCAGGACTCTAGAGCACAAGCTCGGTAGCTGTGGTGCGTGGGCTTAGCTGCTCTGTGGCATGTGGGATCTTCCTGGATCAGGGATCGAACCTGTGTCTTCTCCATTGGTAGGTGAATGCTTTACCACTGAGCCACCAGGGAAGCCTACCTTTTCCTTTTTAATTTGACTAATTTCACCTAAATATATATTCCTCCCCAAATCCTGGCAATTTCTTGCTTTAAAATCATGTGCTCCCATTCATACCAAAGCAGTAAAAAAAAACAGTATATCACACGAAAGCATAATGAGCAAATCTCCAAACACTCCCACATAACGCTGTGCACCGACATCCAATATTTCTGCCACATGTCTATGCCCTACAGCTCCACTTTCTCCTGCGTATAGTTTTAATCACAAATTAGCCAACAAGTATTTATTCTTTGTCACCTGTGTGCTTAGCATTGTATAAGGATAAAAAGACGTTTAACATGTCATACTTTCCCAATAATGGATATATATTCTAATTGGAAGTGGACATCTGCTGACAAACTTTGGTTGATACCTGCCCCTCACCCACTTTGATCCCGGTATAAGGCCAGCATTTAGGACACAAAGATGAACAAAGGCACATCCCTGCCCTAGTACAGATCATGTTCACGATAAATAACATTTTATATAATAGGTACCATAATGAAGGTCTGTGCAAAGGGCAAACGGTACCCTAAAAAAGAGTGCGTATATCTGGGACTTCCCTGGTGGTCCAGCAGTTAAGAATCCACCTTGCAATGCAGGAGACGTGGATTAAATCCCTGATCCAGGAACTAGGATCCCACACGCCACAAGGCAACTAAGCCCTTGCAATGCAGGACACAACTAAGACCTGAAACAGCCAAATAAATAAAAAATAAATAACTTTTTTAAAGGAATGTTTATTCTGACTGAGGGCTCAATGAAGGTTTGACAGAGACATTAAAATCTAAGCAGACTCTCGCAAGGCACTCAGGATCCCAGTGGCTGGACCATCCTTATTTGAGTACAAGCCAAGAAGATGAGAGCAGACCCAACAGGACTTATAAGCTTGTGAAAGAGACAGGGTGGGCTCTGGTGAGCAAGAAGCCACCAAAATTTCTAAGATAGAGTCCTGATCCTCTCTGCATTTCAGATGATAACTTGTGACTGTCAAGAAGAGAAGAAGGGAGAACAAGTCTGGAAACTGAGAACCCTTGAGATGAGACTGCTCACAGGTAGAGAGGATACAACCCAGGGCAATGGCTGTCGGGGGCCAAAGGCAAAACTGATTCCAGAGATGTTAGAAACAGACCCGACAGCACCTGTGGGCTGAAGCAAGGAAGGAATACAGCCAACAGATGACTCTGAAGTTTCTCACTTAGGCGTGTGCGGAGAATACAGGAGGAAGACATAACTGGAGGGATCCACAAAGGGGCTCAATTTAGAACCTAATTTAAGCTTGAAAATTCCGTGACATCAGTGAAAGCACGCAGGAGGTAGCTGGGATGCAGGACTCGTGTTCCAGGGAGATGCGGATACAAAGAGAGAGCCTTTGACCTAACTCTGAGGATCACTACACTTAAAGATAGACTGTTACACAAAGGGCTTGACCTTTCCTCCCGGACTGAGAAGGAACATAAGGGGAAAGGAAAAGGCAACAGACAGAAATCTCACCAAAACTCAAGGAAGACAGTGGAGAAGACAGCAGGGTGCCCACCACATATCAGCTTGATCTACTGATCTAATTAAGCAAAAAATAACATGGATACCTCTTTGAGAACAAACCTGTAGCTAAGACGCCAGTTTTGTGACTCAGGAAGTAACTGTGAAAGGTTAAGGTCAGTTCAAGTAAGGATTATAAAGTCTTCCCTGGAGGAAGCTGTACCACTTCCTCTGGACGCTTGGAGCATGGAAGCCATGGAAAAGAGATACGGTGGGGCAGGACTGCCAGGCAAGAATTAAAAATAAGAACAGAGCACTGGAGGGGCAGGGATCATCAAGGCACCTAATTAAAGAGATCACTCCTCTTGGATTAATGGTGAGGGGCAGGGGGAGATGAGTACCAGTCATCTCCAAGGCTATCATGAAGAGACACAAGGGTCAAGCAGAGATGCTAGGACTGCCACCGTCCAAGGCCCCGTGGGGCTCCTGAGCACCCCATTGCTTTGATAATAGAAAACTGCCTTCATTCAGCCTCCAGGACCTTCCCTGAGGTACAATGGGCAGATTTAAGCCATTGTTGATTATGGAAGCGAAAGGATGGAAGATCAGGGAGAAACAGTCAAGAGCAGCCTTGGGGCAAGATTCTATTTTCCTCATCAAAGGATACACACAACGGTATCTTTGAACTGTTCGGCAGATACTGAAACCCCCTCCACACGGCAGAAGTGTTAACAATGGTATGCTGCCCACAAACAGGCAGACCCTCGGCCGGCTGGACCTGAAGGTTGATGTTGCTGACTCCTACTTACCTCACCACCAACCCATCAGAAGAATGTCCACAAGCTGATCATGCCCTCTTTGGACAATTACCATAAAACTTCTCACTATCTTCCCCAAGTTGGGACACTTGGATTTCAGGGTGTTAGCCTGCTGTGTCCCCTTTACTGGGCAAAGCAATAAAGCTACTCTTTTCTACTTCATCCAAAACTCTGTCTCTGAGATTTGATTTGGTACCAGGGTATAAAGTAGCTGAGCTTCTGGCATCAGGACCGTCCTAGGTCAAGCTGTACATCCATCCACAGTCTTGTCTACCAGTTTCTTCTTGCTCCTGCAGCAGCCCCAAATGATTCTTGACAACTGTTTCCATACTAGCTCTTGTCTTGCACACTGGCCACACAAGGAAACAGAATGTCAGAATCGGCCTGCTGGCTTTGCTCTCAACACAGGCTGCAAATGACCCCTTATGCCCATTTTTCAGCTGACCCTGCCTAGCCAGTGTTTAAAGATGACTGTCCCTCGATTCATTGGTAAACAGAAGGGTGCATTTCAAAGGTGTCCAGGGGCTCACCCCTCGGAAGTTCTCATTAACCTGACTACCGGGGTGGGAAAGAGAGATAAAAGACCTGTGCTTCCTCATCCCTTAAAAACTGCTTGAAGGTGGCGAGTCTCACACCTGCTGATTTGATCTTAAAAGAGCCTTGCAACGGAAGCCCCGCGTCTTAGCTGGTTCACTTTGCTGTACAGCAGAAATTAACCTGACATTGTAAAGCAACTATACTTCAATTTAGAAAAAGATCAAAATTTAAAAACAAAGAGTCTTGCAAGGTCAGAAAGACCACTGTTCACTTTTTCTCCCAGCCTCTTCTTTCTCTTCTGTGGTTCTGCAAAAACATCCTTGTTTTAATTCGTAGGTGGAATGTTGGCAAGCTTCAATAATCTTTTGCAATTTCTACTAAACACACATAGCGGCAGATTATGTGAATTATCAGTATCTTAAATAACTGAACCCAACGAACAGGAAGGGGTTTCACTCTTAAGTAATTAGGTGAAAATCAGTTCTGGCTTCTCTTTGGAATCTGAAAGCAGACAGGAGCAAAAGGTTACAGTAAATTTGAAGAAACGCCTGCACCCAGCTTGGAGAAATTTACACATTGGCTTTTTAAATGAAGGCACTTTTTATAGCATTAATTGGAGATTTTAAGCAGCAGGTGGTGGTATTTCATTTTATTTTGTAAGGAAAAGTCTAACAGTTGTCAAATGGCCTGGGTAGAAGTGAATTATTTTGAGTTTTTTTCCTCGAGCTCTCTGAAATGAAGCTTTTACTGCCTGCCGTGTAATGGCCTTCTTTTGCCATGTAAATGTGGGATCAATCTAGTTTTAAACAGAAAGATTTTTCTAATGCATTCTTGGTATTTTTCAAGCTGTGATACAGCTGATAGGAGTTCTTGTAAAATGTGAATTAGAGGAAATTCATATTTATAAGCTTCTGCAAGTAATTTTAGAGCGCTGACTTTTAAACATCTGCTAATGAAGAATTCCAAGAGCAGACTGTGCACTAACTTTTAATATTCCCGTATACATCTCTTTCCCTAATCCCGGCCATGGTGGAGGAATCCTGGCTTGAGGCCTTGCCAGGGGGAATCTGTTTTCGTGAGCTCTGGTCACTGGCCTGAAGTGAGGGTCTGACTCCAGTCCCTGGAGCGAAGTCACAGTGGTCAACGCCAGGTTCAGCCATCACAGACTTCTAACGTGCTCTGTGGTTCTGTCTTTGTCTTTTCATTTTCCCTGGAAGAATACTGAAAACCATAGGACTGGGAAGGGGGCGTGTGGCCCGTACACAAAGACAAGTTTCCCTTTACTCTCTCTGTATTGGTTTCCAATTGCTGCTGTAACAAATGACCCCAAACTTGATGACTTAAAACAACATAGTTTTATTATCTTACACTTCTGAGGTCAGAGGCTGAAATGTATGTCATTGGGTTAAAAAACAAGGTGTTAGCAGGGCTGTGTTCCTTTACACAGGTTCCAGGGGACAATCCATCTCTTTGCCTTTTCCAGCTTCCAGGAACCATCTGTATTCCATGGCTTGTGGTCCCCTTCAATCTTCAAAGCCCGCAGCAGCCCATCATCAAGGCTTTCTTACAATGCCATCTCTGGTTTTAACTCTTCTGCCTCACTCCACATTTCAAGGGCCCTTATGAGTCCACTAGGCCCTACCAAGGTAACTGAGGATACGCAACATATTCACAGATCCTAGGGATTAGGACATGGATTTGGGATGGGGGGCATTATTCTGCCTGCCACACTCTCACTAAATTTTTCAGGAAAGGAGCACCAGAGTTTGTCAAAGCTAAAGTAAATCCGCTGGTCAAATAGACAAGGTTGGTTTCATCTGTAGGAGCAGTCTCCTCAGAACATACACTAGGAACTTCACTGGTGGTTAAGAGTCCGCCTTGCAATGCAGGGGGTGCAGGATCCATAGCTGGGCAGGAAAACAGGACCCCACGTGCCTCGGAGCAACTAAGCCTGCGTACCACAGCTAGAGAGCCCACGAGCCGCAGTGAAAGATCCATGATGCCCTGAACATTCAGTGTGCAGCAGCTAAGACCCAACAAGGCCAAATAAACTTAAACACACACACACACACTCGTAATATGATAAAAAAAAAAAAAACTTATGACCATGTCTTCTTACAACTGGCAAATGAAGGTAAACCGTAAGTGCGTCTCCGTTCCATGATTTTACACTCATGTTCTTTAGAACCAAACCACAGAGGAAGGAGTTTCCCGTGGACACTTAGACCTGACACCCTCAAGACGGTAGGAGACATCGGAGGGTCTCCAGCCCAGCAGACGGCCAGCTCCCACTCACGCCATTTTCGCTTTGAAATGCCCTGGGTTTGGGCCATTGGATTCCCTGCCCCACCACCTCTACCCATACAAACACAACCCACCCACCTCTGCCACGTGGATACTGTGCCCCCTCCTACCTGGGTCAGGAATAGATGAGCACTTGCTCCTAACCCCTAAGTCCCCCAAACAAACAAACAAACAGCCCTTGTGATATTTTTCCTAAGGGACTTCACTGGATTTTTTGCTGTTGTTTTGGATTTTGTTGATTTCTTTTTTTTTTATCTTTTGTCTCTTTAAGGAAGAGGTGGGGCAGAGCGCGGGGCTGCCTGCCCTCCTGCCGTACCATTTTGCACTCTGACCCAGGACCGAGTCCTCAGGAAGCAGCCAGGCCTCACCACGTGGCCTTGAAAGATACCAGAATGACACGTGTGGAACCAGAGGTGGGGATTTGCCAAAACAGCGACAAGGTGATATCTTTGGAGGTGTGCGCTGATTCCATTAGAGGCACAAAGGAAAAGAATCTCAAAGTGAAAGGACAGTTCAGATGCCTACTGAAACTGAGAATCACTTACAAGAAAAACTTGTGGTGTACGTTCTAAGCCTTGGGGTGCTTTTCAGAGGGGGATGGACCCACAGGTGACTCACTGACCTGCACGGTCCTTCTGGGATTAAGGTGACTTCCACCAGCACTGAGCCCTAATGGAGGCTGAAGTCAACATTGCAGATGCTTAAATCAACCTTTAAAAACTAATCATAAATTAAAAAAAAAAAAAAACTTTCACCCATTCAACATTTACTGAGCACCCACTATGCGCCAGGCTTTTTTCCAAGAACTAGGAATTCAGAAGTGAACATAAGCAGAAATCTAAAGGCCTCACAGAGGTTGGGAGCAGGAGAAACAGTGAACATTCAGTGGATACAATAAGCAAGATATTATGTCATATGAGTGCCATGGAGTGCTAGAGACAGGGTACAATATTGAAGCACTAAGGGGAGGCCTCATTTTAAAAATAAAATGACTTAAAAAGTATGAGGAATGAATATGGCGGGGCGGGGGGGCACATTTCAGGGAGAGGGAGTGGCTGAGTCAAAGGTCCTGAGGAGGGACAGAACACAGAATGAGTTACTAAGTCTTAGGAGGGTATAGATTTTTCACAATAAAAAAGCTAAAATTCATTTCAATGCAAAAAGACTTGATCTGATTTTTTAAAGTTCTCCTCTAAAATTGTTTTCTTTTTTTTTTTTAATCTGAAGACTGTCTATTCTTTTAACCACCAAATATCCTGCCATTCTCCATTCCAAAATGGCAGGGGTCAACCAAGGACCTACGGGAAACTGGAAAGAGTCATTGAGTGTGTGTTAGTCACTCAGTCGTAGCTGACTCTTTGCAACCACGTGGACTGTATCCCACCAAGCACCTCTGTCCATGGAATGCTCCAGCAAGAATACTGGCGTGGGTATTGCCATGCCCTTCTCCAGGGGATCTTCCCAACCCAGGGATCTAACTCAGGTCTTCCACATTGCAGGCAGATTCTTTACCATTTCAGTTACCTGGGAAGAAGTCATTGCTTCAGGGGCAAAAATGATACAGAAAAGGTTGGCGGGGAGGGTGTGAAAGACACACTTGCCTGACCCATGACTTGGTCTCCAAATGCAGAGATGGAGCCGTGAGGAGGCGTGTGCTCAGGGCACCTCTTCCCACGTCACGTGGACAGCATCCCTGCTCTCTGACCTGCCTGACTTCTCCGTTTCCATGGTTCGCATCCCTCTCCCTCAGGAGAATGTGAGAACATTCGCTCCCCAAGAGCAGAAATGGTACCTGACATCCCTGGATCACCAAGAGGACTCTGGCCCACCGGTCTAGTCCTTAGTCCCAGGATATACAGGCTGTCCTTTCTGAGACCAGCCAGGCCAGGAGCCCTGGATACAGAAGCAAGCTTCTGTACAAAGAAAAGATACCGTAAGCTCAACCTTTCTCTGGAAAAAGTACTGCAATTTCTACACAGAAGAAAAGTTTACTCTGCAAAGAACAAGCTCCTATTTCCTGGTGCACACCTTTCCAGTCAGCTCAGACCTGGGGTCCGTGTTGAGGCAGAGAAAGCACCTTCTCCCACCCCACCACTGCCCCCAAGTATCAGGACCTGGAGAAACCTTCATCTGAGAAGAGAGCCATCTTTCTCGCTCAGATAGATAGTGGTTGAGATGAAGGTGCAGTATCAGCAGGAGGCATTAAGAAACTCAGAACTATAATTATTTACATGATGAAAAGGTTGTGCTGTGCAGAGACATGGTGTGATGAAACTATTCCCATCACATTAATAATAATAATAAAAAGGCCTTCACCTCCCATGACAAGAAGCTGCAAATCTAAATAATTTTATCTTCTCCTCTGATTATTTCCCAGGATACAAGAGTAGCTCTCGGGCAGAGAGAAATTATTCACTGGGAACATTAAAATACTCCCTTTCAGAAATGACTTCAAGATAATATTTGCTATGTGACTTTGGTAATTTTATGCACACACATACTAAGTTTCTTTCACTAAAATGCTCATTTTCGTTGATGGAGCAGTTTAAACTTTTTATAGCAATTTCATCCACTGTAACAGATACAAAAAGATATATGTCTCAGCTGCGTCTGAAGCATCAGGAATATCCATACAGTGAAGTAGTGCATTTAAAAATTTGTTCATATAAAATGCCGTAAAAATCAAAGCACCACATTTCAATGAACCAGGCAGGGAAATATTTTAATGATTCTTGTACAGCATAATAAATATTAACCATTAAGTTTCCAAACACCTAAGCAATGGAGCTTTATGTCTCCCTTGTGAGGAGAAGGCTGTTTTCCCATTTAAATGAACACACTGTTGCCGTTGTATTTCAGAACTTTGTCTTCTGTGCAAGTTCACAAAGTTAACTCAGTCAGCATGTTCGGGCACTACACACACTCACAAATACTAAAATAGAAGCCAGAAGGCCATCAAAATTAATTAGATCATTCTATTTTACAGCCTCAAAGGACTCGAGAAAGCAAATGGTTCAACCCTTTCATTTTCCAATTGAGAGCAGAATTGCGCGATAATTTGCCCAAGGCATGACTAGACCTAAATTTCTCACTTAACACAGGCAATGCTCTTTAATTTACAGGAGGCTGTATCTGGTTGATAGACTAAATATTATTGGGGGGCAGAGGGGTGTGGAACATGGAAAATCAATTCACGGTGTTGCTTTAGCAACCATGGAATTCTCTCTATGGCTTAACATAGTGCCTTCTGGAGAGTCAGCACTTGGTAAATGATAGCTAAGTGGATAGAGTTCTTGGGAAAAGTCTATTTGCTTCAAAGTGTACTTCCTTCTGGCCATGGGGGAAACCTGGCAAACTTCCCTTTCATGTGCTTGCGAAGGAGCAGCCTAGCAACAGCTTTCCTCAGTCTGAAGACAGTAGAGCATGACTCTCCTGGGTAGCACTTGAAGCCTCTCCCTATGTTGAATTCACTCTTTTCTTCTGTTTCTAAAGGGGTTTCAAGTGGATGCAAACTCAGTTGGCAAGAGGTTCTCACTTGATTCCAGTAGTATCAGTCTTCATGAGAAAGTTCTGATAAATAAAGCCCAATTCCAAATAGTATACCATTTTTCAGTTTAGGTGTACTGATGTGCTCATTTCTAGAATAACCCCGGTAGCCTCACAATTCCCTCAACATAAAATCAAGAGAGGTTCTGCTTCCTGGACCTCCACCAGATTCCCTTCCTAGATAATTTATATATTTTGTAAATTAAGCTTCTGCCCATTCATACGTGACGTGTTGGTTAGCTGTTTTCTCTTTGTTTAAATCGCCACCGCTTCATAAAAATGCCAAACACTTATCATCAGTGCCATTCTTCTTCGATATTGGACCATTTCCTGAATTTATTGTTACCTGCTTCATATGTATGGCTCCTTCTGCCAAGGAAATTATAAATTGCTTACTGTCAAGAGGCACATTTACAATATCAGAGGGAGTAGTCAATGAATTCATATTATTTTACCTCCAGGTTAATTGTTTGAAGCTATTGGAAAGAAAGAACTGTGTAAAAAGTGCTCTCCAGTCAGGCAGTTTAATTAGAAATCTACTCCTTCCAGAATTGTTTGTGTGTGTTTTAGGAAAGAAGTAATAATGGAAAGAAGTCCAAAGTAAGTTCACTCGGCGTTTCATTACGGAGGGAATTTCTTTCTTTTTTACAAGGTTGCTAGTTTGATAGATGAAGAAAGCACCAAACACAGATATTTGCATTTCAACACCAGTTAACAGACTCACTAATCTATACATCTTTGTGTTATTGCTTAGTCCCTAAATCATGCCTGACTTTTTGCAACCCCACGGATTGTAGCCCACCAGGCTCCCCTGTCCTTGCGATTTCCCAGGCAAGAATACTAGAGCGGGTTGCCATTTCCTTCTCCAGTGGATCTTCCTGAACCAGGGATCAAACCCACATCTCCTGCATTGGCAGGCAGACTCTTTACCACTGAGCCACCAAGGAAGCCCATATCTTTGTGTATATGATGGTAAAATTCCGGTTGGGAAATAACAAGAGTATGTGTATTTAAGTGGGTTCACTCATCTATTATTTTATTTAACAAATATTTGCTAAGTATCTAGTATGATTAGGTGCAAATTATGGTCCCCCTCCCTTTGGTATCCACAGGGGAATATTTCTAAGACCTCCGTGGACACCAAAATCTGTGGATACTCAAGTCCCTTATGTAAAATGGCATAGTATTTGCATATAACCTACCATAGATTATTTATAATACCTAATACAATGTAAATGCTATGTAAATAGTTGCAGTGTGCACAAATTCGAATTTTGCTTTATGGAACTTTCTGGAATTTTTTAAAATATATTTTCGATCCTCAGTTGGTTGAATATGCAGATGCAGAACTCATGAAGGAACACACCTAGGCCAAATCTTTAAAATAAGTAAGTTTTGAGAAAAAGAAGTTTGGGTTGCAGTATGAATAGGGAGAGGCTTCCCCTGTAGCTCAGTGGTAAAGAATCTGCCAGCAATGCAGGAGACTCAGGTTCAATCCCTGGGTTGAAAAGATCCCCTGGAGAAGAAAATAGCAACCCACTCCAGTATTCTTGCCTGGAAAATCCCATGGACAGAGGAGCCTGGAGGGCTACAGTCCACAGGCTTGCAAAAAGTTGGACATGACTGAAGTGTTTGAGCACACACACACATGAATGGGGAGAATCTCAGGCAAAGAAGCCAGTAAAAATGAAGAGGGAGTATGGGGCAGGGAGGAAATTCCAAGACATTTAGTGTTGTGAGAGTATCAAGCCCAGGTTAGAGGGTATAGGAACATGATGATGTAAAAGGGTCATGAACTTGAAGACCTTCAGCTTTGTCCTGTAGGTGACCGGGGGCCACCGGGGGGTCTTAAGCACATGAACCTCACAGTCAAATTTTGGTTCAGACAGGTGACGTTGGAAATGAGGATAGAACTCAGAGGGAAAGACCAGGGAAAAGGACACCTGTTAGAAGTTACTGTTACCTGCTGAGAGCAAACACATGCCTAAACGAGGGCTGTGGTAGAGAGATGAAAATCGGGAAACTGTCCTAATATTTAGGAAGTAAAATCAACAGGACGTGGTGAATGGTTGGGAATAGGAGGCAGTGGGAAGCAAGAAGTCAAGATTGTGCCTAAATTTCAGGCACAGGTAGACAGTGATGATGTTGATCAAGACAAATTCTTGGGGTGGGAGACAGCTGTTGTAGAGTTAGGAATGTTGGATACAAAGTCTTTGAACCCCCCTAAAATGCTGAACCACATCCAATTGTCATTTTGAAGCAAAGTCTCTCTCATGACTCCTATTTGCTTCAAAAACTTATAAAAATTGTTGGGTACTATATAGATAACACACTGCCAAATATCTAGATGGAAAAGACAAGTTACAAAATCAGAACCCAAATGATGTGGTCAGGCTGAAATATAAATCAACAAAATTAAATTTAATAGGAAAACATGAAAAATCCTGCATTATAGGATGGGAGTATGTAACTTGATAGCTCTCTGCTACTGCCACTGCTGCTGCTGCTAAGTCACTTCAGTCGTGTCTGACTCTGTGCAACCCCATAGACAGCAGCCCACCAGGCTCCCCTGTCCCTGGGATTCTCCAGGCAAGAACACTGGAGAGGGTTGCCATTTCCTTCTCCAATGCATGAAAGTGAAAAGTGAAAGTGAAGTCGCTCAGTTGTGTCCGACTCTTAGGGATCCCATGGACTGCAGCCTACCAGGCTCCTCCATCCATGGGATTTTCCAGGCAAAAGTACATGAGTATAAATGGAAATTTTAGTAGCACTTAAACTTTATATAACCTATATTGAGTCTGAAAACTTGGACTCCATTCATAGAAATATGTAATATATTTTTAATAATACATTTTCCAGATTGATGTTGGCCACAAAATCCTCAGAGTTTCATAAAAATATTTCAGTGGCATCACAGTACATGAGGAGGAAAGGCATGAGTAGGTGCGTCTCCCCACCTGTTCAGAAAACTCCTTTCAATTAGAAAAGATCTCCCTTTATGTTCTACACAAAGGGGGATTTTGGTAAAATTTCCTCTAACGAAAGAGTTCCACTTCCGAAGAGTTGCACTTCCAAAACCACTGATCTAGGGTATAATCAGCCCATAGCAAATTCTGCACAAATCAAACCACACCTTGGATGTTTGTGTTCCGTTTCAGGCATCTCACATTAAGGTAGCCACTGAAACATCCAAAAGTTTGCAGGTAGAATGTAACCAGGATAGGAAGATGCAGCCGTCTTTCTCAACTTTCTCTCTCTCTCTAAAGAGATCATTCTAGAAAACAAAACTTAGGAAGTACACACCAATCCAAGCTGGTGTGAGGTTCACAAAAAAAATAGAAACAAAATAAATTATGTATTTCTATTTTTCAACTAAGAATATTTTTGAGCACTAACAATGCGGCAAGTGATATGTAGGTGCTGGAGATAGGGAAAACAGATATATAAACCAGCCAGTACAGGTACGGACAATGTAAGTGCATATAAGATTTTGGTGTAGCTGTCATGTAGTTAAAATATGCATAAAGATTAGACATGGCATTATTTGTAGGTTAAAGAGTCAAAATATTTGAGAACCAATCAACAGCAGCACTGACCAGTTAGAAAACCATAAACAACTAGTGCGGCTATTGCCCGGAGTGATAAGTACCAGCTGAAAATCAGCCCTGATTAGAGTCAGAATACTTTTTTAATTCACCCTAAAAATTAATTATCCTCTTTAACTCCTCAGTGACTTTAAGGGGATACATCAGAAAGTAGGAAGAGGTGAGAGGTAATAATTGAACATTGAGTTCATGCCAGTTTTTCTGATTACAGGCATCATGCAATTTCTCTCCTGCTAATTGAACTGTAAAGTTTTTTCCATGGGGGCTTTTGGGCTAAATTTGGAAATGGGTGGACTTTGACAGAGCTTTGGTCAACAAGGTAAGAACAGGCCTATTCAGTTGCATTGCTTTTCAAGCTCTTTCTGTGAGATAATTTACATTGTGGGCCTTGGTGGTGGAAAATCATTAATGTTATTACTTTGATTATAAGGCATGTTGGAATAAATGACTTACAGACTAGAGGAACAGTCCATTTCAAAATCAAAATAATCCAAAGGGGCTAATTAGTGCTCTGCCATCACATATGGGCTGGATTGATAGAATATGTTTAGTAGCATCATGCTGGGGGCAGAAATAAGACATCGCCCCCACAGGGAAGTACCTGAAAAAGCTGGGAAGACAAAGAACCAATCCTTTATGCAGCTGAGAATAAACGATACTCATAAAGCTTCCACTGCCCAGAAGCAGCAGGGGCGACTTCATCTCCATTAAGAGATGGGAAGGAAATTGAATATTATAACAAGAAAATGGGCTCCTGCTTGTGCACAACGATTTGTGTGAAGTCAGAATGTCTGCTGACAAAGTGCCTGATACTGGTATTGAGACAATCAGAGACAATGTAAGTCATTCTTTTCCCTAGTTATGGGATGCAAGTGCTTGTCCATCTCTGTAACAGAACATAGGCTGAGGACTTCCCTGGTGGTACAGTGGATAAAAATCTGCCTGCCAGTGCAGGGGACACAAGTTTGATCCCTGGTCCGGGAAGATTCCCCATGCCACAGAGCAACTAAACCCATGTGCCACAACTGCTGAGCTCGTGTGCTGCAACTCCTAAAGCCCGTGCACCTAGAGACCGTGCTCTGCAGCAAGAGAAGCCCCCACAATGAGAAGCCCATGCACAGCTAGAGAGTAGCCTCTGCCAGCACAACCAAAAATAAATTAATTTTTAAAAAAGAATACAAGCTGAAGTGTCACCATCAGTTTAGAAGTCTGTGAGCTTCAGCCAGCTGGGGTTGGGAAGGAAGCAGTTTGATGATCTGTGATAGCTATGCAAAAGGAACATAAACATGCAAAAGGGAAACAAAAGTGGCTTGTGTTTTACTTTGTTATCAATAATTCTCCGGTAGGCCTTTCCAAGGCTATGACCGAAAAAGGATGGAAAGAACCATGAGTCTTTAGCTTGTACAACGTTAGCGTTTTCTTCATGGAGTTTCCAGGAGGGCAGGACATTTTACTTAAAATACACTTCATGTCACTGCTCATGAAAGTTTGACAAATCACATCTCATTTATCTGTCAAAGGTACAAGCACCCAGCTTGCTTCATATTTTGATGGGAAGACTTCAATGAAGAAGCAAAAATTAAAAGATTTGGAGAAAAAGTATGCAGTAAATCATAAAATACCATACGTCCTTTGGAATTGTGAAATAATTTCAAATATATTCCTTAGCTATAAAAACTCTAGGGCAAAAAAAAAAAAAAACCCACTATTTTTCCATATTCATGAAAAGTTCACTAGGAGAATACCTAAATACCTTTTGGCGGCGTTACAAAGCACTCAGAAAGTAATCTCAAAAGAAGGTAAATAGGCTACCCTTCCCAAAGTTCTTCCAATCTGTGATTATTTACAGTATGTCTTTCTATATTTTAACACCTTATCCCTAAAAGATTGTAGGATATGAATGTTTTCTTTTTCACTGGCTTCACAACTAGAAAATACAGTTTTCTCAAAAAGGAATGGCCCGATTTTGTCAGCTAATATTTTGTTATTATGTCATGGCTCCAGTATTATCTGCAAAATAAAATCCCAACCCCTCACTTGGGTCCCCAGGGCCTGCTGAGCTCCACGTGCGGTCTCCTTTTCCAGCTTCGTGTCACTGCATCTCTTCCCTCAGTTTCCTGACCAGCCCCCCAACCCACTGCATTCACCCGACATGCCAGTTCTCTGCCTGGAACACTTTCCTTCTCTATTTGGCTACCTGGAGAATTATTTCAGCCTCAGTTCCAGAGTCTTCCCTGACTTCTCCCTGTCCTTACCGACCTTCTAGGCAGAACCAAGCCTCTGTTACATCACAGACCACAGTACGGAAGCCATAGCTGATTTCCCACATGGGACCCTCAGCTCCTAGAGGACAGACACTGCCCCTTGTTCACCCACCACAAGCCTGATGAGGCAGACAATCAAGAGATGAATGAATGAATGAATAAAATGCCCTATGGAGACGGGCATGGAGATTTCCAGTCAAAACAGCCTTGGAGTCTATCCTCTGAGGAATCTTCTCAGTCTAAGCATATAGCAATGAGGTCTTTGCTGGTAGTCCAGTGGTTAAGATTCCCCACTTCCATTGCACAGAGTGCAGGTTCAATCCCCAGTTGGGGAACTAAGATCCCACATGCTGCATAGTGTGGCGAAAAAAAAATTTTTTTAATAAACATACACATAGAAATGAGGGAGAAAAAAATTTTAAGACAGCCAGACTCAGAAATAATCTAAAGCTCTCAGTAATCAAACACGGAATAGGCAAGTCAACGTGGTAAGTAGGTCAAAACCCTGGGCTTGCAACAAGTTCCTCTTCTAGAAAATGTAACTAGTATAAGAAACCCCATACCTGTGGGGTAACCAAGTCTTATCCCATCTGTAATAGGGAGCAAAGTCAGGCCTGGCGGGAAGCTGCCTACCTCTGCAGAGTCAGACAGTCTATGTTTAATTCAGTCTCTTCCACCTGCTAGCTGTGTGATTCTGGACAAGTTATCTAACCTACCTGTGCCTCACAAGACAAAAGAGTAAAAATCACAAGAGATCAAATTCCATCTGTCCAAACTCTAAAAGAGCAAGTTGCATACTTTCCCATAAAATAGTTATAAATCAGGAAAGTATGTCATGCTTACTCTCAAAAGATTATTTATATTTCCTTAAAAAATGTATTATTCCAAGTGACTAGATTTTTAGCAGCCAAATTTTAGAGAATATTAATTCCCTAACCCACTTAATTATGTGCCATATGATTTGGACATGAACTTGAACAAACTCCGGGAGATAGTAGAGGATAGGGAAGCCTGGTGTGCTGCAGTCCGTGGAGTTGTAAAGAATCAGACATGACTTAGCAACTGAACAGCATATAGATATTTACTTGATGAACCTCAGTGTAAGATCTATCTTAGATAATGATGAAAAGTCTCAGATTGGTAAATGGAAAAGAGCCAGTCTGGGGGTTTTTGGTTTGTTTTTAAGTAACATGTATCTTTCCTATATGCATAAATATGCTTCCTATTGCTTTGGTTCACAGTGCACATTTAATGAAGAGAAACTATTGTGAAGTCCTATTTTCTCACTAGTTTTCATTATAAAATCAGAAGTGCATATCCATAGAAAAAGATAACCCCAAAAGAGATTAAAACATTCTGTAAAACAGCTTATTGAGACTCAGACTGGTCTTAATATACATAAAAAGAGTTAACTACAGCTACATTTTGAAGAATCCCAAGAAGACCACATGAACAATCTTTTCCAGATCTGGAATTCCACTAAAATAATCTCAGCAAATGCCAATCAACATGATATTTTATTATTTTGAATTTGGTGCAGCTGAACTTAAATGTAGTCTTTTTCAACAGGTAATTTTATTGAGGAGGAAGAGGAACAAGAGTCAGTTGGAGGGCTCTAGTCATCTAAAGATGAGGTATACTAAAGATGGATGCGCTAAAGAATGGAAACGAATACCGAAAGAGAGAAAAGAGAATCTGCCAAACTTCCCCAAAAAAAGCTCCATTTGGACACTCACAAATATTGGGTTGGCCAACTAGATTGTTCGGGTGTTTCTCTAAGATGTTATGCAAAAACCCAAACGAACTTTTTGGCCAACCCAATATATGCTGATGGACAGAGAAGCCTGGCGTGCTGCAGTCCATGGGGTCACAAAGAGTCGGACATGACTGAGCAACTGAACCTGAACTGAATATATGCTGTGCTCTCTCAAATTCAAATGGTCATGTATCATCACACACAAAAAGAAAGTGGTTTAAAAGAGAGCAGTTTGGAACACAGGCAGTGCAATGGGCTCTGAAGCCAGTGACCTATTTTGAAATGCAGCTATATATATCCCTTAATAGCTGTGCCGTCTTCACTATGCTCTTTAACTTCTCTTCAACTCATTGGTAGATGGAAATAAAACACCTTCAGTTGTTGTGGGTATTCAAAGAAAATACATTGAAAAGCGCTTTGTGGAACACCAGCACTAAGCAGCTGCTCAAAACATTTAGCCGTCTTTGTTACTGCAAGACGTGACAGGAGGGAGGTCTGGGGAGCTGGGCTTTGAATGCAAACCTGGACCCCTTCACTTACCAGATCCAGGACTTCACACACAAGTTACACAGTTTGAACTTCTTCAAGTCTCAGGTCCCTTATCCACAAAACTGAGATAGTAACTGCCTCATGGCACTGTTATGAAAATTAAATTATACCATGTGCATAGAGGGAGAAGGAAATGGGAACCCACTCTAGTATTCTTGCCTAGAGAATTCCATGGACAGAGGGGCTGAGCAGGCTGCAGTCCATGGGGTCACAGAGAGCTGGTCATGACTTAGTACTAAACAGCAACGACTTGCATAGACAGTTCAACATAGTGGCTGTCGCGCAGAAGTCCTTAATCGGTAGTGGGCACAATTTGCTAAAGCCAATTTAAGCGGCAGGGGATGTGTGATTAAACAAGGGTCACCATAGGACCTCTGGAATAGTAAGACACTGAGAGGCAAATTTTAATTGGTTATTCCCATGCAGGCAGAAACATCTGTTTATTATATGCCTGATACTCCCTGTATTGATGACTAGCCCATACAGAAAGATGTGCCAATCTATCTCATAGAAAAAACCCAACAAATAAAACTGACTATAAACACTTTCAAAATATGAACTTCTGCATACATGTTAAATTAAAATGGGAGCTCAGGAGGGAATAGCTAGAAAGATGTTTGAAAATATAAAGCATCTGTCTTCACAGAACGCCAATTAACCTAGTGCCCTCGCTCCTTTAAAACTGTAACTGCCAATTACCAACGTGCCATCCCGTGAAAAGCTTTAGTTTCTTTTTTTCTGTTTAATCATTTTGGGTATTTGTTTTCAGGAATGAAATAGAAAGGTGTAAAATGAGGTGACCGTAATCTTGAAGGTTCCTCTACTTTGATTTCCGTTATGCTCATTCAATATATTAAAACTCAGTCCTACCAAAAAAAAAAAAAAAAAAAACCAAAACCATTCATTCTGAAGTGACTCACTTAACAATGTTGGGTGATTCCCTAAACAAAGGAATTAGTAACGTGAAAGGCAATGCTGTACGATTCCATTTAAAAGAAAGTTAATGTGAGCTGATTGCTTTCAATGCCTCCATAATTAAAAATATACTACAATCACAACTCTGTGGAGATGGGTTAGATTTGCTAAAACCTATTTAACTAGTATAAACTACTAAAATTCTACATAGGGATCATATGGTTTGAGTTCCCTGTAGGAAGACAATTTTCTATTCACTAAGTTTTTTGTTTTTTTAATTTACTCAACTCAGAGGTTCAATACAGCTTCTTTTCTAAAATTTTCACATAGTAAAGCCCCAATTTGTTCACAGCTGTGCTGCTATGTCATACAGTAACATAGCCTTTCCTAAATGAATAATTTCAGCAGTTTCAACATAAGGGATGGATATGTTCATTACAAAATGCCTATATTTTAAGTGCCTAGCTTAATTATACCCCTGTGCATATTTTATCCAAACCTAAATAAACCCAACCAAAATTATTCAATTGAAAAAGAAAAAAGTTAAGCGATGGAGAGTGAGGAGAGACTTCACTGAAAGGACTGACCGTTTGTTACTTGGAGAACCACATTTCTCATGAATACTGTAGACTTAGCCCAGTGCTTGGAGATAGACTTGTTGAGTGAGTGATTCTGGTCCCTCCCTGACCCCATTTCCCTTTATGCTAGCTACATTTAAGCAGCAATATTATTTGAACTGCAATTTTAAGAGTTAAAGTTCCTTTTTTTCTTATTTCAATAGGAAATAAGACTATTTTCTAATAGTGATAATAGAAAATAGCACTATTTTCAATAGGAAATAGTGATTCCAATGGGATCACTGACTATAGTCTAACAGGATGAAATATGCTATGTAGGGGGGAAAAAGAACTTTGACTCTGCCCTCTGCCAACTAAAAAATTGTCCTTTGCTACCAGGTTCCATAAGAATGAATCAATAGCTGACCTTCAACACACCTTGAAAGGAGTTCAGGGTGGGAAGCAGGAATGAGTTCCCAGGCTGTGCTCTGGGAAAAACTGGCAGAATAGGCCTTCAGATAGATAGATATTTTCAGGAGATTTCATGAGCCCAGTTTCTTGCATTCTCTCATATCTAGAAAAGCACTAAATCATCAACAGGGACTTGTTACTAGGAGCCAGCCTCTGCCCAGAACGTGTACTTGACTACACGTAACCCCCTTCATTAAAATCACTGACCTGCCCCTGACCTCTTGGGAACAGTTCTTCAGAGCTACCTGAGAGACCACCATCCACATTTTGCTCCAAATAAAACTTAACTCACAACTCTTACATTGTAGTGGGGGTTTTTTGTTGTTTTTTTTTTTTTTCAGTTGACACTTCTAATGTTTTGTGACTGGGGTTTGTGAATTAAACTGACCAAGAAAAAAAAAAATGAACAAAGGAAAAGGTTTATTCATGTGCTTGTGGAGGCTTCACAAAAAAGAAGTGAAAATGGAAAAACAAGTGGCTAGGATGGGGGCTTGTATACCATTTTAACAAAGGGCAGTAAAGTGAGTAGACAAAGGACCAGGAGCTGGGCCTTCTAGGGGTGGTAGAATGCTAGATGGTAACTATGTGGGCGAAACTAATGGAAGATAAGGGTTATTTTAGCAAGGTTTGTTTATACAACCTTAAGTCAGCGTGCTCTCCAGAGGTATGAGCCTTCCCCAGTGATTAAGAGTTGTTCTCTTCCTTGTATGGGAGGGGGAGACAACTTTACAAATGGAAATTTATGCATTTTGGTGCTCTAAGGCAAAAGTTATTGGTGGTACAATCATAATACGCACAATTTACATTCACAGATATATATAAGATATGTGAACAATTCTTTAAAAAGACTGCTTTGGAATGGAAATAATACAAATTATTTTGCAAAATGTCATTTCCCAACTTACATTCCAGTCCTGACACCTACCCTATTAATTCAGTACTTAAAAAAAAAAAAAAAAACAGAAAATATAAATCATACTCCTAAAGCACTACTACGCCAGGCACCAAAATTACATAGCATGATGATGCATAATTATGGCACTTTCAAACAGCATTTGAGAATGTGTCACAAGCGATGAAAAATGTAATTTATTTCTACTGACAGATATTAATTGCTCTGTGTTAGAAAACGTTTGAACCATTCCTGATAAGCAAAAACGGTACCATAAATGCCTCAAAAACAACCGCAAGGGAAAAGGCATAGTTCTAATCATAAAAACTCCCATAGCATAAGGAAAGGCAATTTCTCAAAGAGGACATCTATTATTAAAATTTGCAAGTCGTTGCCATGACACAGTAGGAAGGGGCTCAAATGTGAAGTCGCTTCCAGCAGGTCTAAAGTGTTATTAATCTCTGAAGAGCAGTGGACTAATTGGAGTTTAGGATTCTGCCCTGTTTCCTTAGCAAATTGTCTTTGTTAAGGCAAAACCGGATAGTTGCAGAACTTTCAGAACGGACAAGCACGTATGTGTAGAACAGATTGCTCCTTTAAAACTGAACCCTAAATGGTCACAAATGAATCTCACTAATGGTTTAGCAGGGCCATGCTTTTCGCTTGTTACAACTAGGGCTACTCTAACTCTTCATGGATTTTCATCTGTTACTTTAGAGATTATGGAATTTGCATTGCAATGTTAGGTTACATGAGCTTCCACAGCTGGAGTGGCAGACAGAAGTCATCAGAAATTTCATGAAACTCTGCTATTTTCAAGGCAACTCTAGGCAAGCTCCACCAACTTCATCACCTCCCAAAACCTGTGTCAACACCCACACCATTTATACATTATTAGAGCCTGTCTAATCTCATCCATAGCTGTATACAGCAGCGCTTCTAATTTTCTGGTCGTGGCACCATTCTGACACCTCATGTCTAAATGCTGCCCCCATATCCTTACGTCCTTATTACTGGGGGGCTGGAAATTGAGTTAATCATGAACAGCCAGTGATTTCATCAATCATAATGTAACCCCAAATGACCGGGTACAGAGAGTCTCTGGGAAGATGAACCCATCAGGTTGCTGGGGTCGGGGGGTGTTGCCCTTGGAAAAGGCATGGCCGCTCTGTGCTCCACCTCCTCTCACCTTGCATCTCTCCCACCTGACTGTTCTCGAGTTGCATGCTTTAAAATAAACCAGTAATAGTAAGCAAAGCACTTTCCTGAGTCCTGGGTGGGGGTGCAAGGGTATGGTATAGAAACCCCCGACTTTATAGCCAAGTCAGACAGAATGTGAGGATAACCCAGGGTCCTGATACTTACTTGCAACGGTCACCTGAAATGAGAGCTGCTTTGCAGGGCTGATCCCTTAAACCTATGGAGTCTGATGCTAACTCAGGCAGTCAGAATCAGGACTGAATTGAATTATAGGACACCCAGGTGGTTTTACGGAGAAGGCAATGGCACCCCACTCCAGTACTCTTGCCTGGAAAATCCCATGGATGGAGGAGCCTGGTAGGCTGCAGTCCATGGGGTCGCTAAGAGTCGGACACAACTGAGTGACTTCACTTTCCCTTTTCACTTTCATGCACTGGAGAAGGAATTGGCAACCCACTCCAGTGTTCTTGCCTGGAGAATCCCAGGGGTGGGGGAGCCTGGTGTGCTGCTGTCTGTGGGGTCGCACAGAGTCAGACACGACTGAAGCGACTTAGCAGCAGCAGCAGCAGCAGTTGGTGTTGGTGAGTTGAAGAAATGGTGTGCAAAAGACCATGTATTTGGTGTCAGAAGGGAAAAAAAAAAGACCTCACACTGACAATGTTCTGTTTTTTTCGATCTGGCTGCTAGCTACATGGATCTACTCAATTTGCAACATTTATCAAACTGTTGACTTATTTGAGCACTCTTCTGTATATATGTTAGTGAAAGCTGCTCAGTCGTGTCCAACTCTTTGCGACCCCCGTGGACTATACAGTCCATGGAATTCTTCAGACCAAAACACCAGAGTGGGTGGGTAGCCTTTCCCTTCTCCAGGGAATCTTCCCAACCCAGGGATCGAAGCCAGAATCTCCTGTATTGCAGGCAGATTCTTTACCAGCTGAGCCACCAGGGAAGCCCAAGAATACTGGAGTGGGTAGTCTATCCCTTTTCCAGGAGATCTTCCTGACCCAGGGGATTGAACCGGGGTCTCCTGCATTGCAGGTGGATTATTTACCAACTGAGCTAACAGGGAAGCCCAAATATGTTATATGTTCCTGAAAAGTTTATTTTTTAAAACTGTGCCCAGGGTATAACAGTGTATATGTCTATGTAGCCACTCGCTCTTCTGACAGATCTGGGCTGCTCGAGGAAAGAGAAAGATCTCCAAAACTTCAGACATTTCTTCTCCTTGGAGCTTAAGAGAATAGAGTACAAGAGAAAAATAACAGAGAAGAGTGAGTAGCCTGGGTCTGTGTGGGAACAAGAGAATATCAGGAGGCTGACAGAGTCTCTTGTACAATTTCATGGCGGGGGTTGGGGCGCTCGATTGAAAGTTATGCTCCACCGTTTAAAGTGAGAAAATAGAAATGTAAATAATCTCCAACCCAAAGTGGCTTTTAAATTCTCTATTAATGGAAAATTCGATATGTAGACAGTACTACACAAAGAATAATTTCACATTATAAATTGAGGAAAATTTATCAATTCAGCTTAGTTTTAATAGCCTCAGTTTTTTAGTGGTATCTTCTTAAAACTGTTATCTTGGCAGCACAGTACACCAATTCAGGGGCCATCGAACCAGGTGGATTTTCTAAATCAAATTATAACGAGATTAATGTTTCCGTTTTCCCCACGTAGAGCCATATATTGCGCCTCAGCTTTAATATTGATTTCTTAAGTAAGCAGTCTTTTTTCTAACCAATTACCTCCCCTTGAATTTAAACAAAATATCTCCACTTACGTGGATGCATATCTCTTTTGCCTGGACACTCCGGCAGAGACCTTGTGAACCTCTATGTTACTGGGAGATATCTGATTAGCCCATTTGATTTAATCAAGCTAACTCTCATCAAGAAATGTCATTATAAATGATTGCAATGCCTAAATTCAAATAAAGCCATAGTAAAAAAAAAAAAAGTCATACTTTGGAAAGTATGTTTGGAAAAATTCCATCATGCTCTCATCACACTTTATGGAGAGCTAACTATTAATATATGTTAGCAACCGAGCCAGATGCTGGATGCTGGAGAAGATGAATAACACACTGATAAGGAGTCCTGGCTCGCGAACTGTTCACAGACCAGCGGGAAAAGGCCATGTAACATGTACCATGGCAGTCACGTACTGCTGTTGCAGCCAGAGAGAGGAAGACTCAGCACTGAGAATGTTGGGACCAACGTGACAGAAGCCACAGTGAGTCTTACAGACGATAAAGTCGATGGGAACCGGGAGGGTATCTAGCCCACACAGAGATGCAACAGCTCATGCCATCATGCCACAGAACTAGATGAGTCTGTGATGTGCATGCCGGAGGCTGGTGGAAGATGAAGTGGGAAAGGAAGGCCATGAACAAGAGAAGCTCCTAGAGGAATTCCATTAGCAATGGGTTTGCGGTTTTAGGACATGGCTGGCAGTTATGAAGGACAGACTGGGAGGGCACTCAGGAGATCTGACCTAGAAGGCTGCAGAAGTCTACAGGATAAGCAGGGAGCTTAAATCAGGAGGGACCGGGGAGCAGAACCAGATTCAAGAGACTCTGTGCAAATCAGCCCTGACTGAGGGACAAGGCGGGACAAGGGAGACTGAGGGACAAGGAAAAGTCTAGGCTGACTCTAACGTTAACAGGATTAAAATGATGGGAGGCATGAGGGGAAGGGGATTAGAAAGGAATGGAGCAGGGACTGGTCTTGTCCTGAATTTCCACTGCCAGCTGGCAGGAACTATAGATTCCTCCTCTGACCCCGCCCACGAACAATCACTCCCAGGTTTCTTTCTGGCTTCACAGTACGGTGAGATAAGGAATATGTGAGGAAAACTAAATATACAGAGGCAATTCAAGGCTTGGAGAATTTTTTTTAGACATGTGCATGTAGAGTGCCTGGGAGAAATCAAGGTAGACATTGCAAGTAGTCAAAAATAGAACCCTTAGTCTAAGAAAAGTGGTTGAACCTGGAGACAAATTCCCGTGACCTATCCATAAGGATGCGTTAAGGGTGTTTCCTGGTGAGGGATACATAATAATGGAACTCCTTCAGTCACTTTAAGAAGTCATCATTTTTGTGATTTTTATGGGCAACGGCCTTCAATGTAAACTGTGATGTTCTCTGTTACCATTATGATTTTTAAGAAGAGTACATGAGCACCTCTGAGTTAATCTGAGAAAGGATATAAAAAATCACATTACAAGAGTAAGCCATCCAGGAAAAGCCTGGAGGGGGAAAAAAGACCAGCAAACAAACAAAAAATCACAGCAATTCTCCACTGTCCAATAAACAAATCTGTGAAATCCCTGTCCTTCCCTGCGCATGTTAAATAAATTACCATTCTAATTTGGAAGATTAATTAACATTTAACTACTCCGGGTTTAAAATGCATTCACGATTTAAAAATGCTGAAGTCAGTCTTGGTATCCCTTCCTCCCATCCCCCATTCTATGCCCAGAATATCTCTCAAATATCAATTCCCAATCTCAGCAGTCATATGTAGCCTCCCTACTCTGCTCTCAAAGCCTTTTCCATGAACCCTCTTCTGCTATCCATAATATCCGACCTTGACCTACAGAAGTTTTTGAGTCTCCAACTCAATTTTCATCTTCATGGGAAGAAAGCCATGTTTTTCCCCATCTTTATGCCTCTCCTCCAAGGAGCAAACTCATCATGCTGACAGTAAAATGCAATGGAGCAAATAGAGTAAGATTAACCTAGAAACTGACTGGAGTGAAGAAAATGAATGAGTAGGGATATTTTTGGCTTTTAAAAATGTTTTTAGAAGGAATGATTTTGCGCCCCCACACCCGTCCCCTGCTGACCTTTTTCTTCTTCTCTTTCCTCCTACTTCTTTCTAAGCCTACCAACCTTCTTTGAGCTTTTCATCATTCTGCAGAGGTTTCCTTAGCTTTAAGCTTCAGACCAGGGTGGCAAGGAGTCTTTAAAGAGAGAGGGAGGGAAGCAGTAAGAAGGCAGCTACCTGGGGCAACATGAATTCATAATGGACCCCCTCTCGAATGTAAACTGGGGTAACCATCATGGGAAACAACAGAGAGGTTCCTTAGAGAACAAAAATAGAGCTACCATGTGATCCAGCAATCCCACTCCTGGGCACATATCCAGACCAAATTATAACTCACAAAGATACACACAACTCTATGTTCATAGCATCACTATTGACAAAAGCCAAGACATGGGAACAACCTACATGCCCATCGATAGATGAATGGATAAAGACAATGTGGTGTAGATTTATATATATGAAGGAACACTGCTGCTGCTGCTGCTGCTAAGTCGCTTCAGTCGTGTCCGACTCTGTGTGACCCCATAGATGGCAGCCCATCAGGCTCCCCCGTCCCTGGGATTCTCCAGGCAAGAATACTGGAGTGGGTTGCCATTTCCTTCTCCAATGCACGAAAGTGAAAAGTGAAAGTGAAGTCGCTCAGTCGTTCCGACTCTTAGCGACCCCATGGACTGCAGCCTACCAGGCTCCTCCATCCATGGGATTTTCAAAAGAGAACAAAATAATGCCATCTGCAGCAGCATGGATGGACCTAGAGATTACCACACTAAGCAAAGTAAGTCAGAAAGAAAAAGACAAATAACATATGCTATCCCTTATATGTACAATCTAAAACAGGATACAAAGAAATGTATCTACAAAAGAGGAACAGACTCATAGATGACAGATCAGACTTGGGGCTGCCAAGGTGGAGGAGTGTTGGGGAGGGAAGGACTGGCAGTTTAGGATTAGCAGATGCAAATTGTTATATATAGGATGGATAAACAACAAGGTCCTACTGAATAGCACAGGGAGCTATATTCAATACTCTGTGACAAACAAAAATGGAAAAGAATATGAAAAAGAAGATATATATGCATATATATAACTAAATCACTTTGCTGTACAACAGAAATTAACATTGTAAATCAACAATACTTCAATAAAATTTAAAAATTAAAGAATTAAAAAAACAATGAGGACCCTCCCCACTTCCCCATCTCCAGGCTCCCTAATTCTAAAGTTCTTCATTTCTGATGTGGAGACCATTTCAAACTAATTCATATCTCCTTCCATAGATACTGCTATTAACCACTAGCCTCTTCCGGCACTCTGTACTTTATCGAAGTGTTTTCACATTCATTTTCATTAACGTTTCATTATGATGAAAATGCTAAATAACCATAATCGTTCTTCTAAATTAGAACCTCAGGGTGAACCTAGGAATGAAGTCTAAAGAGAATTTGATGCTTCTCTCAACTAATTTCTAAAAATTAGACAGCAAACCTGCCTGCCTCATGAGTGAAAAATTGCCTTATATCTATCTATCTACTACAGAAAATTTTTATTCCTTTTGTCCCTGCCGTCTGATGTTTGCTCAGAAAATAAAAATTCCTAAGAGGTGAACTCATCCATTTCAAATGCTATCGAGTGCCATGGTAATTAGATCTGGAACTCTTGTTTCAGTTCGCAAACCTTACCAAGCTGAAAGTGTAATAGATCGAAAACATACGAGGATGAAAAGCACCAGAGAAAATATGGAGACCGTTTGTTAGTAACAGCGCTTATTGGTTCCTTTTAAGTTTCTGTCCTAGATGGCTAACCCTCTCGTCTTTCAGAACAACGACAGCCCACACCACTCATTCCGAAATTAGATGAAGCCATGAGAACTCTGGTGCCAGTGAGGAGCAAAAGATGGTCTTCTTTAATTAAGTAAAAGTCATTGTTCCCTTTCGCTCTTAATACAACTTGGGCTCATCTCACAAGGGAACTGTCTATTCGTTCAATTGGATACTTTTGGTAGCTTTACAGTTATGGAGGAATAATCATTCATTTTCAGACTGCGAAATTTCATCTCATTAAAAAAAATTTTTTTTTAGAATTCTATCATTTTCTTTGAATCCCTAAGTACAGTTTAAATCCACTTTCTTGCCATTATTTGTTGGTGTTCAATGACTCTACAGAATGACTCTGCTTCTGTTTTTGATCTGAGGTGTAACATGCATTTTTATTTTTCCTGGTGCTGTGCACACAAGGTTTCTGACCCTGAACTAGGGACAGTGACTGGAGGAAGACCACCGCATTGATGGGACATAAACTTCAGAGTTGCGCCGTTACTCTGCGTTTGGAATTTGTCACCCATAATTTCAATCGTCACCACAAGTGTAGGCATAATGGACCAACCTACACACACACACAAACACACACACACTCTCAACACTGTGTGCTACTCTGAGCAGAACACTCTGCTGGCTGCTTACCTGTGTGTGTACATGTACACGTGTGAGAGCTCAGTTGTGTCCGACTCTTTGCAGCCCTATGGACTGTAGCCCACAGGTTCCTCTGTCCATGGCATTTTCCAGGCAAGAATACTGGAGTGGGTTGCCATTTCCTCCTCCAGGGCATCTTCTCCACCCAGAGCTTATCTGTGTCTTGAGTGTAAATGATGCCCTCGCAGCTGCTGATCCTCTAATAGACCAAGCCCCTCTCCTGGTTTATTTCACTGCAGGGCTGGCCACAGAAAGAGTTAGTTGGGGAGGAGGAAATGTAATAAATCCCATGACTACTTCTTTCCCCTCCCTCCACCCTGTTACCTCCCTGTCGATGACTATCGACATCACAGACATTCCTGATGTCAGAATCCACCGGAAGTCCCCTGCTTCCCGTTTTTATCCTGAATTGCCTGTGATGAGGAACCACGCAAGTGCCTGAGCTGGTTCATCAGCTGAACAAAAGCAGTTCAAGTTTCCATGTTCCCTGATCCGATTCTGAGGATGGATTGCTGTAACGCTTCAAGCTCAGGGCGATGCAGCAAACCCCATGCAGGTTGTAAGTATTAGAAAAATTCAAGAGCATGACTACCCAAGGGCGGTCACCCAGCAAGGTCACAATATTCAGACATCCTTCCCTGGCTGTGCACCTGCCCCCCCATCATTCATGAGTCTAAACATCACACGATCCTTGGAAATTCATTGAACGATGCTGGGAACAAGCCAGGAACTACATCAAGGGTACTAGCCCGTGTGTGTCTACGAGCATGCCCACACATGGAAACAGAAAGGGAATCGCATCCTTCAAAAGAAAACTAATCGTGGGGATTCCCTGACAGTCCAGGGGTTAGAACTTTGTCCTTCCGCTACAGGGGGCACAGGTTCGCTCTCTGGTAGGGAAATGAAGACCCCGCCTGCAGCACTGCGTGGCAAAAGAAAAAAAGAAAAATAAGGAACAGGTCTTGGTTTTGCTTACATTCTAATTGTTGTTACTTTAGTCATCTCCCACTCTTTTGAGACCCCATGGACTATAGACCACCAGGCTCCTCTGTGCATGGGATTTCCCAGGCAAGAATACTGGAGTAGGTTGCCATTTCCTTCTCCAGGGATCTTCCCAAATCCACATCTCCTACACTGGCAGGCAGATTCTCTACCACTGAGTCACCGGGGAAGCTTACATTTTAATACTCTGCTTTAAAAAATATATAGTTATCAATACTACATAAACCACAGCAGTACAGACTAAGCTATTTTCTCTATAACTTTCCCAGTATTTCAAAGGAGCCTTAAACCCACTATACTTCCTGTGTTCCAAGAGTTCTAAAAACACTAAATTTTTTTATGTAAAAATTATTTAAAATATCAATGAATACAATTAATCCCAAAACACTTTAAAGCATCATTATTAAAATTTTTCTCAGAGAGGAGACCATAACTAGTTAACAGCCTCTGAAACCTATCTTCAGGCACCACTCAGGTGGAAAGTGTAAGGAAAACCTACACTGGTCAGTTAAGCCGGTATTTAAATGCAGCACTAAAAATGCATTTCACGCCCAGCTTCATCAATCACCAACCAATCTTACTTTGCATCTTGGCTACCAAAAGAAAATGAGATTTGTTTCCCTGAAGAAATATGTCAAAGCTCTGCCTGAATTATTAAGCTTTACTATTATAGAGAGAAACTGAGTCGGGGGAAAAAATGAAGAAAATAGAAAAAGAAATAAAATTAGACCCAGGTTGCCATCTACAGACTGTTATCAGCACTGCTCATTCCTGAAGCACTAGATATCAGAATATCAATAAATATCAGCAGAAACATAAAAGGCCAAAATGTATAACTATAACCGCAATGACTGCAAAAATCAAGATAGCCTAAGAAGTCTCTCCTTTTTTCTAATTAATACGAGAACACTAAAGAACACTGATTAAAAACTCTTCACAATTTAACATATGCTCTGAAGGAAGCATAGTTATGCATCTTAACTCTAAAATTTTAACACTTAGAAATAAAATTGGATAGATTACATCATTCCAAATTTAAAATATTTTAAGCATCAAAAACTGTTTCATCTCTAAAATAGAATTCTTGCATTCTTTGATGTGATATTTGTATATATTGAGAATTGATCATCACAATAAGTCTAGTCAAAATCTGTCCCCATTCATGGTTACAAAATTTTTATTCTTGTAATAACTTTTAAGATCTACCCTCTTAGCAACTTTCAAATATGCAATACAGTATTAAGTTCCTGCATTTTTGGCTCATTATCTTGACTCTCTATATACCTTCCCTTTCATTTCATTTCTAGTTTTTATTGCTTTTCCCTTTCTAAAGAATAAGAGCCCTCTGGAGGCACAAATGTCCAAAATCACACACTTGGTTCTAATTACTAAAACAGGTGCTATTAAAGCAAAAAGCAATACAATAATAACTGAATTTGGTGACTGAAAGAGGAAAAAGAGAGAGAGATAGAGAGAAATGAAGACCAATACTTTTGCTAATATAACCTAGAAAATCTCCTAAAGCCAAAGACATCTGGAGGGAGATCTGATAAGGAGAAATAGCTCAATTTTCAAAAGTAGGGATTTAAGCTAATATCCTTAAACTTATCAAGTGATGATTTAATCTTGTAAACGGTACAAAAGCTTTTTTTCATTTTCCCTGGGAAAATTGTTTTGGAAGCCAAGATTCATTTTCCAGGTCATACGTTCTTTCTATCAAGATGAAAAGATACAAGATGCTTCATCTAAACTCTCGTATATGCTTCTAAATCCACGGTATAGGCCTCTTGTGCACATGTACGTGCTAAGTTGCTTCAGTTGTGTCCGACTCTGCGACCCCATGGACTGTAGCCCACCAGGTTCCTCTGTCCATGGGATTCTCCAGGCAAGAATACTGGAGTGGATTGCCATTTCCTTCTCCAGGGGATCTCCCTGACCCAGGGATCAAACCTGCGTCTCTTACGTCTCCTGCACTGGCAGGCAGGTTCTTCACCACCAGCACTACCTGGGAAGCCCAAAAGCCTCTTACTGGGAACAAAAATTCCCCAAACCTTCATTTAAAAGACACCAGCCATTGTCCTATGTAACACCAAGATATAGCAGTGAAAACCAACTATCTACACATTATAAAACCACATTGCAAAATGTATACTTAACGTGGGCAATTAAAACCAGTGCAGATTCTCTAAAGACTGGGGAAGAATAGCTGAGGGCTTCTACATTTTCTTAGCACTTTAAAAATGTGCTTGTTTCCGTGTTCAACATGTTTTGGTTATTTTCACCCCCACAGATAAAACTATTGTTGAAAACTATTTGTGGGGACTTCCCCGGCGGTCCAGTGGTTAAGACTTTGCTTTCCAAAGCAGCAGGTACAGGTTAGATCCCTGGTCGGAGAGCTAAGATCCTACAAGCCTCGCGGTCAAAACACTTAAAAAACTCAAACAGAAGCAATATCATAACAAATTCAATAAACACTTTAAAAATGGCCCACATCAACAACAAATCTTTTAAAGAGATCCTTGAAAATATAGGGGGAAAAATCTTTAAAAAAAGAGAAAACTATGAATTTCTACAAAGGCAAAAACACTGATAATTTGACTTTTTAATAATGGTTACTTTCCTGTAGAACATAGAAATGCTGATTCAGCCTCTTGTGTTTCCATGTTTCCATGAGTGAAATAACCTGAAGAGATGATGGTGCCCTCTCTCTTGAGGGAAAACTGCTAAATCTAAAGATTTTCAAAAAATAAATTGAGAGTAGGACCTAGGATTTCCATAAGCTACTAAGAGCCACACAGAAAATAAGCAAGTAACATTTCATAAAAGCCTTTAATTGAAAATGATTCATGAAAAGTTTAACATGAGTCTTGTTTCTTATTGGGTTTTAAAATATTACAGAGACATCTATTTTGTAACTTCCATTACTCATTCACCAGTATCTATTAAGTGTCTCATCTCTCAGACCTAGTTATTGAGGATTGCAAAAAATAAACTAGTAAGACATATCCCATGGCCTTGATGGTTTTGCAATCTTGTATATACTGATTAAAATAAACCCTCTATTTTTTTAATGTTCACATGTAAGACATGCTTTTTCAGGCTAGCTTTTTCCTTTGGTGCCTGCCATACAACAATGGTAAAGAATCTGCCTGCAATGAAGGAGACCTGGGTTCAATCCCTGGGTCAGGAAGATTCCCTGGAGAAGGGAATGGCAACCCCACTCCAGTACTCTTGCCTGGAGAACTCCATGGACAGAGGACTACACACAGTCCATGGGGTCGCAAAGAGTCAGACACGACTGAGCAACTAACACTTTCACTTTTTCCATACAAGCATTCACTAAACCTCCATTGACTACATTTTACCCTGACTTCCCCATTTCATGGTCACTGGAAAGGACTGAACAAACTTAAAGATAAAATCAAGACTAGAAAGATAAATCTTAATATGAACCCACATATTGAGAAAGCTAATGGGGCCAAAGAAAGTTAAATGACTTGCCCAAAGTCAAGAGCAGAACTGGGACAAGAATCTAGGACGCTGGGCTTCCAGCTAATTATCATTTAAATCTTTGAAACCCTAAGTCCCCTCCACTTTCTTCTTGTGGAACTGACTCCTTCATTTCACCTGCTCTTCTAACTGCCTCGCACGTCTCTCTCCTGACAAAGCCCTCACCCAACTTTGTCACTGTCTCCTTAGCTGTGAACCCCACATGAGCTGCGATTCTAATGTGACGCTTTGTATGGACTTTGAAGTGAGCTGGAGCTCTCAGGAGGAAGACAGAGCTCTGGCCATGAATCTGAATCTTGATCCCATTCACCCCTTTTTCAGAGCAGCCCAGCATGTCTTCCTGCGGAGGTGAGTGGATCCCAGGGGGAGGGAGAGGCAGTCACTCCTCCAGCCGTGTCCCAGCCAGCCCAGCTGCCCACAGCATCCCCCACACTCCTGCGTTCACCCCACTGAGACCACGCTTGGAGTGAAACCAAAAAGAGCCCGTCTTCACAAAAAGCTAACGTGAAAAGGTCACAATTCTGACAGCATGCCACCTTAGTCGACCCCATGGATCATACAGACCATGGAATACTCCAGGCCAGAATACTGGAGTGGGTAGCCATACCCTTCTCCAGGGTATCTTCCCAACCCAGGAATCGAACCCAGGTCTCACACATTGCAGGTGGATTTTTTACCAGCTGAGCCACCAGGGAAGCCCTAGTTTATCACACGTCATATCCGACTCTGTGTGACTCCACAGATGGCAGCCCACCAGACCCCCCCGTCCCTGGGATTCTCCAGGCAAGAACACTGGAGTGGGTTGCCATTTCCTTCTCCAGTGCATGAAAGTGAAAGGTGAAAGTGAAGTTGTTCAGTCGTGTCTGACTCTTAGCGACCTCATGGACTGCAGCCCACCAGGCTCTGCCATCCATGGGATTTTCCAGGCAAGAGTACCAGAGAGGGGTGCCATTGCCTTCTCCACTTTTATCCTATATCTTATATAAATGCAAAATGCTTTAAATTATTTTATACCGTCTCTCACCTGGCAATGCAAGGTATGTAACTATTAATAATTCAGTACATACTGTTTATTGGTAAAGTTGTGTGGGTGTTCTCTTGGATATCAGTGAAACATCTTTTTGAAAAAGTGATCTGTGACTAAAAGCAGTTATTAATAAATGTGAACGAGAGTTGTAGATACACAAATAAGAGAGATCACAAGTAGGTGGTAAAAATGTTAATCAAGCACTTTTAGCTGGAACACAGGACAGTAAAATTTACCTTTCTCAATAAGAACACTCAAGAAATGTTTTCTCTTGAAACGTATCCTCATAGCACAATTTGGAATTACAACTAGAAATTAAGCGTGAAAAACACCATTATCAGTGAAACATCTTTTTGAAAAAGTGATCTGTGACTAAAAGCAGTTATTAATAAATGTGAACGAGAGTTGTAGATACACAAATAAGAGAGATCACAAGTAGGTGGTAAAAATGTTAATCAAGCACTTTTAGCTGGAACACAGGACAGTAAAATTTACCTTTCTCAATAAGAACACTCAAGAAATGTTTTCTCTTGAAACGTATCCTCATAGCACAATTTGGAATTACAACTAGAAATTAAGTGTGAAAAACACCAGCAATCTCTCCTACACAGAGAGTTTTCTTTGAAAGCTCTCATATGTGACAATACTCTGTGAGTCCAGGAAAACAAAGAGATCTACTTACAAATTAAAATTGTATCACAGCCTTAAGATAATGATCATCAGTAATAACAATATAATAATAAAAACAAACTTACCACTGTTTGGGATTGTTTGCGGTGAACTCTTTAACTTGGCATTTTGTTTCCCTTTCGTGGGTTTTTCTAAATTCGCAACTTTTTTCCCTTTCCTCTTTGGGGGCTGAGGAGATGAGTTGTCACTGGATCCAACTGTCGACTTAGACTGGCGATCATTTCCCTATGTGGCAAAAGATTAACCCTTAACTATTGGCTGATGAATGCCTTGAGTGCTAAGTACAACTCACCTACGTGGTAAAAGGGGGCAGGGGCCAGAGGTGGGCATTCTGTGCTGATTCTGCTTCTGTCCATTACCTACACTAAATGCTTCCCGGTGGCAGAGGAGGGGTCTACCAGGGGAAGGAGAATAAAATAATAGCACTTGAGGGACTTCCCTGGTAGTCCAGGGGTTACAACTTCTCCTTCCAGTGCAGGGTGTACAGATGTAATCCCTGATCAGGGAGCTAATCTCTCACATGCTTTGCAGTCCAAAAAATATATAAAACAGAAGCAATATTGTAACAAATGTAAAAGACTTTAAAAAATGGTCCACATCAAAAACCATTTTTAAACAAATAATAGCACTTGACAACTGCTGAGTATTGATATGTACCAGGTGTTGCTATGAAACTGTCTCACTCAGTCCTCATAACCTGAGAAACCGGTACTGTTATCACCCCGTCGTATAGACAAACAAATGAGGCTTAGAGGTTAAGCCTGGCCAAGGCCATATAGCCAGTAACGACCAGAGCCAGTCCCCTCTCAACCATCCTCTTCCTCCTGCACCTTTCAGAAGAATCAGCAGATAGCTACTGGATGAGGAATGATGACAAAACCCAGTTTGATCAGCTAATCGAGAAATACCTTCTTAACGAGTTGTCACAGTGAGCACACAGGTATCATCACAAGCAGAAGCGCACTGTGCTTAAAGAAAACCTGCGATGCTGACTCATCTGTCCGTGACTTCCACCATCTCTATGAATTGCAAATCCAGAGCAACATAGACACAAGCAGCTCAAGACAACATACCCCGCCACCATCCTGCAAGACAGCCCCACTGACCACACCTACGGTGGTTGCCTCTGATTCCCACGTGCATCTCGAAACGAAGACCTTGCATCTGAAAAGGAGGCTTCCCAGCATGAAGGTGCGGTTGAGCTCAGCGGCTGCTGTGGTGGGCACATGTACAGTTCCTGGGGAGCTGCATAAAACCCACTGTACCCAAGGAACAGCTGTGCTGATTCTCAGTGCAAAAAATTCCCTCCTAACAAGACAGCCTTGGCCTTAGGACACTCCGGTGCTACACTTACCTGAGTATGTGAGGTGTGAGGCTGCAGGTAGCAGAAATAATGCAAGTTTTAGAGACCCTGACTCAGAGTCACTGCACTGCCTCCAACCACCAATGGGACCTTGAGGTAACTAGTTCCTACCTTCTTGGAACCATTTCCTTATCAATTCAGTTGAGTTCAGTTCAGTCGCTCAGTTGTGTCTGACTCTGTGACCCCATGGACCCCTTATCAATTGAATGGGGTTAATGTGCCTGCTTTTAGGTCTGTTGCATGAAATGAAATGGTAACATTTATAAAGTAACTGGTATAGTGCCTGGCGGGCCTCCCTTGTGGCTTGGTAGTAAAGAATCTGCCTGCAATGCAGGAGACGTAAGTTTGATGCTTGGGTAGGGAAGATCCCCTGGAGAAGGAAATGGCAACCCATTCCAGAATTCTTGTTTGGGAAATCCGAGGACAGAGAAGCCTGGCAGACTACAGTCCATGGGTTTGCAAAGGAGCTGAACACGACTTACCGACTAAACAAAATAAAATGTCTGGCATGTAGTTTTATTCAAAGACTATCAGAGGGCTTCCTCCAAGAGCCGAGAAGTTAATATCTTTTTCTTAAAAATCATATCAAATTTACACCATATTGGGTGCAATTTTATGCAACATCTGTACTATGCTAGTATCTGAAAATAAATGTAGTAATGTTAAATAAACAAATCTGCCTGGAAACCTATTATAACTGCTCATTTTAAACATTTAGATATTCAGTCATCCAGACGTGTTTAAATAGCTTTAGCTATCACCCAATTAAGAATAGAAAATTTCACAGCTTTACAAATGAAGTTATTTATGCTATTTTGTCATAGCCTACAAGAAAATGAATTATGCATAGATTTATTAACAGTATGAAAACTTGTCCAAATCTATAACACTTTTTTGCATAATTTAATTTCCTATTCCAACTGCAATTTAAACATACAGTTTCCACTTAATTATTGCATTAACTGCAACCAGAGTTGGGATCTTTTTTCTTTCCTTTTCTTCAATGATTATTTCTTGCAAAGCCATAAACTGCCAGGCAGGAGAAATGGCTAATGTGATTACAGTGGAGATTCCAAAACCATCATATGAGAAGGAACCATCAGCCTGGTCTCACATTCTAGCTATTTTCAAATTAGCCTATTCATCTCAAGATTCTAAAACTTTAAAAGCCTTAAATGAAAGGAGTAACCCTTCTAGCAAGCCTACTAGAATGTTCAGAGATGCTGTTCAACTTATCAGGACTAAAATGAAACAAAGAAAGCAAAACTCTGGATCTCATCATGACAGGTTTTTTTTGTTTTTGTTTTTTTAACAGCTCTCTGGGAAAAGTCTTATTCACAAAAGGGGTAAAACAAGGGAGAAGCAGACACTCCATCCCGGGGAGACTGAGAATTCACATGGTTTTAAGCATCAACTCTCTTGCTGAATATACAAGAAGTTCTGATTTACTGCATATTCTGATGAAAGTGAAAATTAAGTCGCTCAGTCGTGTCCGACTCTTTGCGACCCCATGGACTGTAGCCTACCAGACTTCTCAGTCCGTGGGATTTTCCAGGCAAGAGTACTAGATTGGGTTGCCAGGGACACTCAAAAGACCGATTTGGGAGCATCAAGAAAGACTAGTTGATTCCAATAACTAAATGAGGCATAGCTTTCTAACAGACACTCATGCATTCAAATACTGATTAATGACTAATTGCCAGGCACTTGACAAGAACTAAACTAAACTTAGCTTTCCTGGTAGCTCAGATGGTGAAGAATCTGCCTGCAATGCAAGAGACCCAGGTTCGATCCCTGGGTGGGGAAGATACCCTGGAGAAGGGAATGGCAACCCACTCCAGGATTCTTGTCTGAAAAATTCTATGTTGGACTGTAGCCTACCAGACTTCTCAGTCCATGGGATTTTCCAGGCAAGAGTACTAGATTGGGTTGCCAGGGACACTCAAAAGACTGATTTTGGAGCATCAGGAAAGACTAGTTGATTCCAATAACTATATGAGGCATAGCTTTGGTAACAGACACTCATGCATTCAAATACTGATTAATGACTAATTGCCAGGCACTTGACAAGAACTAAACTAAACTTAGCTTTCCTGGTAGCTCAGGTGGTAAAGAATCTGCCTGCAATGCAAGAGACCCAGGTTCGATCCCTGGGTGGGGAAGATACCCTGGAGAAGGGAATGGCAACCCACTCCAGGATTCTTGTCTGAAAAATTCTATGGACAGGGGAGCCTGGAGGGTTTACAGCCCATGGGGTTGCAAAGAGTCAGATACGATTGAGTGATTAACACAACACAAATTAAACTTAGAAAAAAAATTGTTTTGTAATTAGAAAACTGGAAAGAATTCAAATGTTTTCTATTTTAAAAAGAAAACACGTTGCATAGCACAAGGAACTCTACTCAATATTCTGTCATAATCTAAGTGGGAAAAGAACCTGAAAAAAATGGATATATGTATATAACTGAATCACTTTGCTATACCTGAACCTAACACAACACTGTAAACCAACTATACTCTGATATACAATAAAAAAGAAAACAAGATGCATCTAAAACATAACATGTATAATAAATTAATACAAACATAAATAAATTATACACTTGTCTATTTACATACATAATTATATAAATGATAGATAATACATAGACAAATTATAGAGAGAGAGGGAAGAGCAAAGGAATAGAAGAGGGATCTTCCTTTCTTTTTTGAGACTTCTACATATGACTCATAAACTGGATAGTCGTTGCTATTTATGGGGCCTAGGGAATAATATTGTCATCTCACACTGTTATGTTAGTTGATAAGATAACATTACTGAGTAGCTCTTGTGTGTGAAATACTCATAAACACAAACATTTACCAAATGCACAGATAGGCATTTGTTCAGATAAAGGAATTAACTTTCTCAAAGTTACCCAGTTTTGACATTGGCACTTGCTCATTCCCAAGGGATGAGAAACAGCTATCATATGGAAGTAATAGATTACGATTTTATCCCAAAGTGGAAGAAATCAAGCAGCAGCCTCATTTTACAGGGCATCCCATGCAAACACTAGACCCTGTGTGATCATTCAAGCACCGTCCTGTTTTTTCCCTCACACACATATCAAATACCTGATAGAGATAGCAAACCTCTGGCTCAGACCAACAGAAAACTAAAAAGAGCCCTTTGATCACCTCCTTGCTCTACTCAAATTGGGATTGTTTTAGATAATTCCTTAGGCTCTTCCCAACAAAATCCAGTCAACTCGGGTTTCTGTCATTACCATGGTAAACTCACTTTAGGCCTTCATGAACATGTGCTACAGACACAAAAGCCACAACGCATCACAAAATCCCTCGTGAAGTGATTTTGCGAGGGATTTGCTGGACACAGCAGCACTCACACTCTGTGTATTTCAGAAGCATCCAGGAGACCTTGTGAGCAGGGGACCACACTCAGACTTCGGGCTGGTGTTTCTCTGTGTATTTGCTGATGGGAAGTGTGAGAAATCTTTTTATCCACACTGGACACAGGTTCCCAAAAGGCAAAATGGAGTTCTGGAAGCTTCAGAATTGACCTTTCACTGTGACTTTGTGATACACGGATAATCATGTTTTCTCACCAAAACCTCAGCAATTGCCATATTTGAATCTGTAAATTGTTGATCACAAGATGTATTAGCCACTTGGGGACTGAGGACAACGTAAGGCAGTCTTTGGCTCCAACTTTCAAACATGTCCCTGATTTTATGTCTCTTCCACTAGAGGGTGCTTGGACTCTGTGTGCTGAAACTTCACAGCTAGAGGACAGCCTCCCTCTGGTGGGTTAATTTTTCAAACTTAATAGAACTTCAGAGGATTCATTTATCTCTTCCTTTTGTTTCCCAGGCTAGAATCTCAAAGTATTTGTGTCTGTGACCCCCCACCCCCACCCAGTCTGCATGAAGGGTGACTTCTGGTCTTTTCCTGCTTTGCACAGGGCATTGCCTGGCTGTTTTGAAAGGGTCACTGGACCCCCCACCGAACCTCCTCACCTTTACCCCAAACCCTGTTACCTACACTTCCTACCACAAGGGTGGGGCCTTGCTGACCCATCACTTCTGCACAGCAGGTCCTCTATGGAGATTGTAGCAGCTTTCTCTCTCTCTTTTTAAGCTCTATCAGGGCCCCACCCACACTTCCCTTCATTATGCAATATAGCCATTCCTAGAAAGCTTGTGGAGAAAATAATTCCTAAAAATTCCAACTCTGGGTCCCCTTTGATTTGCATCAGGAGTTCAGGGATGCCTTCCCTTGAACTGAACAGTAAGTAGCTCCTTAAGTTGTAAGCCAGCTCACCCATCGTCCCCTTCACTCACACTCACCCCAACTCCGTGCCAAGCGGTTAAGGATCTTGAAACTATGTACATTCTCCAGGGAACCAATTAGTTAAAGGAAAGGAGCAAACTTATCCTTCCCTTAAAAAGTTCGTGAGTTTGTGACTTTGGAATGCCTGACATAGAATATTCTCTCTGTGTGGTTCACAGCCAGTCACTCACAAATCCACTAGATAAGTTTCATCGAACCTCACAGCCCATGGGATTATGCCCCTCTGCTGAATATAATCTCCAACAAGAGGCCCACCCTGGCCACCCAGGGGGTACTGCACCCTCTCTAACTTCTCCTCCCATGTCCTGATACATGTTTCTTCAAGTTTATCCCTGATTAATATCAACTGTGTATTCGTTTGTCTTTTTCCTCCTCCAGAATGGAGGCTTCAGACATTTATGGTTTTCTCTGGAATCTCTGCCTCCCCTTCCCCACAAGCACTAAAACAGTTCAGTTCAGTTCAGTCACTCAGTCGTATCCGACTCTTTGCAACCCTATGGACCATAGTATGCCAGGTCTCCCTGTCCATCACCCAACTCCCAGATTTTACTCAAGCTCATATCCACGGAGTCGGTGATGCCATCCAACCATCTCTTCTTCTGTCGTCCCCTTCTCCTAGTGCTAAGGACATTATATGGACTTGATAAATGGCTACTGGATGGATGCAGCCATCAGTGACAACATACAATGTCCCCGGCTGCCTCCTGTCCCAGTCGCCCGCATCACTCAGGACTCCAGTCCCACTGCCTCCTGCTTCTATTCTTGCCCCACCCACTTCTCTGCAGACACCACAGCCAGAATGATTTTCAAAAATAGAAATCAAATGCTATCACTCCCTTCCTCTGCCCCTCAAATGGTAAGGAATCAAATCCAAACTCCACCCATGGCCTGCACCCTTGGGCCCTGCCTGCCTCTCCAATCTCATCACAGACCACCCCAGCGTTCTTTCTGTCCCCTTCCTTTATGCCAAGCTCTTTCCCGAGGGCCTGCTCTTTCTCCCCTGCCCACACCTTGTATGGCCGGCTGCTTTGCCTCATTAAAGTCTCAGTCTCAGAGCATTTTATATCAACAAGTGCCCTGCCACATTTTATTGTCCTCATGGCACTTATCACCACCTGAAATTATATATTTATTTAGAGATTGATCATCTGTCTACCCCAGTTCTTCCACCCCTCTCCCCCACACAGACACAGGCACTAGAACAGAAGTTCCGTGGCGTCTGAAAGCTTGTCACCACTCTGCCAGCTGCTTGAAGGACTATCCTGACACTCAATAGGTGCTTGTTAAACATGTGTTGGATGGATGGCTGGATGACTGGATAAATGGACAGATGAATCTACAGAATGCTTCGTGAGAAAGCATTATGAGAAAAGGGACAGACTCTGCTATCACTGTGTTAGTCTAAGTCAGAGCATGGCAATATAATGTTGGGTCTTTGCTTGTGTACGAGATGGAAACTCACCTCAAAACATAACTTTGAATCCTTAAAAGTCACTTCCTCAAAGAGACCTTTTCCTGACACACATATCTAAATTCTCCTTTTATTTTCCTGCATATCATTCTATCCTTTTCTCTCATTTTAATCACACTTTGCAATTATACACTGCTTTGTGGTATCGTTTGTATAACTTTGTCTCCTTGAGTAGGACAGAGCTGAGAGAGAGTGTTGTGTCTTTTTGCTCAATACTGTCTCCCTGGGGCTTAGTTCTAGGCCAGGCACACGGAAGACATAGCCAGTCATCATTAGATGACCCAGTATTCACAGCACAGATTCAAAAGAACTTCCAAACAAGTGAGCAAGAAAGAGGTACATATATGCCTCCAGTTATGGATTTGAAAATTGGAAACACATTTTTAATTTTTAAAAAATCAGACATTCTAAATTTCAGAAGAATAATAGGCACCTAATCCCAAAGTTCAGTCATTGTGAATGTAAAGACCTGAGTCCTGATCTTGGTTCTGACATGAACTTTCCCTGTGATCTGAGTCAGTTATTCAACTACACTTGGTCTGTCTTTAACCATCACCTTTCCAGCTATACGGTGAGGGTTAATGAGCTCCTATGTGCGTGGTACATGGAAGAGACTCCACTCCAAAGTCCTGAAGAAAAGCAGAAGGGTAGTCTCCCAAATCTAAATTCCTGGACTTTATTTAGCTTTACGGGCTTCCCAGGTGGCGCTAGTGCTAAAGAACTCGCCTGCCAATGCGGAAGACTAAGAGACACCGGTTCCCTCCCTGTGACGGGAAGATCTCCTGGAGGAGGGCACGGCAACCCACTCCAGTATTCTTGCCTGGAGAATCCCATGAACACAGGAGCCTGGTGGGCTACAGTCCATAGGGTCGCAGAGAGTCAGACACAACTGAAGTGATTTAGTATGCAAGCACACATTTAGCTTTATGATGGTTACAATATATTTTTCAGTTACTGGAACACTCTCTCTCCCCTTGCTCTCCATATCCATGAAGTTATGGGTCCTCTGTGGCTCTCACTGTGAGCTCTGCCCCCAACCCTCTCTATTCCCACTTCCCCATCCTCCCACCCAACAGTGTGACGAGGCCAGGTCCTAGCCAGGCTGTGATGGGTGTGAGGAAAGAACGTCACCATGCCACGCCTCTGCTCTTCAACTATGACTGTCACGTGGATGAACTTGCAAATTTTCATCTGATGGCCTCAGTCTCTGCCATTTACAACTACTTGCTAAACAGTCTGCAGCTAGATTCCATGATGACATTGACAACTCAATGCATTAGAAATTAAGCAAGTGATTCTTTCCTCAAGCTGCCCTCTAATTAGCCATAGTACCACCATTTCGTAAGGCATCCAAGCTCAGAAACTTGGTCAAGGTCACAATATTTCTTCATACACAAACTTTTTTTTAAGAATTTCACACGATGTTACAGAAAAGGGGGAGGGGAAGGAATATCTAAATCATCATTAGGAGACAATATCATTGTCCAGCAGCCACTTATTTCACAAGACACCAATTAAGAGTTCTGCTTATTTAATTCAGAAAGGGAAAATATCAGATCAATTCTGACCTCTACAGGTCAGGAAATTCAACCAAAAGAGCAGAAAGAGAAGTTTCAGCTAAGAAGACCTGTCAAAGCAATACTCCAGCAGGACATGAAGCTCATCCCCATGACAGGGTACAGACAAAACATACAAACAGGTTAAGAAGTTACCTACTAAATACCTGTCACAGTTCCCACGTAATGGGTAGTCAATAGATTATGCTGAAGTAACAAATAAATGAATGAATGGTGGATGAAAAAGATTCTGATAAGGAGCTAACTGTTTAGAGTGATTCTCAATCTTTTTAAAAAATATAACTGAGGACTGCCATTCTGTTACATATACTTTCTTTTTAGTCTTTGTCAGTGATAGAAAACAATGCTGGGCAGACCAGTGATGTGACCTAAAACAGTGTTTCTTCTCATTTACGTATTATTGCCTAGATTTCAAGTTGGTATAAATTTTATCAAGTCTATATATTAGGAAAAAAAAATCTCTTTTGAAATCCATATTTTAAAAATATTAGCTCTCCTCTAGAAACTTAGTTGTAACATTAATGTCCTAATGTTGTCTCACATAATTGCTTATATGCCACAAGGTGGCTAAGTTTTATTTCTTCGAATTTAATTGAAACCCAACAGACAGCCTCTCTGTTATGGTATAGAAATACAGAACATTAATGAGTAAAGTATATGATACTCACACTGCCTTTAGACTTTCTGGATCCTACAATTGGAGGTAGTGAAGAGGTTTTCTGACTGTGAAAACAAATTACAATTTAGAAATCTGAATATTATTCACAAATAATATAAAAAGCAAGATAATTAATATCTCAGTTTGTCACCCCAACCTGGAACCAACTATTTATAGACATTAGGATTCCACAAAAAGTACCACTGACTTTCCCAATTTCACAAAGACCACCAAAACATTTCCAAATTCCATTCCAAAAGACTATTTTTTTTTAATTGGAGTGTAATTGCTTTACAATGTTGTGTTAGTTTCCGCTGTCCAAAAGATTCTTAATGTTTTCTTGTATAGCATTTTAGTTGATGCTTACAAATAAATTTAGTACCACCTTTAACTTTTTCATACCACTTAAAATAAAATCCCTAAATTTTTTATTTGCATTTCAAAAAAAAAAAAAAGGCATCTCCCAAGCTGAGTGAGGATTTTGCCAGATTGTGTTTAAAACTAAAAATGATAAAGTTTTTTTTTTATCGTGTCTATCGTATCTGGTAGAAGCACAGAATGGTAAAACACTGGCGTTTATATTCAGGGAGTTTCTAAACCAGTCATTCTCACCAAAAAATTTAAAAACTGCTCTTTGGCTCTAAGTATTTACCAGATGTCTCTTTACAGGAAAAGATCCAGGTCGAAACCCAGCTGAACCTCTCTGAAAATAAGAAGCCACGGAGGTAAAGGCAAACTTTGCTGACCTGCCTGAGAAAGGCCCCCGTGAGCAAGTTTTCTCACCGCCATCAAGTACAAGCACAAGCTCTCACTGCGGTGCGTACTGCAACCCACAGCAGTCTAACCCCGCGCTGCTTCTCAGAGCAACGCTGTGAAGGACTTGATTTCAGGGATGGGTAAGGATGGTTGGCAATAAGTCTGGTAAATAGTTCTAAAGTGCTAGAAAGCAATGTGCTCTTTGCGATGCTTCAAACACCACCCCTGAAATTCCATTCCACCTATTCCATATTGAGAAACCCTTGGTTAGTCTCTCCAGCTACACGGGATGACAAGTCAGTGGAGAACACACTGGTGACATTCTGCTCTATCTCTGTCACATGTCACCCATCCGAGGAGGAGCAACCACACGAAGTCAGTTTTCCAGCCAAGTAGACATGGGAAAGCAGTGGCGATGGACCGCAGGGCACACGAGCAAACCCAAGGGTCCCTGCAAGCAGGGGCCGAGCTCTTCATGCAAACGCATGCCTGGGCAGTAAGAAGGCATTCTTCACAAATGTACGACATCTCATAGAGCAAAAGGGTTCTCCGTGCACTGTGTGCAATTATAAGGGTAACCTTTAAAATTTTGCCTGAAATAACTATATACCCAGTGCTCCACTTATTTGTATAAAAGAAATATCATTTCTGTATTTTACCATTATTATTTTTAAGCAGAAAATATTATTTCTTAACCACCTGTAGATACTTCTCTATGCATCAACTGAAAAATTATTCAATCAAGTTAACGTTTTTAAAACTTCTAAAAGCGTATGTTGTAGAGAAGCTCACTGCCCTGTACCTTTTTCACAAAAATAAATCTTTATATTTATTGTAAATTCATAAGTGAATGGCTAAAAAATACTATCACAGATTCCTCAATATTATATTTTTATGCAATAGTTCTCAACCTCCAATCACAGCAAAATAGCGATCAATGTGTATCAGACATCCTTTCTTTTCTAACCGATAGACAAGATTCTAAAAAACAGCGTAAGATTCAATGCTATTTCAAGTGATAACTAAACTATGAGACGTGAGTGAGGATGCAAACGTACCCATAAGACTTTCTCATCGTCGACTTGTCAAAAAGTAATTCACTGTAAGGCAACTTCTTAAACTTATCTCTGCCGACAGCCACATAAAACTGCCCGTTCTCCAGCTCTGCCCCACTCTCAACCAGTTTTCCTTCTAAAGTGTAGAGTCTGCCAAAATATGAATGCCAGCAATTCAAATGTTAACAAGCATTTCAAGAACCGCTAAAATCACAGTCAATTAAAAACTCTATTTCTAAATTGGCTCACTTGATACTATGCTAAACACTGAATTATAAATGTCTCAAAGTCTTAAGACTCAGCTAAGTACCAATGCAGATGCAATTACGGTCTATCTGTACAGAAACCTGACAGTCTAACATAAGGATCCCCCATTGCTGCCATATTTAGAGCTTAGGGGAGAGAATTAACTTGTAGAGAACGTGTGCCTGTGTGTGAGTGTGGTCAGTCATGTCCGACTCTTTTGCAACCCCATGGACTGTAGCCTGCCAGGCTCCTCTGTCCATGAAATTCTCCAGGCAAGAATACTGGAGTGGGTTGCCCTTTCAAGACTGTCATACTTTAAATGAAGCTTGGCTTCCACTGAAGTTTGATTCTTCTCTTTATATACCGTGAGCACTTAGAAAATTTATTTTTTTAATGCACTGTTCAGGTTAACATCCAAGAGCAGCCCTCAGACAGAATTTTACATAGAAACACACAGAACTAGGTTGGAAAACAAGAGGTGCGAGGGCAGGAGGTAAAAGAACCCATTGCCAGCATTAATGATGCAGAACGGCATAGCGTTCGTGCTTCTCTTTTTTTGCCTTCCGTCATCTTCCCAGAATCAAGGGATTTCACAAGAACCTCCCTTTACTGTAAAACTGCTGCTGTAAACTACAATGTGTTACTTATTAAGAGAACAGTGATAACCTCGCTAGACGATTTAAAGTGTCCACACAGTTTGTTTAAAGAGCAAGAAAAAAACAGACGGCTTAGCAAACCAGCCACAAAGAAGACAATGCATGTTTTTGAAGGTGATAAACAAGAGTTAGTAACTGAAAGGATTATAAGATGATCGTTTTAAAAGTTCTCAGACTTCTTATATCACAAAATTAAGGGTGGTAACATTTGCCAAGAAAAAAAAAATCCATTGATCTATTTACTGACTATGTGAATGGAGTCAAGAAGTAAAATAAAAGCAGCCATTTAACCCCCCTAAAGTGTTGAGTTAGTATGAAGATGCTAAAGTAACGCACTTCTATCCCTACAAGTCTAAATACCAACACTTAACCCAGATAATCTGGTTTTTCTGCCTTGACCTAGACCAAGGCCTCTGGACACTATTGATGTTTTGGATCTGATAATTGTAGGAGAGGTGGGAGGCTGTCCTGGGAATTGTAGGATGTCAACAGCACCTTGGCCTCTTCCCATGGGATGGAGTAGTAGCCACCTCTAATCCCTATGACTCTGGACACTACCAGCAGCCCCTACTGGTAAATCTGTCCCTGGTGGAGAACCTGTTGGAAACCAACCCCTAGATGGAGGCCTAGACCCATACATTCTTCTTCTCACGTTTACCTTCAAAATAGGAAGATCTGAATCCATCATTAACTCTTACAGCTAGAAATTAAAAGTCAGCAAAGCTGTGGATCTGGCAACAGCCAAGATTTGACTGGTTTTCTCTACAGACAGGTAAAGGACACTGAATAAATTCTAGCCTATGAACTTAGCCTTCTTTTATACGACTGTTGCTGACCTGCTTTCTTCTTTTGCTACAAAACATGAGAATTATAAACAGGGAGTTGAACGAATTTGTGTGGGATGTTTTTGATATGTATACTGATGCCCAGGAATGGTCCAACCATAAGAATTACTCATGTTCTGTTTAGCTCAGTTGTAAGGAATCTGCCTGCAATACAAGAGACCCAAGGTTCAACTCCCAGGACAGGAAGATCCCCTGGAGAAGGAAATGGCAACCCACTCCAGTCTTCTTGCCTGGAGAATCTCATGGACAGAGGAGCCTGGTGGGCTGGTCCAAGGTGTTGCCAGAGTCGGACACGACTTGGGGACTAAACCACCAGCAGGTGTTTTTAACCCACCATGTTCTGTTAAGGGAGGGTGGGGGTGTCCCAAGTGAGCAGCATGCAAATCTCACTCATGTCTGGCATTACACTAAGAAGTAAGCTTCTCCAGCATGGAACTCTGCTTCATGTTATGTGGCAGCCTGGGTGGGAGGGGAGTCTGGGGAGAATGGATACATGTGTCTATATGGCTGAGTTCCTTTGCTGTCACCTGAAACTATCACAACATTGCTCATTGGCTCTACCCAATACAAAATTAAAAGTTAAAAAAAAAAAAAAGAATTAAGCCTCTCCAAGTATTCACATGTTCAGGGGACATATAACTATATTCTCATTTCTGTGTTTGTCCTTGCCTATATTTTATTTCTATTTATCAATTGCTCACATCAATATATGTATGAATAGGTGTATCTGGGCGTGCAATTGTGTTTATATATCTTTGTGTGCTTGAAAGCATTTATTGAGTGGGTTTACATCTGTGTATGTTTCAAAAGACAAAACGATATATCTTTTTTTAAAAGTCAATATATAACTATTGAGATCTGCCTTTACTCATGATACCAAAATAAAATCCAAAAGCATCAAAGGTTTAAACGAAAGTTAAAAGTTGAAAGATGAAAACGTGGGATTTTTTTTATAATCTAGGAGTGAAGAGAACCTAAGTTAATCATAGAACTTAATGATCATAATGAAAGCCTGAAAATTTGACTGCATCAAAATTTAACATAACTGCATGAGAAAAGCAACATAAAAAGTAACAAAAATATAAACTGGAAAACAACCCTACAAGGGATGAATAATTATATGCTCATTTTACAGATAGAGAAACTGAGGCACATAGAGACAAACTAGTGACCTGAAATTCAGATCTAGAGACCACTGTCTCCAGGGCCTCATGGGAATATCCCCAACAATTCTGAATCCCATCCACTTGCAAGAAGATTACTTTGACATACCTGTGGACAGCCCCACTCCTCAGAGTTATCTTTTCCGTGACCATCTGCAGTACGTGATCCCACTGATTCAAGGCTCTTCTAGGAATGAGGAGTCGAGAAGCCGGGTTTATGAGGTCTCCATTTGCAATCAAGCTGAAAAAAAAAGGCAAAGCCAGTGAGGTCAACCATTTGATACAGTTATGCCTTTATGCCTTTAAACTACAAAAGAAGTCCCAAACCAGAAGGAAACCACCACACTGATTTTGACCCGAAATATGAAGGATTCCAACTTACAAGATAGTGCAGGGTTCCAGAAGGGGTTTTCTAAAGCGAGATGACACATTGAGCCTGCTGTGGGTTACTGGTTTTACCTTTAAAAATAAAGAAATACAAATCATTGTACTTATGTTAGTATTTTTTGTTTTGCTTTTTTTTTCCTATGAGGAAAAACTAGAGGTTTCCAGGAGCTGGCTGAGAACTGCGATGCCTTTGTTAAAGCCTTGCTTTCCCCCCCATCCCCCCTACTTATATAAACCCTCTGTGCTTACCCTCTATCGATGGCATATAGCTTTAACAGAGCTCTCAAGAAAAATTTCCTTTAAGCCTGGGGCATACTGCTCACGATCTGTGCCAAAAATTGAAACTATTCATCTATTGTGAGAATTCCAATGCCATTTTTAAAACAGTTCCTTTCTGTCAAATAAAAGTACATAAATGTATAAAATCTTGAATGAAGTGCCCTCCCTCTCCAGGCATGACAGAGTGTTTGGTCATCTCTGCCCATCCACCCACTCCCTAGAGTCATTGGGTCCCTGCCAGGCACTTAACCTCCTCCTGTTCTCCATCAACTTTTCTCAGCTTCACTTCCTCCTCTGTTCACCAGCCACACTCTGAACAGCACGTTCCCTTCCCAACCCGCTTGCATCTGGGTGGGTCTGGTCATCTTTTTGGTCCCTTTTGTTTCCAGGGTCCAAGTTGTTGTATCGAGAACCACACAGCCCCTTGGGCACCTTCGACTAAGACAAGGCTTTGGCATCGGTCAAGCCTCTCCTCCTCCAAATCAACTATTTCTTACATTTCACACAGTGGATTGTCCAAATCCTCACCTTTCACCCTAAATCCTAAAATCTCACTCCAGGCACACTTACTCTTAGCACATCATCTCCTTCCAAACTTCAAGAGAATAAAGCTCAACAGGCATGAAGGCTCTCAACCTCACTTCCTGCCATGCTCACTTCATCTACATCTTCACCTCTTTTCTCCTTTGCTGTCTGTTTCAGAAGGATCCTGACCCCTTTACAAAGCTAAGCCTGCATGTCTTGATTTTGTCCCCTGCTGCCTGTTCCATTAAATATCTAAGGCCCTCTTGCCCCATTGTCTTCAATTTCTCCCTTGACCCTGTGGTCCTTTCTCTCCTCTTCATCATTCCTTTTCCTATTTCCTTCCACTCCATCCTCTCCTCAGTCTTCTACAATCTGGATTCCAATAAAGATAAATCCCAACTCTTTTTTTTTTAATTAGTTAATGTATTTATTTTTGGCTGCACTTGGGCTTCCTTGCTTCATGCACCAGCTCTAAGATGCGTGAACTTCAGCATTTGCAGCTCACGGGCTCAGCAGCTGCAGCTCACAGGCTCCAGAGCACAGGCTCAGCAGTTGTGGCACATGGACTTAGTTGTTCTGTGGTGTGTGAGATCTTTCCAGATCACGATTAAACTTGCGTCTCCTGCTTGAAAGGCAGATCCTTGACCCCTGGACCACCAGGGAAGCCCTAAACCCCAACTCTTAAGCTTGACCTACAAGGTCCCTCCACGACCAACACTGCTTACTTGCTTCCCTCATCTTCTACCAAATACTCTTTCCTCCCCAACCCCTAGCCTAGGTGTGCTCTCGGTCGAACCAGCCGACTCTCAATCCATTGTCCAAACACATTCTGAATCCTCTTCCACACTTCTGCTCATATTGCCCCTGCCTAAAATGCCCTCCCCTTTCTTCCAGCTTCTGAAATTGCACTCACTAGTCAATACCCTGGAGAAGGCAATGGCACCCCACTCCAGTAGTCTTACCTAGAGAATCCCATGGACGGAGGAGCCTGGTAGGCTGCAGTCCATGGGGTCGCTAAGAGTCGGACACGACTGAGTGACTTCACTCTCACTTTTCACTTTCATGCATTGGAGAAGGAAATGGCAACCCACTCCAGTGTTCTTGCCTGGAGAATCCCAGGGACGGGGGCGCCTGGTGGGCTGTCATCTATGGGGTCGCACAGAGTCGGACACGACTGTTAAAATGCCCTCCCCTTTCTTCCAGCTTCTGAAATTGCACTCACTAGTCAATACCCTGGAGAAGGCAATGGCACCCCACTCCAGTAGTCTTACCTAGAGAATCCCATGGACGGAGGAGCCTGGTAGGCTGCAGTCCATGGGGTCGCTAAGAGTCGGACACGACTGAGTGACTTCACTCTCACTTTTCACTTTCATGCATTGGAGAAGGAAATGGCAACCCACTCCAGTGTTCTTGCCTGGAGAATCCCAGGGACGGGGGCGCCTGGTGGGCTGTCATCTATGGGGTCACACAGAGTCGGACACGACTGACATGACTTAGCAGCAGCAGTCAATACCAGCTTGGTTATCACCAGTCCTTCCATGTTCATCTTTCTTTACCTGCCTGTCTCAAACTGCTACAGCAACTACAGGATTGATGATCACATTTGCTTAGAGGGCTTTTTTTTTCCTCCTGATTTGAAAGGGAACTGTTAAAATAGCCAACATTTACTGCATTATATTTAATGACAAGCCCTGTACTAAGGAAACGCATTCTATATCATTAAAACATCAAAACCATGCCCTGAACTAAGTACTTATTATTTAACCCTATTTTACAAACAAAGAAACTAGAGGTTAATCATTTACTTTGCCTAAAGTCACACATTCTAAGGGTCAGAGTCGTCCATACCCGTGAACCTCTACTTGCTTTGCACTTTGGTAGTTATTTTAGAGATAAATTAACCCTAAATAATTTATGCGACTCTCTTCTGCCAAATTATGCCATTTTGAGATGAACAAGGGGTAAAATCCTTGACTTGCCAGTGCCTAAAACAGTGCTTGACAATGTCTATTAGTTGCATATAAATGTTTATTGAAATTTAATTTTAAAAAACTAATTTAGAGTAAAAATTTTTTTAATCAATAATAATAATTTTCTTTCATTTTAAACCCAGAGATTCTTGGCCCTAAGCTAACATTTACAGGGATGTTGATTTTTTTTTTTTTAAGTTTAACAGATAATGTATGCACCTGACCAAAATTCAAGTGGTAAAATGGAGAATACAGTATAAAGGGGGAATATCCGCACCTCCAGTTCCCCAGCCACAAAGCTGCAACTAACTTAACGATGTTCATTCAAAGACAGCCTACAGCTCCATATGCATAGTTTTACACAGACATTTTATACATGTAATTTTTAAACACAGGGATCACTTGCTATGCCTATTCTTCTGCACCTTGCTTTTTTCATTTAACAATTCACCAGGGAAACTGTTCCACATTGGTAAAGGTTGCTTCATTCTTTACAAAAGCTAGTATATCCACCCTGTGAATGTACCATAATTTATTTAATCTGTCCCTCAATGACAATCCTTCCAGTTGCTTCTAAACTTTTGTTCTCGCAGGGAATTAGCCGGTGGTCCAGTGGTTAAGTCTCCATGCTTCCACTACAGGAGGCACAGGTTGGACCCCTGGCAGGGATCCTGAATGCCACATGGGATGGCCAAAATAAGTAATAAACTTTTGCTGTTGCAAATAATGTCATGACAGATTTCCTCACAATATTTATTTGCATGAATATGTAAGTGTATCTGTCAGTCAGTTCAGTCACTCAGTCGTGTCTGACTCTTTGTGACCCCATGGAATGCACCACGCCAGGCCTCCCTGTCTATCACCAACTCCCGGAGCCTGCTCAAATAGATGTCCATTGAGTTAGTGATGCCATCCAACCATCTCATCCTCTGTTGCCCCTTCTCCTCCTGCCTTCAATTCTTCCCAGCATCCAGGTCTTTTCCAATAAGTCAGTTCTTCACATCAGGTGGCCAAAGTATTGGAGTTTCAGCTTCAATACCAGACCTTCCAGTGAATGTTCAGGACTGATTTCCTTTAGGATGGACTGGTTGGATCTCCTTGCAGTCCAAGGGACTCTTGAGAGTCTTCTCCAACACCACAGTTCAAAAGCATCAATTGTTCACTGTTCAGCTTTCTTTAGGTCCAGCTCTCACATCCATACATGACCACTGGAAAAACCATAGCTTTGACTAGATGGACATTTGTCAGCAAAGTAATGTCTGCTTTTGAATATGCTGTCTAGGTTTGGTCATAGCTTTTTTTCCAAGGAACAAGCATCTTTTAATTTCATGGCTGCAGTCACCATCCGCAGTGATTTTGGAACCCAAGAAAATTAAGTCTATCACTGTTTCCATTGTTTCCCTATCTATTTGCCAGGAAGTGATGGAACCAGATACCATGATCTTCATTTTCTGAATGTTGAGGTTTAAGCCAACTTTTTCACTCTTCTCTTTCACTTTCATCAAGAGGCTGGTTAGTTCCTCTTGCTTTCTGCCATAAGGGTGGTGTCATCTGCGTATCTGAGGTTATTGATATTTCTCCAAGCAGTCTTGATTCCAGCTTGTGCTTCATCCATCCCGGCATTTCACATGATGTACTCTGCATATAAGTTAAATAAGCAGGGTGACAATATAAGCCTTAATGGACTCCTTTCCCATTTGGAACCAGTCTGTTGTTCCATGCCCGGTTCTAACTGTTGCTTCTTGACCTGCATACAGATTTCTCAGGGGGCAGGTAAGGTGGTCTGGTATTCCCATCTCTTTCAGAATTTTCCACAGTTTGTTGTGATCCACACAGTCAAAGGCTTTGGTATAGTCAATGAAGCAGATGTTTTTCTGGAATTCTTGTGCTTTTTTGATGATCCAACGGATATTGACAATTTGATCTCCGGTTCCTCTGCCTTTTCTAAATCCAGCTTAAACATCTGTAAGTTTTCGGTTCATGTACTGTTGAAGATTGGATTCGAGAATTTTGAGCATTATTTTACTCGTGTGTGAGATGAGTACAACTGTGCGGAAGTTTGAACATTCCTTGGCATTGCCTTTCTTTGGGATTGGAATGAAAACAGACCTTTTCCAGTCCTGTGGCCACTGCTGAGTTTTCCAAATTTGCTGGCATATTGAGTGCAATACTTTCACAGCATCATCTTTTATGATTTGAAATAGCTCAACTGGAATTCCATCACCTCCACTAGCTTTGTTCGTAGTGGCGCTTCCTAAGGGCCACTTGACTTCACACTCCAGGATGTCTGGCTGTAGGTGAGTGGGCACACCATCGTGGTTATCTGGGTCATTAAAATCTTTTTTGTATAGTTCTTCTGTGTATTCTTCCCACATGTTCTTGATATCTTCTGCTTCTGTTAGGTCCATACCATTTCTGTCCTTTATTGTGCCTATCTTTGCATGAAATGTTCCCTTGTTATCTCTAATTTTCTTGAAGAGATCTCTAGTCTTGCCCTTTCTATTGTTTGCCTCTATTTTTTTGCATTGATCGCTGAAGAAGGCTTTCTATCTCTCCTTGCTATTCTTTGGAACTCTGCACTCAGATGGACATAGCTTTCCTTTTCTCCTTTGTCTTTTGCTTCTCTTCTTTTCTCAGTTATTTGTAAGGCCTCCTCAGACAACTATTTTACCTTTTTGCATTTCTTTTTCTTGGGGATGGTTTTGATCACCACCTCCTGTACAATGTCACAAACTTCCATCCATAGTTCTTCAGGTACTCTATCAGATCTAATCCCTTGAATCTATTTGTCATTTCCACTGTATAATCATAAGGAATTTGATTTAGGTCATACCCAAATGGTCTAGTGGTTTTCCTTACTTTCTTCAACTTAAGTGTGAATCTTGCAATGGGTTTATCTGTAGAATATACTCTTGTATCTGTAGAATACATTAATCTACAGTGTATCTGCAGAATACATTATTAGAATTGAGAAACTGCTGAAATAAAGAAGAGGCCTTTTTTTTTTTCAGTTTAATGGAATGTACTGCAAGCTTTATTCTTGATTGATCTCAAATCACTTGATTTATTTAGCTCATACTATAGTATAGCCTTGGAAGAAAAGCTATGACCAACCTAAACAGCATATTAAAAAGCAGAGACATTACTTTGCCAACAAAGGCCTGTCTAGTCAAAGCTATGGTTTTTCCAGTAGTCATGTATGGATGTGAGAGCTGGACCATAAAGAAAGATGAATGGTGAACAATTGATGCTTTTAAACTGTGGTGCTGGAGAAGACTCTTGAGAGTCCCTTGGACTGCAAGGAGATCAAATCAGTCCATTCTAAAGGAAATCAATCCTGACATTGGAAGGACTGATGCTGAAGCTGAAACTCCAATACTTTGGCCACCTGATGCAAAGAACTGACTCATTGGAAAAGACCCTGATGCTGGGAAAGATTGAAGGCAGGAGGGGAAGGGGATGACAGAGGATGAGATGGTTGGATGGCATCACGGACTTGATGGACATGAATTGGAGAAAGCTCCAGGAGTTGGTGATGGACAGGGAAGCCTGGCGTGCTGCAGTCCATGGGAGGCAAAGAGTCAAACATACTGAGGAACTTAGCTGAACTGATAGCATAAGAAAATATGCTATTTTCTGAAAAATATTCCAGAATTATTTAACTGCAAATGAATCTTTGCATGTGTGAAGGACAGGCCTTTCTGATTCCACATCTATGCAGTATCTTCCTCATGAAACCCTGCCCTTCTCTGAATACTGCTGCCCTGGCCACTGGGCTTAAAACTTCTGCCACATCCCTGGTTCTCTATTGCCCTTCCCTGACTTTTTTGTTTTTTAAATAGCATTTACCATTGTCTAACGTATCATACATTTTACTTAATCTAGTTTTCAATTTATTGTCCCTACTGTCACTTCACAGTAACTCTCAATATTAACTGCTGCTGCTGCTGCTGCTGCTGCTAAGTCACTTCAGTCGTGTCCAACTCTGTGCAACCCCATAGACGGCAGCCCACCAGGCTCCCTCGTCCCTGGGAGTCTCCAGGCAAGAACACTGGAGAGGGTTGCCATTTCCTTCTCCAATGCATGAAAGTGAAAAGTGAAAGTGAAGTCGCTTAGTCGTATCCGACTCTTCACAACCCCATGGACTGCAGCGTACCAGGCTCCTCCGCCCATGGGATTTTCAGGCAAGAGTACTGGAGTGGGGTACCATTGCCTTCTCTCAATATTAACTAGTAAGGTACTAAGCACATACTTCATACCAATTGTTATTTTTTCAAATGGTTGCTTGACCTTGATTGCTTAATATCCTGTTGGATTGTTGAATTAAAGATGAAGGTGAATACATTATAAAAACAAATAACTTTGAAAATGCCTGGTGAGTTGTCTGATACATGCTATTTTTCTTGACTGAATACTTGTCTATAGTTACTATACACAGAAATTCACAAATAGATTAGTTTTTTGAATAATTATATAACTTTATTCTAAATGTATATATTGTTGCTTGAATTAAATCAAACCATCTGTCTTGAATAAGCTGCTTTCCTCATTCAGTATGACAAAATATTCCCCAAATGTTCATGATTAACCATGCGAATTGAAGATTAACCTTAAATGTACATTTCTTTGAATCATTATATGTAATTAACTAATGTCTGTTTCCAGATATGGTAATAAAAGGATTTGAAAACACAATCCAAGTAATACATTTGAATTGAAAAAAAATATGCAAGACCATTGTATAAAACAATTCGAATTTTTAAGGGGAAAAAAGTACCATTTTTCACTAAAAATGCAATTTTTCTGTCATTTTAAATAATAACTTAAATCACAAATGAATTAAGCAAATCAACTACATATAAAAGGAACTTTCCCAGAGCTCATATCAGGAATCAAGTGTTGGTCATTTGGTGCTAATCTAGAGATACTGTAGCTTAGATATAAGAAGCGTGATAATGAATTAGGATATATTTCTTAAATATGTACATTTTCTTATTAGCCTGTACACTTTCCCATGCCCTTTGAAAATAATGTTTGAAAGATGAAAATAACGTTAAGTATCAATACACCTGGTGACGGAGGGATGGGCCCCAAAGGACAGAGTAGCGGTACTCCAACTCGGACCCCCATGGACCAGGAATGTCTTGTTGGTGAGCATCCTGGCCAGTGTTAGGTGTGTGGTCTGTGACTATGGAAGCAAGTCAAATGAAACGGCATCCATGCAAAACCCAGACTTTCATTTTGGACCCAGCAGAATGCATACTCCTGGTTGGCTTTACCAGTGAGTAAGGAAAGCACTACCAAGCAAACGAAGGACATGCTTATAGCGCTCCTCTCATCTTGATTCTTCACAGCGTTCAGCACTGTCTTAGAAAAACCCAGTTTGAGAAGGAGCTTAGCCTGGTGAATCAGAGAGAGGAGTCATTCCTTGAGTGGAAACTAGGTAGGTAGATAGATAATGAAATAGATAGACAGACTAAACACTTGGCTAACATTCTTTTGGAAATAGTGCAAACATACATTTGGAAATATTTCAGAGTCCAAGGTGGCAAAGCAACTTAACTTGTGTTCACTCTGCTAGAATGGAACAAGCCAGGTCTTTGGATATAAAGCATACATCACTTTGCCTCTGGTATCTTATTTAGATTGTGTTTATATCATAAGTGGCCATACCAAAGCAAAATAATAATAAGCAGGAAAAAAAAGTTATGTGAATTTGATGTCTATCATTTAATTTAGTTAAATTCCATATGACACTTGGACAGTACTGCAGCTGGGTCAAATTCAAGTTAAAACCTGCATGACCTTAAAAATATTAATTTTTATTAAAAATAAACTCAATGAAACTAAAATTGTGGTTGTGAAAATACATACCTGGATTGATAAAATCAATATCTACAAACTGAGGAACTGACTAAAGGTCTGAAATTCTGAACTCCAGGACTGATTGCCAATTCAATGCCTCACACCTCATTTTCTTACTCTGTAAAAATAAGGATAATCCTGCTAAACTTGCCCAAAGGGATGCTCCACGAGCTAATTAATGAAGTGGCAATACCACTCCCTGGGGCTGTTAGGCTGAATGCTTCAGAGACTCCACCAGCCTCAAAACTCAGCACTCTCCACCTCTTGAAACCCCAGGCCAAGTAAACCAATGTGAGGCTAAGGACCTGGGGAAATGATGCTGTTAAAGGACAGCCTCATGAAAATGTAAAGACCAGTGATCTCTGGTAAAACAAACAAACAAACAAAAAAAAAACCCCGATACAATTAAAAGATTGAATTTAAAACTGTTTTTTAAAAAGTATATCATGTTTTTATAACCATCCATATAAAAATTGTCCTTTTATAACTAAATCCTGAAGACTTAGGCTTTTAGGGACAAAAACATACTGAAATCACTCATTGGCAACATACAGCTCAACCCACACACAAAGCCTTCAACTCGATCTTCCTCCAGAGGCCACCACTGCCTTTAGGCCAAGTCCGTGCGTCCTGGACTTGGGTATTTGAGACCATATCTGAGCTCGCCCCATTTCTTCACACTCTTAACCTCATTTCTTCACACACTTCATACTCTGGTCCCATTTCTTCATAATCTAAGCTCATTTCTCACTATCCTACCACCTACCCTTACTCATCCGGCTATAATTCTCTCCTCAGAAATTCCATATCATTTTGCCTGAATCTCTGACATTTTCCACAGGTATAACGTATTTCCCTTATATTATCAATATTTTCATGTGCTGCATCTCTCTTTTATTTATTTTTAGTAAAGAACGTCAACTGTAACTCAAAGATCCATTCATGGTGCTGTGGACATAGAATTCACTCAGTCAATACTTTTTTAAATTGAGGTATAGTTAATTTACAGTGCTGTATTAGTTTCAAGCATACAGCAAGGTGACTCACACACGTATATATTCTTTTTCACATTCCTTCCCTTGATAGATTATCCTTAAGATGCTGAGTATAGTTTCTTGTGCTCTACAGTAGGTCCTTGCTGTTTATCTATTTTATATATAGTAGTGCTTGTATGTTAATCTCACACTCCTAATTTGTTTACCTTCCTTTCCTCTTTGGTAACCATAAGCTTATTTTCTATGGATGTGAGTCTACTTTTGTGAATATGTTCATTTGTGCAATTGCTTTAGATATCACATTTAAGTGATATTATATAATATCTGTCTTTCTCTGGCAGACTTAATGATCATCACTTATAATGATAATCTCCAGGTCCATCCATATTGTGGCAAATGGCATTATTTCATTCATTTTTGTGACTGAGTAGTAGTCCACTGTGTATGTACGTGCACATGTGTGTGTACGTATGGGTGTGGGAGGGGGATATCTTCAGAAAAAAATTAAACAAAATTAGGACCAATTATTTTGATTACATACCATGCCCAGAACTGCATCAAACACTGTCCATATTTACCTTGATTTTTCACAATATCTTTGTTAGTTATTTTCAGATAAATTTATAATTGTAAAATACATCAGAATGTATTAAGTGCTTTCATTTATAGTGATGTTTGTTCCTCAAAATAATATGAAGAGGTTAGTATTATTCCAATTATATAGAAAGGAAAAGATGACCCTATCCACCCCTCAAGGTCACACAGAAAGCAAAGCAACAGTCCCCTGGGTCTACTTCGGTTTCCAGCCTAGAGTTCATTCCTACTAATGTTGCTCAAGGCAGAAATGGGCCACTAGCAGAAATAGTAGACACATATTTGCACCCATTTAAATAAGATCTTTCTTGAATTATATACAACTAAATATCCATAAATATTTTTATATATTGGCATATCTAGACCACCCTTATTCAGTGGTTCCAGTATCTTCTCAAGATCATTCAAGTTTCTCTCTCCTTTGCTGCTACCTGTAAAATATTCCTTACATGATTATATCAGTACAATTTATGGGACTTCAAAGGAATAAAAATTGAAATCTGTTAACCCCTTGAAATTTTAGAAATTCCAGAAAGGCAAGGCAGTGACAAAATCAGCACAGCCAATGAAATATTTTCACCAGCATTGTTATATAATAATGAAAAATTCCAACCACTCTAACTTCAGCAACAATCTAGTTATAGGAGATGTCTCTAATTATAATGAACCAGCTGTTTAGAACATTCCCAGAAGGGTCCAATTAGTTTCTCTGAGCTGATGAAACCACTCATCTCTACCTCGGTCCTCTACAGGTCCCCATGTTGTTGTACCCAGTCCAGGGGCTGATTCCCAGAAGAAAGGTTAGGATTCATCTGTCGGGTGTGAATTATCATCTTATTCAGAGGGTCATTTTTCTCCCAGCAACAGATATCTTAGCATCAGTTTGCATATTTGTCTTTTGAACTGTTCTCTAAATGAATGTCTCTCTTCACTGAAGCAGGAAAACAACTCAAATTCACAAAGAATATGACTATTCAAAACAGCAAGGTAAAAGATTTCTCTTTAGCATAAAAGTGACCCCAAAGTTACAAGTCATTATACATTTGTCTAAATCTGGAGAATACGTAACACAAAGAGTGAGCCCTAGTGTAGACTATGAACCATGGGTAATTATGATGTGTCGGTGTAGGTTCATCAATGGCAACAAATTTACCACTCCCGTGGATGATATTGATTAGAGGGAGGCTATGCACTTGTAGACAAAAGGTATATGGGAGATGTCTGTCTGCCCCTCCCCTCCGCCCCCTGCAGTTCTGCTGTGAACCTAAAATTGCCTTAAAACATAATGTCTAAAAAATTGTTTTAACTTTTAAAAGTGATCCAAAAGATAATATATCCATCATTAGTAATACCTTTCTTGAAAAACTCAAGTGTAACCATATATTTAAATGTATATATACTGCTAAATCTTTTAGTCTGCAAAAACAAATGACCACCAGTTTTCATCAAATTTTGAACCATGAAATTAACTTCCTAGCATATCACAAATTTTTAAACTATTGGCATTCTGGTTTAATTTTCTCTCTTCTGTGCTTTGTGGAATATTTTAAAAGACCAGATAATCCTAAGCATTCTGAATATGTAATGTTAAACCTCTCATTTACTAACTTTATTCTAAAATAATTATTTGCAATGGGAACTCTATCTTATAGCAAAACCAAATAGGACTTGAGTCATTTTTAAGGCATTCATAAGTAAGTCAGCATGGGTTTCCCTAATGCTATGCTGAAGAGAATAATATGACCCTCATAAAGTTAAAAAATAACCAATTAACTTAAGAGCACCCTTAGGAGAAATTACGGGAACCATCACTAACAAAGCATTGAAAAAAAATTCTTTTTATCGTCAGACTTTTCTTTAATATTTCTTAACTTACCATCCCTTGCTTACTATTTCACCATTGTCATTTTTGTTTGGTTTGTTTTCCCAAATGGGATTCTGGTTACCAAACCAATCCAGGCAGTGGACTGTAAAATTTCCACTAAGAATGCAGAGCAGCTGGAAGTGTATACATAACAACGCAAGATGAAAGTCAGCAATGTGGAGCATGCAGGAGCAGTCCAGGTGGGCAGAGGACAACCTCCACCTGCATTTAAATAAGTCATTTAGTCCCCAGGATTCCCACTGAAGAATGTGCCAACTGTACAGGATCTACCTGCAGTCCTTTAAAAATACTAAGAGAGCTATTAACCTACATGTTATGATGCTAGAAAGTAATTGTGTCGTGCTTAGTCGCTCAGTCGTGTCGACTCTTTGTGACCCCACGGACTGTAGACTGCCAGGCTCCTCTGTCCACGGGATTCTCCAGGCAAGAATACTGGAGTGGTTGCCATGCCCTTCTCTAGGGGATCTTCTCAACCCGGGGATTGAACCCAGGTCTTCCGCATTGTAGGTGGATTCTTTGCCATCTTAGCCACCAGGGAAGTCAAGAAAGTAATGAAGTGCTCAAAAAAGTGTTAATCTAGTGTTAGCTGCTCAGTCGTGTCCAACTCTTTGCCACCCTGTGAACTGTAGCCCATCAGGCTCCTCTGTATATGGGATTCTCTATGTACATGGAGTGGGTAGCCATTCCCTTCTCCAGGGGATCTTCCTGATCCAGGGATGAACCCAGGTCCCCTCACTACAGGCAGATTCTTTATTGTCAGAACCATGCCACAGAGAAGCCATCTTGAAAGAGTTCCCATGGGCAAAGCAGCAATAATTTAAGTAACAAAATGAAACATGTTGGTGCTGGATTTTATCCTAGAGAATAAAATAAATATCCACAAGTCCCTATTGGTATAAAGAAATAACTGAATGAATGAATTAACAAATAAATGTGAGAAAAAGGACAACTCTCCCATATGCTAGAATTCCAACAAATACATGTAGAAGGCACAATGGACATAGGAAATTACCATTAGGTAAACAGCACTGTAATAACTGTTGCAGGCAGGAACCATCTGTGGATGATAAAATTTGTGGGTAAAACCCTGAATGATAAGAAAAAGTATATTTGCATAGTTTCACAGCATCTCCCCTCAAAATATTTGATAATCACAAAGGAAAAACACTAACTCTACAGTGGAGAAAGCTATTAAATTTCACCTTAACCAAGAGATCAAAATTGATATCATTAATAAGAAGACATATCAGCATTATGTACTCTAAGAAAAAATATAAATTAAAAAAGGATTAATTCTCCAGGATGCAATCGAGAGATTTCCCTTCCCAACTTATTCCTAGAGCATGTACTTTAGAAAACTTGCAATTATAAGCACTTTCTCCTCCTTTGAAAGGTATGTACAATCTTTCTGAAGATTAAGATAGGCCTTTGCCAACTTTATGACCTGATAATGTCTTTCTCAAAGACCTAGCACATAAATATCAAGGGAGATAACACTCTTATCTTTCACTTTCTGTTGGGAGACAGAAGTCTAATTTCAGTGGATACGTTACTTCAAGCTGCAAGCTAGTCCCTTTCATAAAGATATGAGTATTATCGCTTTTCTTCTGGATAAAGCCAAAAAATTACCCCAGATAGTCACCTCAAATACCAAGTGAATTGGTAAAGAACAGTGTGTGACCAATGGTGCTTTCAAGTCCTCACACTTTGGACCAGTTATTATCTTGAAAACATGTATGTGACATTTCTCCAACAGTACCTTCTGATGCCTGGAGAATCCCATGGATGGAGGAGCCTGATGGGCTACCATCCACGGGGTCGCAAAGAGTCGGACATGACTGAGCGACTTCACTTGCACTTACTTGCACTTACCTTCTGATGGGATGCACTGAGCAGGACACAAGATCAGTTCTTGAAATTCTTGTCAAAAAATAAATAACCTCAATCCAACCACAAGAAAATATCAGGCAAACCCAAACTAAAGGGACATCCTACAAAAGAGCAGTCCTTCACAGTTGTGAAAGGGTTAGTCATTTTCATGTCTGACTCTTTGCAACCCCATGAACTGTATGTAGCCCACCAGGCTCCTCCGTCCATGGGATTCTCCAGGCAGAATACTGGAGTAGGTTGCCATTTCCTTAGTTGTGAAGGTCATGAAAAACTGAGGAGCCATTAGTAAACTCATTAGTAAAAACTTAAGCAACATGATAAATTAAAAGCAGTGAGGAAATCTGGATGGGATCCTGGACCTGAAAAAAAGACTTTGGCGCAAAACCTGCCTAAATTTGAATAAGATTTGTAAATTAGGTCATTGTATCAATTTTAATTTTCTGCTTTCAGTAATGATTCTATGGCTATGGAAGACATTAACTAAGGAAGCTGGGCAAAGTAAAGCATACAAGAAATCTCTGTACTCTTTGGCAACCTTTATCTGAAATGATTTCAAAATAAAAAGCTAAACAAGTATAATCGTAAATATCCCTTACCATAACTACCCACTCCAGTATTCTTGCCTGGGAAATCCCATGGACAGAGGAGCCTGGCGGGCTACAGTTCAGGGGGTTGCAAAAGAGGCGGACACGCCTCAGGGACAGAACAACAACTAAAAATCTTGATACACAGGAGTCCTCCCTTGCCCAGTCTTCCCCTCATTCGCCCTGTTTTCTCTCAATAACTGTGCACAACTCTGCACTTAAAATGTAATATAAAAAAATACTTCCTGAGATAACCAACAACAGTTGTCACTTGTAACTAGAGTAAACTTAAGCATTTGTGTCATATGCTTACATCTGGTTTTTCGTTTAGTTTCAAAGAAACTTGACCCTCTATTACTTTGTTAAACCAAGAGACACAATTTGGAAAGAACGACAACAACCACAAAAGTCATCCTAAATTTGACACTAAATTAATAATTTCTTGCACCACTAAAACAGAGAAGCAAGCACAGTTGTCTCTGAGATCAGTCTTGAGTTTTGTCCCTTGTTGGCAAAAAGTGGTGGAGGGAGGATCTTGTTTCACATACCAGGCCTACTAGCTCAGAACAATAAGAAACAATGGTTTGTTGTTAACCAGTGAACCTCACTTAATTGGGAAAATATTTGCAATCCCTTAGGGTAGAACTAGGTCAAAAGAACCTCACCTCCACATCAAAATTGCACTGTGCAGGAGGTCAAAGCACACGATGTAGATAAAGAAGAATGTTCAAGGTTCAGGGAGGTTTTATTTCTCAAAAAGCAGCAGTTCAAGACTATTGATGGTACAATGCCCCTCCCCTCTGTAAGGAACCCTCCCTTCTGTGGGCTTATCTCCAGGGCCCCCAAACCCAGACCCCTACTCCCCACCCCTCCCACCCCCTGCCACCGGCCCCCCGGACCTCTGCAAAAAATCTTCACCGGAAAACCAAATATCTTCACTGGAGAACCAAGACAATGATGGTGTAATTCTTTTAAGTAAAACACACAAAGAAGAAAAACTTGTATTTGGCCCAGACCTTGTATTAAGACCTAAGATCTTCAAAAAATAAAAACAAAAAAAACAGTAGTTTATGATTCCTTTGTGTCTCGCTTGTAAATCACTGTTAGTAAGAAAATCAAAGTCTGTCCCCTCTTTGTCCCATCTTTTTCATACTTCATTTCCTTCTCTATCTGGACTGCTTGGATGAGGGCAACCCATTCAAGAACAATGGCATTTGGGTCATTCTGGTATTTAACCTGGGCTTCCCAGGTGGCACTAGTGGTAAAGAACCTGCCTGCCAATGCAGAAGACATGAGACATGGGTTCAATCCCTGGGTAGGGAAGACTGCCTGGAGGAGGGCATGGCCACCCACTCCAGTATTCTTGCCTGGAGAAGCCCATGGACAGAGGAGCCTGGCAGGCTACAGTCCATACAGTCACAAAGAGTCGGACATGACTAAAGCAACTTAGCACGCACTTAGCATGGTATCTAAACTATTTGGGCTGCAACACAAGGGACAGAAGAAAGGGCTTCATATCAAAGGCAATTAAATAAGGCCAAGTTCATTCTACTTCCAATCTGACTGCTGCAGGGAAAAGTTTGGAATCAGGAGGTCCCAGAAGTGAATTGAATTAATCCAAAACCAAAATCTTCAGAGAACCCATGTGGTTCAAACTCAAACACCCCACCTAGTAAGAGAACAAGATGTTCACTTCCTCATATACTGCCCCTTTCCTTCTCAAGTAAAGAAACTCACTCACAGGCCACCATCTTTAATTATTCCATGAACAGTTTAGGTTTTTTAAAAAAAAATTTTTAATAATAATGAAAAGGCATTTTATTTTAAATATAGCAGTGTGTACATGTCAAGCCCAAACTCCTGATCTATCCCTCTCCCGTCCCCCTCCCATCCTGGTAACCATAAGTTTGTTCTCTAAATCTCCGAGTCTTTCTCTGTTTTGTAAATATGTTCATTTGCACTATTTTTAAAGATTCGCATATAAGCTATTATATGATATTTGTCTTTGTCGGACTTGATGCTTTTGAACTGTGGTGTTGGAGAAGACTCTTGAGAGTTCCTTGGACTGCAAGGAGACCCAACCAGTCCATCCTAAAGGAGATCAGTCCTGAATATTCATTGGAAGGACTGATGTTGAAGCTGAAACTCAAATACTTTGGCCACCTGATGCAAAGAACTGACTCATTGGAAAAGACCCTGATGCTGGGAAAGATTGAAGGCAGGAGGAGAAGGGGACAACAGAGGATGAGATGGTTGGATGGCATCACCGACTCAATGGACATGAGTTTGAGTAAACTCCAGGAGTTGGTGAAGGACAGGGAGGCCTGGCGTGGCGCAGTCCGTGGGGTCGCAAAGAGTCGGACACAACCGAGTGATTGAACTGAACTGAACTGACTTATTTCACTTAGTATGATAATCCCTATGTTCATCCATGATGCTGCAAATAACATTATTTCATTCTTTTTAATGGTTGATTAATAGTCTATTCTATTGTACTGAGTCAAAAGTTTGGGTTTTTCTGTAAGCTCTTGTGGAAAAATCTGAATGAGCTTTTTGGCCAGCCCAGTATCCGTGCACCACATCTTCTTTATCCATTCATCTGTCAATGGACGTTTAGGTTGCTTCCATGTCTCAGCTATTGTAAACCCAGTGGTGCCACAAACACTGGGATGCATGCATCCTTTTGAACCATGTTTTTCTCCATATATACCCCCAAGAGTGGGATTGCTGGATCAAATGGTGGCTCTGTTTTGGTTCCTTAAGGAACCTCCTCTCTCCATAGTGGCTAAACCAATTTGCATTCCCACCAACAGAGTAAGCGGGTTCCCTTTTCTCCACACCCTCTTCAGCACTTACAGTTTGTAGATATTTTGATGATGGCCACTCTAACTGGTGTGAGGTGATAACTCATTGTAGTTTTGATTTGCATTTCTCTAATAATTAGAAATATTGAGCATCTTTTCAAATGCCTCTTGGCCATCTGTATGTCTTCTTCAAAAGATGTCTCTTTAGGTCTTCTGCCCATTTTTTGATGGGGTCATTTGTGGTTTTATTGATATTGAGCTGCATGAGCTGTTTATAAATTTTGGAGACTAATCCCTTGTCCGTAACATTGCTTGCAAATATTTTCTCCTATTCTCTTCTCTTCAAGAATAGTTTGTGCATTACAATAAATAATAAATTATAAAGTCCTTCTGATTGGAAAAGCAGCATGGAATGTAGGTCCTGATGCCCTCTGGAGAAACTCCGAAAGTCTTGAACCCTCAAACCATCCACCTTGGGAGGATAACTTAGGCTTTGACCCACCTGAAAAGACAGAGGAGGCTTTGTCCTCTACCTCGAAAGACAAGATGTCCCTCACATCCTAAAGACATCACAGGGGAGTCCTGCTGTCCCCATCTCTACAAGGCAGTTATGCAAAGAATGAGTCAAAGATTTCAATTACATTAGCACTTCTAGTCCAAAAGTTTTAAACAAATGTGTTCCACAAAATTTTGTTACTCCAAGGTGCATTTAGCAGGTGGAGAGGATTATTATTATCTTTTAAAATAAATCACAAGAGAAAATCCAGCACATTTTTCTCATCCCTCTCTCTCTCTCTTCTTTGTTACCACTCTCAGATCTCACCTTGCAATTGGGTTTATATTAGCATTATATCAAGGCCCTGTTTATTAAAAAAAAAAAAAAAACTATACATGTAAGTGGGAGATGGGAGCTTCCCTGATGGCTCAGATGGTAAAGAATCTGCCTGCAATGCAGGAGACCTAGGTTCAATTCCTGGGTCAGGAAGATCCTCTGGAGAAGGGAATGGCAACCCACTCCAGTATTCTTGCCTGGAGAATCCCATGGACAGAGGAGCCTGGCGGGCTACAGTCCATGGAGGGGCAAAGAGTCAGATACGATTTAGTGACTACACTACTAAGTGGGAGAGGAGTCACATTTATTTGACCGTATCTCTGATTGATAAATAAAATTTAAAAGACTAAAAACCATGTCAGTCTCACAAGTCAGTCTCCCTATCCTTTCTTCTTTTTTAAAGACATTTACTGGTTTTCTTTTTCTGGCAGCGCTGGGAGGCATGCGGGATCTTAGTTCCCCAACTAGGGATCGAACCCATGCCCCCTGCATTGGGAGCACAGAGTTTTAGCCACTGGACCGCCAGGAAAGTCCTACTTCCCTGTTCTTAATACCATAATATTTACTTGCTATTACTTCAGGTCTCCCTTTCCCGTTGCCATGGCAAAACTCAGGCCACAAACTAATATAACTTCTCTTTATTACCATCACACGTGCTGCTGCTGCTGCTGCTAAGTCGCTTCAGTCGTGTCCGACTCTGTGCGACCCCATAGACGGAAGCCCACCAGGCTCCCCCGTCCCTGGGATTCTCCAGGCAAGAACACTGGAGTGGGTTGCCATTTCCTTCTCCAATGCATGAAAGTGAAAAGTGAAAGGGAAGTCGCTCAGTCGTGTCCGACTCTTAGCGACCCCATGGACTGTAGCCTACAAGGCTCCTCCATCCATGGGATTTCCCAGGCAAGAGTACTGGAGTGGGGTGCCATTGCCTTCTCTGACCATCACACGTGGGACAGTGCAATTTCAATTGTTGATCAAGTTTCATGCAAAGTTCCAAAGCCTCAAAAAAAGAAAGAAGGGAAAAAGAGAAAATTTCTATTCTGATCATCTGAAATAATGGATGAAGCATATGTACCTATGCATAATTGGCAGTTTTGTTAGTAAGCACATCTGTACAAAACTTCCAATTCTCCCTGTTGATGGAGAAGAAAAAAGACACGGATAATCAAAGCATTCAGTAATACAAAAGTCATTTAAAATCTAAATCAGCCTTTTTTATTTTGCCAATGTGTTAATTACCTTCCCTTTTGACTGAAACTAACATCTACATGAATGTTTATTTCTAGAATACATAAACCAGCAAAAAGATGGCCCCTCATCACTTCTAGGATAGTAGAAAAACCAGTCCAAATTTTAAAGTTTACTGTAGATGATCCATAAAATTGAAAATTACACAGACATTAAGAGCTTTAAAAGGACTGACATATATCTTTACAAGGAGAGCAGATAAAAGAAATCAGTTTAGTGGGAGAAAACCAAAAAACATGATATCAAAAAATGGTATTATTTATATCAATAAAAACCAAGAATGTATGCAGAACTTCTACTGACATTCTAATTTAACCCTTGCTTATTCTGGTTATAGGATTTGTTGCCCGCCGTCTCCTCAGACGGTTCACTCTGTCTGTCCAAGGACTGTGTTTTTCCACATCTCTATTTCTGCAGCACATTGCAGGCAACAACAGCAGACATCTATGGAGCCCCCCACATGATCTTGAACAAGTCAGTCAGGGTTCCTAGACTATGAGAGCTTAGGATTAACCGCATAGTATGTGTTTGATGAATAGAGCTGAACTGAATTAAAAGGAAACCCAGGTTAGAACAGGTACTGCTGTCAACAACAATTCAGAGTTGAGGACACTGAGGCCATAAAGCAACCCAGCCAGGACTTCGAACTCTAACTCCTGACATCTTTCTACTTTATATAACAAGCATCTTATTTTCATTTCTACTGACACTTTCTCTGTGAACCCTACACTTACTTAAAAACTAATCTCTTCTAGTATCTTCAGCATCTTTAGCAACTGACAGCATGTGATTTATGTGAATTTCACATACATCATTAGTTTTCATTGCAGTGACCCATTTTTAATCAATCTCTTAACACTAATGAAGATATGGGGTGTTACTAGCAAACAAAATGAATATTCTACTAACAACAAGAAAACACAGCCTAGTGAATGTGCTAGTATGTCTTCCCGCTTGCATTTATTTGTCTCTGCTTAATATATATTTAGCTTGATTTATACTTTAATGCCCCACATTTGTTATTCTCCAACAGATGGCTAAGACGCAAATGCAAAGAAATGAGGTCCAGATGAATATCCTTCCATTTTCAAGGAAGAAAATATAGACTACCTTCTGAGTGTAGTATAAATTCCCTGACAATGAACAAGAATAGTTTGCATGTCAGACGATGTCTAACAAATAGATTTGTTCAGGAAGCAAAGAGGAATACTTTCTTCAAGAGCACACATCCAAAAAAAAAAAAAAAAAGGCACACATATCCCCTTCACATCTACAGAAACTTGAGAAGCTTGCATGCTCAGTCACAGAGTAATTCTAAGTCCCCTGCCTATTGGCACTGAGTTGTTGACAACTGTGGATTTTACAGTGGATTCCCCTGTGGAGATTCACCTTTACAGTTATTAGATCTCAAGGTAATAAAGAGTTTGGATTCCTGTAAAGTACACTACAAGGAACATTAAACTAGCTGTGCTTTGGATATCTGAATATGTGATGCTTATGGATTCAACTCGTTGAGTCCATAACTTGAGTATCTGAATGATCTTTGGGCAGAGGGGTAATTTGTATAGCTAGAATAACCCAAGAATTTAGGATCACTGCTTTGTGGACTTATTATAGCCAAAACCACATTTTTGTCATGTTCAAGGCCCATGGCTTACCATACCCAAGAGGTCATTGCTCAAATTATTGGCCAATGCAGCTATGAAATTTTATGCATCTATGTACTTGCCCTGGTGGCTCAGATGGTAAAGTGTCTGCCTACAGTGCAGGAGACCTGGGTTCTATCCCTGGGTCAGAAAGATCCTCTGGAGAAGGAAATAGCAACCCACTCCATTGCCTGGAAAATTCCATGGACAAAGGAGTGTGGTAGGCTACAGTCCATGGGGTCACAAAGAGTCGGACATGACTGAGCGACTTCACGTACACACCTACATGTACTTGCTCATGGCCTTCATAATTCACCCTCAAGACGTCTATTGAATTTACTGATTTTTCAAGATCTAGCTCTACTCTGAAGTGTCCTTTCTCTGACCCCCTTGCAACACAATATTAATTGCATTCCTTTGCGTTCCATTGTGTTCATCCACAGTGAGCTTACACACTGTGTGCATTTATCACATTCTACTACTGTTACCTGCATGCATATCATTCCTGCAAAACAACACACTCTTCCCTGGAAAGTAGGCTAACATAGTTCTCATCCTTACCCCAATTGTTCAGCTTAGCATCTGATACATGGTAGATATTTACTTAATATTTCTTAATAACTACAACTTCAAGACAGAGATCATTTCTTCCTGTTATCCAATGAAGAGACAGTACATTAGGCCTGAGGATTAGGATTGAAACTTGGGCCTATTTAGTTCCAAAGTTCATGCTCTTTCCACTAAGCCCTGCCCTCTCTCAATGAAAAAACAACACTAAACTGAAGCATTTAGATAAAAATGGATGGGCACTCATCTACTGATGGGAGCATACAAATTGTGGACAGACAATTCAGACTCAACAGGTTTGGTTACCCAAAATGCATGTAGATGCCGAGCCGAGTAAGGCATGCATGCATGCTCAGCCACTCAACTGTGTCCAACTCTTTGTGATCCCATGGACTGTAGCCCACCAGGCTCCTCTGTCCATGGGATTCTTCCAGGCAAGAACTCTGGAGTGGGTTGCCATTTCCTTCTCAAGGGGATCTCTTCCTGACCCAGGGATCAAATATGCATCTCCTGCATTGGCAGGTGGATTTTTACCACTGAGCCAGTAAGCAGGGAGTGAGGAGGAGACACAAGTGAAATAATAAATAATACAACTGAAGAAGAATGTTTACCCTCATTCCCTTGCCACGTAAAACAGACTTCTTGGAAAGCCTTTACCAAGTTTGTTTGTTTGTCTGTTTTCCTGAGCATCAGCTGTTATATTAACAAGAAAAACTAGTTCAGAGACATCTCTGATCAACTCAAGTTTGCTGGAAGATGAGCTTGAAAAAACTACCACTGCATTTTCACTTCATTTCAACTCATTTATACCCTGCAATCCCCAAACTGCAAAGAAAAGGTAAAGAATGGTGATAGCTTGGAACTAAAAATACAGTGGAGACAAATAAGCAACAATATTAGCCACCTAACGTTCCAAAAGGAATGGAAAATTGGTGAGAGATGCCTTCTATCACCCCCAAATTGAAACCAATCTACTTCCATGATTAATCTAGGTTTTATAAGAGGCCTCACTTATTCATGCCTTAATTACATTCAACACAACTCAAGAAATCCAAGAGATGACACAAAATCCTTTCCACATGGAACACTGTCTTCCCTGTATCAGCTTCTATTCCACCTGTGTTTGTATTTACAGTGCCAAAATGAAGACATGAATGAATAAAATGGGCAGGGGTATTCAAGTTACCATACTGTGTTCCTTTCCATTGTGCTATAGTGCTTAGATAGTATAAAATACTGAAGAAAATAAAGTGCATTTATTTAAGAAATCAAAACTCTTATCCTTGCTTGGATATGGAGAAAAACGCCCAGGTATTTTAACCTGTAAATGAAAAAGAATGACACTTCATCCAAGAAGTCTTCAGTGAACACATTACCAGGAACTGTGGAAATTTTTTTTTTTTAAGTTCCACTAAACATGCTTCAGAATTACTGTACCCCAATTAGCGATAACCATAAGCTACAACTCAGTTTTGTTTGCCAGCGATGTCGTGTCCATTCCTGGCTGATCCCTCCCGGTATTACTTTCATTATGAGCACTCAGAAGAATAACTCTGTTTGGATGGCTTGTTGTTGCAATTAGGTTTCCAGGTTACCAACGACCAAACAACCCTGGACTCAATGTAACTTCCAGATATACCGTTCCAAAGATTCTGAAATCTGCCATATGCATCTAGTGATAAATCCTAATCTTCACACCCGTGGGGAGTAGAATAAGTCAAAGGAAAGAGTCACTCTGTATAAACAGTATTGGTTGGGCAACCTTGCAGAAAAATCATTCTGTCTAGCTTCAAAGGAGGAGGAATTTGGCCTCCCAAACTATCTGAAAAAATGACCTTTAAAAGTGGACCACCTCGAAGAACACTTAAGGGATTTGAATCTTGTAAATTTGCTTTGTAATCACACTTTGTACACAAAGTGTAACACAGGCTATCTTCCTGATTCAACGCTGGGCCACCTCTTTAGAGACTGATGCGGGCAGATAGGATCCCACAACTCAAGAGGGACAGAGAGCATCTGGAGAGGAAAGAACCACACCACAGAGGCGGAGGGAAATAGGATCCAATGGAATGACGCTTTAAAGGGTCACTACTCAGAGGTTAGGATGTAGGTTGGGCTTTACAGGTGGCACTAGAACCTACCTGCCAATGCAGGAGATGTAAGAGACGCAAGTTTGATCCCCAGTTTGGAAAGATCTCCTGGAGGCGGGCACGGCAACCCACTCCAGTATTCTTGTTTAGAAAATTCCATGGACAGAGGAGCCTGGCGGGCTACAGTCCATGGGGTTGCAAAGAGTCAGACGCTGAAGTCACTGAAGTGACTATGCATGCACACACAGGCTGTGGGTTAGTCATATTTTTCAACTTTCCCAAGCACAGGGGGAAGATTGTTTGTGTTCCCAAAAGGCTTAAATTGCAATTTTAGAAATTGGGCATTTTCATTATTAAAATGAATTACAATGAAAAGCAGCTGGAGCATTTGCTCTACTCTAAAAACACAATATTGGGGGATGGGGAAGGGAATACTGAAAAAGAAGGTAAAAAATGGGTGCCCTTCCCTTGTTCTTTCTGGTATAACAACACACACATCAGCTTGTCCTCTTGGGCTCCCAGCTCTTCCCGATGTCTCCTTTCTTTCACTCAAAGAGCCACTGAAACTGCAGCCATTCTATCTACTTAGAGACAGACAGAGAGTTCTCCTTGGTGACTTAACTTCCTCCAGTTCTCCTTTCACGCACAGTCCTATAGCATGCCTTGAGCCATTGCTTATCAGTCAGTTCAGTTCAGTTGCTCAGTCGTGTCTGACTCTTTGCAACCCCATGAATCGCAGCATGCCAGGCCTCCCTGTCCATCACCAACTCCTGGAGTTCACTCAGACTCACGTCCATCGAGTCAGTGATGCCACCCAGCCATCTCATCCTCTGTCGTCCCCTTATCCTCCTGCCCCCAATCCCTCCCAGCATCAGAGTCTTTTTCAATGAGTCGAGTCTTCACATGAGGTGGCCAAAGTACTGGAGTTTCAGCTTCAGCATCATTCCCTCCAAAGAAATCCCAGGGCTATCTCCTTCAGAATGGACTGGTTGGATCTCCTTGCACTCCAAGGGACTCTCAAGAGTCTTCTCCAACACCATACTTCAAAAGCATCAATTCTTCGGCGCTCAACCTTCTTCACAGTCCAACTCTCACATCCATACATGACCACAGGAAAAACCATAGCCTTGACTAGACGGACCTTAGTCAGCAAAGTAATGTCTCTGCTTTTGAATATACTATCTAGGTTGGTCATCACTTTTCTTCCAAGGAGTAAGCATCTTTTAATTTCACGGCTGTAGTCACCATCTGCAGTGATTTTGGAGCCCAAAAAAATAAAGTCTGACACTGTTTCCACTGTTTCCCCATCTATTTCCCATGAAGTGACGGGACCATTGCTTATACACAATGTTAGTAAATCAATCAATGTCCTAGTTCAATGTTTCTTAAATTGTCTTATACCCTTATCAGCCCCACTTGTCTCATATTACAAGCTCCTCAATGACTGCCACCCTCTCTTCTAGATAAGTAGTCTGGCAGGGCAGCATGATGACTCAGAAATATCAAAAGAAAGCAGCAGATTTTCGCGTGGGTACAGTGCAAAGAGTTGATATGAACCGCTGTATTTTGTAATTCTACAGTAAAGTCTTGTTTTCAGTTTCTTTAAATAATGAAGAAATCACAAAGTTGACAAGTATTTGCTTCTGAAAAGTAAATGTATCTCAGATCAATTAAGAAAAAAAAAAACACCTTCATGTGGTTTAAAGAACAAATGAAACTGACACACGCTTGTCTGCAGTTGCACCATGTGAGGCCCTTTAACTCTGATTAACTTCTACATCATATCCACATCTCTCCTCTTGGAAGGAAATAGGAATTACTTTTGACAAATTACAGAGTGAATTCTCTGTATGTCTTCCAGTTACATAGGAAAAGATTTTGTGTCATCTTCTACAGTATAGTGTATAGTGAAATTCACTTAGTCGTGTCCGACTCTGTGACCCCATGGATTATACAGTCCATGGAGTTCTCCAGGCCAGAATACTAGAGCGGTAGCCGTTCCCTTCTCCAGGGGATCTTCCCAACCCAAGAATCGAACCCAGTTCTCCTGCATTGCAGATGGATTCTTTGCCAGCTGAGCCACCAGGGAAGCCAAGAATACTGGAGCGGGTAGCCTAACCCTTCTCCAGGGGACCTTCCCTATCCAGAAATCAAACCGGGGTCTCCTGCATTGTAGGTAGATTCTTTACCAGCTACCTGACTCCAACCATTTTTAGCAAAATAGTCTTCAACACTGAGCAACAGAAAATTATATTTCCTCCAATGAGAATGGATGATACATATATACATATATAAAATGGTAATGTTTAAAACTGATCCTTAATTTGATAACAATCTCTAAAATCGTCTAAACATGGTGCAGACTCTGACATGCAGATGACAGTCAGCTCAGCATGGCATTACAAGGAGTTACCTAGTTACTCATTCAATCATTCATTCATTTCTTACGCAGCTCTTTCATTCATTAAATGTTGCTAATTGCGATTTGTTTTTATCTTACCTATAGTTTTGACTCCCTGGTATTTCAAATCCATTTCCCATTTCCTATTCTACTCATTAATTCAAGTCAACCACAAATGCCACTTGCTAAAATGATATGGAGTATTTTTCACTAAAATTAACATGTTAATAAAAATATTATCAAGAAATAAAAGGTGATTGGAGTGGGGAGGCAAAGAGGTGGCCAATGACACATGCACTTGATCAAAAAAATCTGCATATTAATCAAGACATCACAGCATACATTTTTAAACTTTGAAAATAAGACATGAAGCACACTGGACAGAGATGAGTTGAGAAGCTGGAAGCTGAAGTTTTTTTTTTAATCATGTTTAATAAGCAAAGTAAAGGCTAGAAGTTGAACACAGGAAGAGTTTAAAGAATAGTGAATAAAGAAGATAAAGAAATGAAAAAAGAATTTAAAAATTGAGAGAAGAAGGTGGGGATATCCAAAATGTAAAGTATAAACCATTTAAAAGAAGAGAAAATAATATTTGGAAAGAATATAAATGATTAATTTTTTAAAATTAAGCACAATAGTTATTAATTAGATTTAAAATTACTTTCTCTCTACTACTTACATGTAAATACACATATTTTGACATAATTAAAATACTTAATACATTTAGAAATATCTAAATTCTTTCAACTACTTCCTCATAATTATATGAAGTCATTTTTTTAGATTATCTGCATGTGAGTGTTCAAATTTATCAGATGAATAATATTAAATAAATCTACATATTAGTAATAAGTGTTTACTCAGTTCTACTGACAAATTAAATTTCAGAAAATCAAATTAAATGGATGAATACCACAAATATCTCTGAGGAAAAAAAAACAGGTTGCAAAAGAGCAAATAGAGTATGATTTCATTTACATAAATTCTAAATTTAACTATACATTGTTTTGGATTACATACATATGTAGTAGAACTATTAAGAAAAACAAAAGGCAATGAGAGGATAAATATAAAATTCAAGATAGTGTTTACATTTTGGAAAGAAGCAAGAAATGGAACTAAGGAGAGACAGACACGAGGAGCTTTAACTGTATTGTGTTCTGTTTTTTAAGCTGAATGTAGTACACAGATGTTCATTTTATTGTTCTACAAACTGTAGTTATGATTTCTCTTTTGTATGTTATATGTAATTTATAGTTTTTTTAAAAAAACACTGAAGTTATGGAAGGCATCAGCAATCCTGTAACAACAACATTATCAAGAACTCAAATCCCTCCAGAACAAATATTTGGACCACCCAACTGGTTAAGAGTCCTAAGCAGATGAAGTGTTAACTAAAAGTGAGAGGAATGAGGGACTTCCCAGGCAGTCCAGGGATTAAGATTTCCCCTTCCAGTCCCAGGGGTGCAGGTTCAATCCCTGGTCAGGCAGCTAAGGATGGTAGGAGAGGAAATCATGAATACTATCTCTAGTCTCATGATTCGCTGAAGAAATACCTTCATGTCCTTTCTTGTGATGTCATGTATATCTTGGATATTGTCTATCACTGCGTCTTCCCCGCCCCCTTTATCTCCTGACTTATACGAGGTAATAATAATCTTTATATCAAAATATTGAGTTGAGAAAGTAGTAGAACTAGGAAAAGAATGGACATCATCCAGACATCCTGACCAGGAACAAGATACAATAGATAAAGAGACTGTGGGTAACCTCCTTCTGAAGAAGAGGTTGCGTACATTTTCAGAGGTATAAGAAACATTAGCATTGATTTTGGCAGAAACAAAAGATATGCTGCTGTTGGACCATTAAAAGATGTGTGACAATTATTTGTCAAATGTCGGCTTTCCGGCATCTGAATACACTTTCTGTATGAATGAATACGGTTCCCACCACAGGAAGCTGGAGGAGAGGCAGACCCCACAGCACCAGCCACAGAAAGTGAAAAAAGCCGATGTTCACTTCATCAGCCCTATTGTAGCTAAGCCATCAGAACGTGACCTTTGCTTGGTCCTCTGCCAGGGAACATGATGAAAGTTTAAAAACTCATTCATGGTTCTTGGCTCATTATCTCTTTCTCCAATCTCTTCCACTCTGTAGTAAATTTCCATGTAAAGATATTTGTGGTTTCCTGTGGGAATCCTTTTAGAAGGAGACATGCCAAAGCCATTTCAAGTACTGTATTGGAAACATTCAACATAAATATCTGTACTATAGGGAATATTAACAAAGGCAAAAAAAAAAAAAAGTCAATTAAGAATACAGCTAAAATAACTAGGCAATTTTGTGGCTAATGATAACTTGTTAAATAAGGATATTAAGGAAATTAAAAGAAAATTGTGCCTCTCTTCTGGACTTAACTTCCTTCAGTCTTCTTTGTATATCTTTTTCTTTCTATTATTATTAAATCAAAGTACAGTAAATAAACAAAACCCTTTCCCCTCCAAATGCCCTTTCAAGAGCAAAAAGACACTGTATGGTCATCATCAATTAAATTCTGTTAACTCAGTAGGAAATGCTTCCCTTTGCACTAACACAATATATTTACTCATAGTCCCTCTTGACTGTGAGCTCTATAATACCATGTCTCAGTCATCGTTTCTTCCTCCATAAAATGGGAATAATAACAATCCCTACTTCATAGGGTTGCTGTGAGGATTAAATTAGATAATTTTTGTATAGTATCTAGAACTCTACTAGGACTTCCAGGTGACTCAGTGGTAAAGAATTCACCTGCCAATTCAGGAGACTTAAGTTTGGTCTCTGGGTTGGGAAGATCCCCTATAGAAGGAAAGGACAACCCACTCCAGTATCCTTGCCTGGGAAATCCCATGGACAGTGGTGCCTGGTAGGCCAAGGTCCACAGGGTCCCAAAAGTTGGACATGACTTTGCAACTAAACAGCAAGAAGAACGCTACCAAGCACACAGTAAAGAAAACTACACACATGTTCACACTCACAACGATTCTGGTTTGGTGCATCTTCCAACAGTTTTTTTATGTTGGCTCAATGTTCAAACAGTTAATACTTCAAATATGTCTGATTGTCATTGTTACCAAAAAACAAACCATTCCCCCATCTCAGTGAAGGGCAATTACCATTTATGAAGTTGCCTGAGCCAGAAACCCAAGAAGCATCCAACTCATCTCTCCTCCTTACTCCACATCCAGCCAGTCACAGTCCTGTCTCTCGACTCTGATCCTTCTACCATCTCCACAGCCTCGCCCATCATGAGTACCACATTTATCCCCATTAAGTGGTCTCCTGACCTCCAACCTTGCTGGGGCAGCAAAAGTGATCATATCAATTCCCCGCTGATACCCGATCAATAACTTCCAATTGGTTTTAGGAGAAAGTCAAAAGTCCTTTTAAAAACCTTTATGACTTGGTCTCTCTCTACTTGCTAAGTCTCTTTGGCTCATACATCTCCTTTCCAACCCTTCCATCCCATGCTTCAGCCAAGCAGAACGTGTGTAAGTTTTCCAAATGTGCCATAATCTCTCATCTGCAGACATTCACATATGCTGCTCCCACTGCCGAGAATATTCTTCCTCCCTCTGTTTGCCTATCTGACATCTACCCATCTCTTTTAGGTCTCAAATGTCATTTCTTCCTGGAAGTCTGAGGATTCCCAATGGTAGCTACCACTCCAGCACCCTGTCCCTTCCACCCTCTCCCATCCAGCAGATGCCATTACAAGTGCTTGCTTGCCAATCTGTCTTCTCCACTACACAAGCTTCGTGAAGCCTGTGGCCTTATCTGACTTCTTTGCTGCTGTAAGTCCAATTAGCATGATGCCTGGCAAATAAATCAATGGTCAGAACTTTTCTGATGAAAAAATCTGTGATATTAAACTATTTTACTATCAAAAAGTGACAGCTGGGACTTCCTGGTGGCCCATTGTGAAGACTCTGTGCTTCTAATCCCAGGGGGCAGGGGTTTAAGCCCTGGTCAGGGAACTGATACCCCACATGCCATTTGGTGAGGTCAAAAATAAATAAAAGCCAATTCCAAGTTTAAAAAAAAAAGTGAGAGCCATAACTTTGTGATTAGTGTCATTCCATTGAGCTCCAAAACCTCCCACATGCAAGGAGGACTAAAATAACAACAGAGACATAGAGCAACTCACTGCCAGCCTCCCCTTCTCCGGACTCTGCAAACAAAGCCTTCTTCTATTAACATAATCCTTTAGGATGGTTTAGATGAAGTAGAAAGACTGCCATTATGATTTTATAATTCTGTCTGTATACTCGGAGTAATCCCAAGCTAAACTGACATTGGTACAGATAACAATATAGACATATAACAAAGACTGCCTTTCTAGTATAAATTCATTTATAATAAGCATTGGACATATTCTCTTGACACCAAATTTTATGCACATGACTCCACTAATATACCATATTAGTGGAGTCCACTAATACTCCACTTGATACCATAAACCAGAGAAAAAGAAATTCCTAATCAGGGAACTATAATATGAATATGGTTCTATACAAGCAAGTGAATTAGGAAAGCGGAGGAGAGGAAGAAAGTTTAGGAATAAATAAGAGTCGATAAGTAAAAATGCTGAAAAACCCCAGTGGCAAATCACATTGCCTGTACTTCATTATACATATATCTATGTATGCATGTTTAGATATAAGCAAGAAGAGCAGACAATGTTAATATTATTGATAAAATAATTGAAATAGAATTAACGCAAGGGAATAGCAACCTGATTAGAAGAAGAACTAGCTAGAGGAAAGTTAATTCAATCCAATTTCCATATACTATTTGACTAATTTAAATATTAGCCAATTGACAGTTCATGAGAAATCAGCTACATTTGCAAAAGCCATACAAAAAAAAACTCTATGTTACGGTAAATATATACATCTATAATTTTAAATTCGATACTGAAAATCATTTTTTTTTAAATAATTTGTGGGAGATCCCATGCAAGCTAACACAAAACTCATAGAAATTGAGTTCTCTGTTCAGTTCTAGGAAAACAAGCTGTGACTATGGCATTTTACCAATCGGCATATAATTTACAAAACACAACTTGGGTAACATTTGATGACTCCTTTTATAAATATTGCTAAAAGTTGGCTGCCTGGTTACATTACATTTTATAATTTGAAATAGCAAAGATAGGCATGGAGGTTCATAAATCTTTGAAACTCAAAAATACTGCCAGAAAGGGAGGAAAAAAACACAAAGCATCAACGACTGACTGCCACTAGAAATTTCCTAGAGAGAAAGGTCCCATGTTAAACATTAGACATTGCAAATATACTGTGTCCATTTAGTTTTCACTCTCCCACAGGCCCTCACCATCTAGTTTTGGCCCCAGCTAACAGGTGGACTGAAATCAACCTTCTTTCAACAAACCAAACATCCAAACTGTGTAATCACGCAATGACATCTGAGCTGGATCTGGCTGGCTGCTTTGGAGTCTTTCACAATAATAAATGGGAATTTTCATTGTTAACCAAGCTAGATACGCCTTTATTCTTCATGCTGTAACCAACCAAAGGCAAACAAATCGCCCTAACCTTAAAAAAACTGCCTTATGTCCTCCATCCATCCATTTTCCAGTACAGTGAAATATGCTTTATTTTGTACATAAAGATAAGACTATTATTAGCATACTACCTGAGGGACACAGGTCTTTCTAGTGATCTCCAATGTGTGACAGATGTAAGCTGAATCTCACATATATTCTGATCTATGCTTTAACCAATGCCAGACTTGAGGTGACAGCTGGATACTGGGGGGACAATCTCGGGCCGAGGACCTAATGGAATTGAGAGGGAACCGTGGGGTCTGAGTCCGAGTCCCTGGCTTCATCAGCACAGTGTGCCCACCATGCTGCTCCACCAGGAATGGTCCAAGGATTTATCGCTGCTCTGCGCTACTCTGGGTTTTTGAAACAAAGTTTCCACAAGTTAGGTGTTTAAGATTAAACCCGGGACCTCCCTGGTGACACAGTGGATAAGAACCTGCCTGTCAATGCAGCGGACACAGGCTTGACTCCCTGCTCCAGGAAGACTCCACACGCCTCAGAGCAACTAAGCCCACACATCACAACCACTGAGCCTGTGCTCTGGAGCCCGGGAGCTGCAACTACTGAGCTCGCATGCTGCAACTAGTGAAGTCCATAAGCCTAGAGTCTGTGCTCAACAAGAGAAGCCCCTGCAATGACAAGCCTGTACATCACCAAGGAGAGGGTAGCCTCCACTCCCCTAAACTAGAGAAAGCTTGCCCAGCAACGAAACCTAGCACAGCCAAAAATAAATTAATTTTTAAAATAAGAAGATTAAACACACATATACAAATCTGTTCTAAATTAAAGAGAAATATAATTTAAACTGACAAGTTTCTACATCCTAATCAAAAATGGAGACATCACCACAGGTGACCTCATATGCTTAGTTTCTTATTACCAACTCCTCTTAGCTGTACTTCCTGTATTCCTTTAACACATCACTCTCTTGGGTTTTCTTTTCTGGATGTACCATGTGTGGAAGAAAACAGAAACATCTCTTTGGATGGTTGTTATATCTATCAGGATACTAGGCTAACTCTAGTTATAAATACAAAAACCACACTGCAAAAACAGGAATCTTCTCCAAACCCTCTACTCTCATGGTGTGGCTTTAGATTTTCTTGCTTTTTGAAAATTCTGACTGAAAGTTCCACAAATCACAGCACCAGCTGCTTATTGACCCTGAAGAACTCTCTGAAACTTGAGAGATCATGACAGAAAGTGACAATTCAAATTGCTTCCAGGAGGGAGTGTGACAACCTGGGCTTCCCAGGAAGACTCTGACAGCCACCTGTCCCACCAAACCTTAGGTGAGAGGGCAACCTCAGTTCACTCCTGTCATCTTGGTATACAACTGAAATGTGCCAGCCAAAGGAATCAATGGGTTTATATTTTAAAACAGATGAAAAAGAGATAAGACACCTTCTTTCAATAAATGCCTAGGAATCTTTACCAATTCTTTAAAATCTTTCTTTCAATCTGACTGAAATCTTTCAAACTTCACACTACAGCTTAATTTTGTTTCCCCTTTTTTTGGTTCCCAGCTGTGATGGAAAAGATATAGTCACCACATTCTTTATAAGTATTGAAACTAATTATTAATTAGCTCTAAATAAATAGCTGTCTTTCTTCAGATTAACAACTGCTGGTATTACTTTTCCACCCTTTTATACTTTTTCAAAACTCTTTTCAGCCTCTTCCAATGACAATGACCTTGTTGTCGTTTCTGATTAGCGCATACTCAGTGTCTTAATGGGGCTAGAATGTAGCCCACTGCCTAGCATTCAGCAGGCTCTTGATAAACATTCTCAACGTGAAAGCATACTTGAGCAGCATTCAATAAATGGTTGAGCACAATTTGTCTTCCTTGGCCATACTTGCTATCTGGTTACATTTTCTTATTATTCTTACCACATGGAAAAATCATACTTCCATCATGAATTGTCCCTTTGACTCATGAGAAAATGCAATAAGCCCATTACAATTACCCTAAAATGTGAACCTAAGTATTGATTTTCTAGTAGGTGCATAGTATCCATCAATGAAAAGTTTGGTATACCTTGGCAGAACTTCAAATTATAATACATATGCCTAAAAATTAATCATCTGTGTTTCTAAATCTCATGCATCATAAGAACAAGATGTTCTCTGTTCCACAGGGGATGCTGTTGTTGTGCCAAAAGGACTTTATCTTGGGGGCAAATAAAATGTTTTATTGAGAGTATTTCAATACTTCGATTAAGTGATTTTTTAAAATATTCACAATTAGCTAGCAATTTAACTATTTTATTAGATACTTTTCATACATTTTCCTAAAAGGCTGATAATCAGTTTATAAATGTTTTCTTGTTAAATATCTGTCTTTGCTTAGAACAGCTTATTACTATAAATAAAAAATATAAACATTCTCTAATTTGTACATCTTCTGATTTCACAGACATTCTAAATCATACCTAAACGTCAAGCAGAGAATGCAAGATATATGAAGCAATCCCACAGTACATGTTTAATGGAAAAATTAAGACCCCAGCTTCTAACTTTTATTCAGAACTGATATGGGTTACTAGTGGATATTTTTCATTAGATTAATATTTTCTAGGTTGACACAAACACTCCTCTGTTTCTCCCTCATTCCTCATGCCCCCTTACCCCACACACAGTTCAATACCAAGAAAAGAGATAAGACAGGAAAATGTGAAAGAAAAATGAAATATGTCAGTTGTTCTTTAACAGAAAATTCAGTCTTCCTAGAGCCTTGGCAAGGTCATAGTCACCTTGGAATCGCCATGACCACTGATGTGAACTGGCTGTCCTTAAAAGAATCCTTCTTACTCTGCAGTGACATTAGAGAGATGGGGGAAGATGTAAAATAAAAGACTGGAAAGGGGCTTCAATTATTGTTGGAAGAACTCACAAAAGTGAGTTTCATTTTCTTTGATGTTTTGATAAATTAGTAAACTTGACTAACATAATCTGGAAATCTTTCCCCAAGTTAAAGAAAGAAACATTTAGGAGTTTAACTATTTCGTAGTCCCCTCTTTGAACCTAGAATTCCAAGGCTAAAGATTAGTGAGTTAAACCACAGAGTTCCAAGCTTTCCCACAGTAAGGTTAATAATTACACCTGATTTGATGTCTAGAAACCCATTCCCAACCCAAAGCCTTTAAGTAGCAAAACCTCATAGTATGTTTTGTGGAATGATGCCTAATGATTAAACTGAAATGTGAAGTTTTAATAATGATATTCAAAATCTTAAAGACATTCACTGGAGTGACTGACCCGAAGTACAACACATGCTCCCACAAAGTTTTCAGACCAAGTCAAGTTTTGAGGTTTCAAAGCCTCACTTCCTTTGTTTCCTCCTCTCCAAGGTTCTTCTGCAGCACTCCCCCCAACAAGAAGAAACAAAGTTTATCCAAATTCTCCATTGATGAAAATCTAAAATGAGAGAAAGGTATGCAAGAGGATCCAGTGTGATGCTTGTTCGAAGAGGAAGCTTCCACTCCTTGAGAAGACATTCATTAGTGTCTTTAGATCTGAATCTGAAGATTTCTACTTAAGACAGCAGTTCTCCCAACTGCAGAGAGCACACTTCATCATGGATGGGTCACTTTGAAGATGGTGAGACCTGACCAGCTCTCTCTGTTTAGCTGTTACTGTACCTATGACTGGCTCTCCACTAGCAGGTGAGGAACAGCAGGCAAATGAAAAAGAAAACCAAACAGACCCTGATTTTTCTTCAAAAACTGTTTAGCCCCTAAAATGTGGGTTATGAGCTAAAGAAATCCACAAGATCTACAGCAAAGATCAATGCTGGTAGAGTTAAAAGTAAGGCATGACAACCAAGGACGGCTAAAGAGCAGTCAACTCCATGAGGACAGGGGCCACGTTATTTGGTTCTCAGGTGACAAGCACATAGTCCCTGGCACATAGCAGGCACACAATAAATCCCTGTTAAGTAAATAGCATTCATTCAATACAGTTTCAAAGTATACTGTTGCTGCTGTTGCTAAGTCACTTCAGTCGTGTCCGACTCTGTGCAACCCCATAGACGGCAGCCCACTAGGCTCCCCCATCCCCGGGATTCTCCAGGCAAGAACATTGGAGTGGGTTGCCATTTCCTTCTCCAATGCATGAAAGTGAAAAGTGAAAGTGAAGTCCCTCAGTCGTGTCCATCTCTTCGTGATCTCATGGACTGCAGCCTACCAGGCTCCTCCATCCATGGGAGTTTCCAGGCAAGAGTACTGGAGTGGGGTGCCATCTCCTTCTCCGCAAAGTATACTAGAGACAATAAATGTACACCAGAGACATTAAAGGAGAAGGTAATGGCAACCCATTCCAGCATTTTTGCCTGGAGAATTCTATGGATAGAGGAACCTGGCAGGCTACAATCACAACTGAGTACACATGCAGCAGACTCTAAGAGACAATACATACACAAAGGTTTAATTACAACTAATTTTATCCCTGAAATGCTAGATAGTGGCCATGAAGACTTATGAGTTATTGAGACATCCCACTCATACACGAAACACAGAATCACCAGGCACACAAGGAAAACAGATATCTCCCTTAACTATGATAAGGAATGTTCAAAGCTACAGAGAATTAAAACTACTACCAGCCTATTAGAGACTCCTGGTGGCTAAGAGAGCAAAGAATCCGCCTACAACGTGGGAGACCTGAGTTTGAGCCCTGTGTCCGGAAGATCTCTTGGAGAAGAAAATGGCAACCCACTCCAGTATTCTTGCCTGGAGAATTCCATGGACATAGGAGCCTGGTAGGCTATAGTCCATGGGGTTGCAAACAGTCGGACACGACAGAGCGACTCACACCCACACCAGCCTCTTAACGCTAAGTATTATACGGAATGAGCAGACCTCCCAGAGACTATAATCTAACCAGCAGCTCTGACTTATGTGTTAAAGCCTCATCAGGTGAAGACTATCAGAAACAGGAACAAATCTTAGTCAGACAAAATCAGATTTGTTAATTTGGTGCAGTAGGGGATGGCACTTGGAGAAGTCACAAAATGATGGTGAGAAAGAGGCAAAGGGAATCATCTTTCCTAAGATTTGGGTTCTCATTGGAGGATTTGAAGGCGAGTCTAGAGGGAGCAGATTCACTTCTGGACTGAGGGCAGTTTGGAGGTGAAGTTACAAGTGGGAATTAACTAGGGGCTGTTAGGAGGTGAGGGCGGTTTAGCAGTTAAAGATGCTGGGGAGGGAACTCCCTGGCAATCCAGCCGTTAGGACTTGGTGCTTTCACTGCTGTGGCCTGGGGTTCAGCGCCTGGTCAGGGAACTAAGATCCTGCAAGCTGTGTGGCCTGAAAAAAATAAAGATGTCCAGTAAGATACAGGATCAATACAGCAAGTCTAGCATCTCATCCGCTAGAATGCAGTAATCACAGGAAGGGAGGCCCTTAGGGCATCTTACAGCGACAGCATGACTGGGACAAGCAGTGTTCTCTGTTAACTGTGGGCTTCCCTGGTAGCTCAGCTGGTAAAGAATTTGCCTGCAAGATCCTCTGGTGAAGGGATAGGCTACCCACTCCAGTACTCTTGGGCTTCCTTAGTGGCTCAGATGGTAAAGAATCCACCTGCAATGCAGGAGACCTGGGTTTGATCCTCGGGTTGGGAAGATCCCCTAGAGGAGGGCATGGCAACCCACTCCAGTATTCTTGCCTGGAGAATCCCATGGACAGAGGAGTCTGGAGGGTGATAGCACAGGCAGCTGACCTGCTGTGTGTCTGTCCTCCGAGCCTAACTCATGGCAAGGCTGCCTTTGTTGCTTTTCTATCCAGTTGATTTTCACTATTTTTATTAGAGACAGGCTTTGATCCCTATACAGATATAAATATGAAATTATCCTCCTTAATCAAGGAGGAGAAAGGGACATTCTCAAAACCTTAAGCTAAGAGAAGTGGGTCAAAAATGAAAGATATTTGAAACTGTTTCAAAACTGGCTAACCCATAAACCTATGGATTATGTAAACCCATCCATCCTTTTTCAGTCCTGTAAACATTCTTCCAGCCTAGCACATGTGCCCTCAATAATAATAGTTGATTTACTTCCCTGTCTCATCCTCTAGACTCCAAACTCCTAAAAGTACTAATTTTATGCCTGGTGAGTCACAGCTCCCAGCACATCCTTAGCGCTCTGCACGCTGTCTGCTTGTCTCCTCTGTAGAGAATGTGTTTCAGGGCCTCTTACACAGTGAAACAGATTTTGGACCCTAAGTAACTATTGAAGAATGTCATAATCTAAAGGATTAGCTACATGGAGGCAACATGGAGGAGCTGGCCGGCAGCATCCAAGTCAAAGAATGAAGCTTTCCTTTGATAAGTTCATGGATGACTTTGTTGCCACCTGATAGTTGAAAGCATTGGAAATAAATAGCTCAACACAAACAGGCTTGGACCCCTGAATCACTTAGTACGCAGTACTGGAAATGTTCATATATCTGTCTTTTCAGCAAAACTGTAAATTTCTTGGAGGTAAGAGGTTAGGCTTCAACAATATGTGAACCGTGGACTTCCAGATGTTCAAGCTGGTTTTAGAAAAGGCAGAGGAACCAGAGATCAAATTGCCAACATCCGTTGGATCATCGAAAAAGCAAGAGAGTTCCAGAAAAACATCTATTTCTGCTTTCTTGACTATGCTAAAGCCTTTGACTGTGTGGATCACAATAAACTGTGGAAAATTCTGAAAGAGATGGGAATACCAGACCACCTGACCTGCCTCCTGACAAATCTGTATGTAGGTCAAAAAGCAACAGTTAGAACTGGACATGGAACAATGGACTGGTTCCAAATAGGAAAAGGAGTACATCAAGGCTGTATATTGTCACCCTGCTTATTTAACTTATATGCAGAGTATATCATGATAAACGCTGGGCTGGAGAAAGCACAAGCTGGAATCAAGACTGCCAGGAGAAATATCAATAATCTCAGATACGCAGATGACACCACCCTTATGGCAGAAAGTGAAGAAGAACTAAAGAGCCTCTTGATGAAAGTGAAAGAGGAGAGTGAAAAAGTTGGCTTAAAGTGAAACATTCAGAAAACTAAGATCATGGCATCTGGTGCTATCACTTCGTGGCAAATAGATGGGGAAACAGGGGAAACAGTGGCTGACTTTATTTTTCTGGGCTCCAAAATCACTGCAGATGGTGATTGCAGCCATGAAATTAAAAGACACTTACTCCTTGAAAGGAAAGTTATGACCAACCTAGACAGCATATTAAAAAACAGAGATATTACTTTGCCAACAAAGGTCCGTCTAGTCAAGGCTATGGTTTTTCCATGGTCATGTATGGATGTGAGAGTTGGACTATAAAGAAAGCTGAGCACCGAAAAATTGATGCTTGTGATCTGTGGTGTTGGAGAAGACTCTTGAGAGTCCCTTGGACTGCAAGGAGATCCAACCAGTGCATCCTAAAGGAGACCAGTCCCAGATGTTCATTGGAAGGACTAATGCTGAGGCTGAAACTCCAATACTTTGGCCACCTCATGTGAAGAGCTGACTCATTTGAAAAGATCCTGATGCTAGGAAAGATTGAAGGCAGGAGGAGAAGGGGACAACAGAGGATGAGATGGTTGGATGGCATCACCGACTCGATGGACATGGGTTTGGGTGAACTCCAGGAGTTGGTGATGGACAGGGAAGCCTGGCGTGCTGCAGTTCATGGGGTCACAAAGAGTCGGAAACGACTGAGTGACTGAACTGAACAGGTTATGTATGTCCTGTTAATCTTGCTTCCCTGCCCTCTGCCTACCATGCTGCACAGTATGGGAGTGCGATCACGTGAAAGCTAAATGGATAAAGTCGAAAAATAAGAACCTCCTTCAGTTAAGGCAAAAGGCTAAAAGGACAATGCGGGCTGGTAAGGAAGAGGAAAGGTGTCCACATGCAGACCAGAGGCTCCCAGTGCAGGAGGTCGCTTGCTTCCCTGACAGAGGCAAGGGGGAAGCTGGAACGTGGAAGCACAGAACAAGATCTAAAACAGGAGAGAGAGCGGAGGTGAAAGGAGGCAAAGAGAGGACTGAGAGGCCATAAATAAAGAGGTGAACACCAAGGTCAGAAGATGAGAACAGTCTTTGTTAAAACCACTGATACAGGAAAAGTGGGAAGAAAGATGAAAATACAGCTCAACACAATGACAAGGGAATAGAGGCAGGAGTCCAAGGAGAGCCTAGAAGATCTCTTGAGCTGGCTCTTAGTAAAAGCAAGAGCTGTATGTGGGGAGGAAAGGAAAGGACTGCTGCTGGTGCTGCCAAGTTGCTTCAGTCGTGTCCAACTCTGTGAGACCCCATAGACGGCAGCCCACCAGGCTCCTCTGTCCCTGGGATTCTCCAGGCAAGAACACCGGAGTGGGTTGCCATGTCCTTGCATGCATTGGAGAAATGCACGAAAGTAAAAAATGAAAGTGAAGCCGCTCAGTCGTGTCCGACTCTTCATGACCCCATGGACTGCAGCCTACCAGGCTCCTCCATCCATGGGATTTTCCAGGCAAGAGTATTTGAGTGCGGTGCCATTGCCTTCTCCAAAGGAAAGGACATTGGCTCAGAATCCACAATGCTGCCCAACTTTGGAGCAGGTGCAAACCACAGCCACCTTTTTGTTTTTCCTTTTTCCCATCTCCTTTTCTTCTCCATCCATCCTCCTGCTGTCTCTCCTTTCCTCCTGTTACAAAAAGTGTTGGCCAAATAAGACCACATACTTCTTTCAGGTTAGTGGAATGGATGCATTAGAGTTCTGCCTTTTTCTGTCTCGATGACATGGGTACAGAGAAGGCCTAGATGTCCTTCTAGTGTCTTTTCAACAATGAGCCTCATGGAACAGAAAAGTAATGGCAGAAACCACAACAGACCCTAGGACATCAAGGTGGCATGCCTCATTTCATGACTTGCAGTCAGCAAGTGGATACCATCACGTCTAAATTATTAATCATCTAACGAACAACCAAATCATAGTATGGACTCTGGTATTCTGGGAGGAGGGGAGGAATGCTACTGACTCCAAGCACCCATTGGCTGGGTGTTCCTTCCACATGTGAAAATCTAGCCACCACAACTGGGACCCAAGGCCACACACTCTACAAAACTGTGAAGGTCCTTCTATTATAACATATTGTTGTTGTTCTTATAGTTGTTGTTTAGTCACTAAGTTGAATCTGACTCTTTTGCAACCTCATAGACTGTAGCCCAGAAGGCTCCTCCATCCATGGATTCTCCAGGCAAGAATACTGGAGTAGGTTGCCATTTCCTCCTCCAGGGGATCTTCCTGACCCAGGGATCGAAACTGCGTCTCCTGTAACTCTATAAGTTTGATGGTAAATCACCTGTAGAAAAAAAGGGAAGTGTTTATGCCCAGTAAGAATTTCACAGACAAAAGTGAGGTTCTGAGTGCAGCCCATGAAAGCTTTTCTAACCTATGCTTCACCTAAAACAGCAGCAATAAGGCTATAAAACCAACAGTGACAGTGAGATCTCTATTGGGAAATGCATTCAGCTTCCCCATTTTGGATGCCAAGAACCCAAGCAGGCTATGAGTGTGGTCATGGTGTGGACATTGGGGAGGAGGGTCTCTGTGAAGACCAAGACTGGAAATGCATAGAACTTCCCTGGTGTCCAGTGCTTAAGACTCCAAGCTTCCACTGCAGGGGCACGGGTTTGATCCTTTGTGAGAAACTAAGATCTGGCTTGCCAAGCAAAGGTGAGGCAAAAAAAAAAAAAAAAAGTAGAAATGCACAATGAGGGAAGTGAAAACACTGTTCAGACTGGGAGAAAAGATTGTGCAAATAGCTCAGTCGTGTCCAACTCTTTGGGACCCCATGGAATTCTCCAGGCCAGAATGCTGGAATAGGTAGCCTTTCCCTTCTCCAGGGGATCTTCCCAACCCAGGGATAGAACCCAGGTGTCTCACATTGCAGGTGGATTCTTTACCAGCTGAACCACAAGGGAAGCAAAGATTGGCAGAGGGGAGGACAAAAGAGAGAGGAGGGGACTTGGGTAGGTAAAGGAAAGTGCTGAAGTTCCTCCCATCTCCTTTGTATCCTCAAAATGTCTCTTTTTGGCTCCCCTTTACAAGACAGTGTGGGGAAGGATGGAGATGTGAAAGGCTCCAGCATATCCCACGAAGTTAGAGGAAATAAGAAGGGGTGGGTATTACCAATAAGAAGTAAAGTGGGAGAGAAGCTGTGTTCCAGAACAGGGAGAGATGCTAACATCTAGTTGGAGATGAGAGGTGGGTTTGTCACATGTAACATGTGTACTCATGAATCAAAAACTTGTCTATGTAGCCTGGGCACTGGTCCAAAGAGAAATCAATAGTTACTGTTCCAAAGTGGAAGAACAATTAGCAAATAATTAATTAACTATAGAGTCCTTGTGAATGCTTCTTCTGTTAAGGTTAATATTTTTTTAAGCATATTCCCAAATTTTTTTGCACACCTCTTGCATTTTCCAGGCATAATGTCTTCATCAAAGGCACTAGAATCCAGAATAAATATACACTCCTACTTTTTTAAGGAATTCACACATTTTAAATTCTATTGCAGAAAGTTGGCTTTAGTCACCAACGTCAAGCAAGGTGACTTACTTCAACCAGTTGTGTGGCCTTCAAACAAAATTATATCCCAAACTAATTTCCAATGTCTTTTTTTACTACTTGCTACAGGTTCTAACCATCAGTCATTCTCTCCCTGTAACATAAGTACCACCTGAAATTTTTCTATTTTTGTCTATTTTAAGCTATAAATCTTATCACATTCATATTCAACTTTTCACACATTGTGTCAGCTTCTCACACATTGGGTCAACTTATTTCACACATTGAAAATCAAAACTACAAACAATATTAATTATTTAAACAATGTCTGGGATTACCATCTCTTTTTGCAAATTATTTAAATAATGAATTTAACCTCATGTTATTAAAAATATTGCACAATTAAAATATTTTCCTATGTGTTTTTTTTCTAGAGAGACCTATATGATCCTGTTGGGCATAAACACAGTATAAGAGGAAATAGAGCTAAGGATATTCCCTGGGGTGCCGCACTATGGAAAAGGAAGAACTCCTTACACCGTTAGCCATTTCTTCACTAGTGGAACACACCCACCAGGAGCAATCAACAATGTGAGGGTCAAAATGGGAGAGGGCAGTCCAGTCTGATGAACAGAATCACAGTCTGGGTTTAACTACCTTTTCTCCCTCTCACTGGGGCAGTTAAGGCTGTTGCCTTAACTTTGTTTTTAATCAATTTTTTCATCCATGAGCTAAGAATAAGTCCGGTAGAATACCCACCAGGGATGATTCCACTAGGGGGAACGTAGTATTGTTGCTGCTGCTGCTGCTAAGTCGCTTCAGTCATGTCCGACTCTGTGTGACCCCATAGATGGCAGCCCACCAAGGCTCCCTCGTCCCTGGGCTTCTCCAGGCAAGAATACTGGAGTGGGTTGCCATTTCCTTCTCCAATGCGTGAAAGTGAAAAGTGAAAGCGAAGTTGCTCAGTCATGTCCGACTCTTCGTGACCGCATGGACTGCAGCCTGCAGGCTCCTGTCCATGGGATTCTCCAGGCAAGAGTACTGGAGTGGGTTGCCATTGCCTTCTCTGGGAATGTAGTGTTAGGAACATCTATTTCTCAAGGCTCATCGCCAGTCTTCATGCCGTTTTTGGTGACCACCGCTCAGGTGAACTTGAATGCCAGTTAAAATGGAGGTGTTTTCCTGATATTACAGGAAGTCTTAATATGCTCCCCTGAAAGCTTCCTGGTCAATCAGCATGATCCTGATCATTTCAGACACTGAGCTGTCAGGAGTCGTTTAGGACGAGGGGCAGGGTGTAGTTTTGGCAAAGACTGGTATCACAGTTACTAAGAGTCTCTTCCCACTTGACAGGGAAAACTCCTACAGATTCCAACCAGATAATACACAGCTAGAAAATGGGAGACTAAGAGCATGTTGTATCTTGTCCCATATGTCTGAGGACAACTACACGACCTGTTTGTTTTCACTAATGGTCCAAAGGAAGAGTTATCTTTGCCTTAAAACATGTAATGTCCTATTTATACACATTAGACAATTCATCTCTTACGATCAGAATGCCATCCAAATCTCTAAGACAACAGCGTGAGAAACACAAAGCGGTGCTGTTACTATTATTTGCATTACCTCTGTACTCACAGCTTCCATTGGTCTTTTCTTGATTTCTCCTATGTCCAAGTAACTGGGGGGAATAAAAAGAATAAGGGTTCTTTTTATTACTTTTGAATCAGCTGTGTAAATTTCTTTTCTAAAATTATTAAAAAGTAAAGCAAGCCATAGGAAATGCTTAAGCCAAAAGCAAAAAAGTCAATAGCTACTAATTTAAAGCCATGAGAGTCAGCGGAATGGCTTTCAGAGCTGACACATGTCTACTCTAAACTTGAATGAAATTGAAGCCTTAGAGATATATAGTTCTATTGTGGAACATTTTCCCCCACAATGGCTAGCCACTTACTGCATATACATTATTTCTCATTTTATATCAATTTCGATACAAAGAGAAGTTTGTGTATAAAGCTCCTTAATGGTTCTATGAATCACAGACTTTAGGCCAAAGAGATGCCATGCATTAGAGTAACAACTGTGAAAGGCTGAGAAAGCTTTTTCCCTAGGAGAGCACTTTAATGATTCAGAAATGCTCAGCCATTGGGATGGTTTAGGCTCTGGTTCAGCTAAGAGACAGATGGGTGAACTAGTTAACCTCTGGAGACCCCTATTATTCCATTACTATTTGCTATATACATTAACTACTGATCATGCTTTAGCTATGGTGCAAGCACAACCTAAAAGCTTTATACCTTTGTCAACTTCCAAGCTATATATCCATCACTGTGATCTGGCCCCACTGTGCTTCATACACAGAAGGTACTAAATAAATGTTTTAATATTAAAAATAAATATAAATCTAGCATTTAATTTACAACCATAGAAAGATACACTCTCTACCTCAACTACCATAATTGCTGAGATGCCCCCCAAAAAGCTTATATCAGAATTAATTTTGGCTATGTTTTATTTTGTTATTTTTGGATAGAACGCTTCAATCATGCCTCTAGAAATTATCATCTATTTCCCTTACATAAACAGTTATTACTTGCATAAGACAGTGCAAATTCTCCCTCTGTTTAGCATATAGTGGGTCTTTTGGAAATCTTCAGGGGATAGTTTCTGACAAAATAACAACACATTCTAACTGTCATGTGCAGGAAAGTCATCTCAGATCCACCAGATTAATACAGTAGGATCAACTTCCCAAAATGCATATGGAAAACTTGGGGGAAAGTAACAATCTTTAGATGTCTCTTCCATAAAATAAACAGTTTGATAGCTACCTGAAGTTTAATCATGGTTTCAAAAATTTTAGAAGAAATATGAGTAAAAGATATTCAAGAAGAAAGTTGATCACTTTCATCTGAAAAATATTTTCCACCATGGCTATCTTCCCCAGCATTATTCAGGGTCTACCTGACATGAATTACCTTCAACATGTTTGGATTTTCCTTTGTTCTGCCCGTTTCCTAATTTGTTATATAAACTGAAAACTGCTAGTTGTATATTCAGCAAATATATTCAGCATTTAAATCTTCTTGGCTTCTATCACTATAATCATAGATACTACCACTTTAACACAAATAAATAAATTATTCATCTGTCAGCATGGAAAATAAACATGGAGACTGTTATAACAAACTCAGGGTTTTTGTGTGTGAGTGAAAAGCAAAAATAGCCATGTAAATCTCTAATTATATATGTATATGTGTGTGTGTAAAGAATGATTTGAAGTGCACTTTCTATTTGGTTTGGAACTGTACATGTTTTTATCTTTTGAGTTGGTAATGCTAAATAAACAAAAGAGAATATGAATTATTATTAAAGTGGGCCTGGAATTTTGAGCTGTTAATAGATTCTGAAGCATTAAATTGCTTTATATGAAAGTTATTTAACTTTAAAAATTAATGAAGTATATGATGAAAGAGCCTGGACATCGAGATGCTTTGCATTCATAGAACACTTTGGTGTTTACAAAACGCCTTCACATCCACAGCATTTACTTTCTACAATAACCCTCTGAGGTAGGAATGGTTATGTTCCTTTTCTGTTAGGAAACTGATAATTCACAAGGATTATCAACTGAACTGTACAACGATACAGAGCTAATAAACGGCTCAGTCTCAAGTCTCCTGATTCTCAGTTTTAAGTTCTAAGTTTCTTTGAAGCATAGTTTCATTTAGCGCTTTTCTAAAAAAAGTTAGACAAAGCATACTAAAGAAAGTTTCAGAGAAGGGAAATTAAAGCCAAATATATCCCTCACCTCCCATGAAAAGAATATCTGGCATAACAGAAAGCAGAACACTTAGAACTCAAGCTAAACAAACACATAAGGAAGTATATTACACAAAATTAGTGATATTTAGAGAAATAGTTCTATACAGTTAAAATCAGGATTCACAAGCACAGATTTTATGGTAAAGATTTTTTGGCCATCCTGAGGCCCAAAGTGAATTTTAATTAAAATACATTTAAAACTGTGTGTGGTTGAGGGGGGGACGGTAACTACAGAGTTATCATACAATCCAGCAATTCCACTCCTAGGTATATACCCAAGAGAAATGAAAACTTATGCATAATTGTTCATAGCAGCGTTATTCATAATAGCCAAAAGTGAAACAACCAAACATCCATCAACTGATAAAGGATAACAAAATGTGCTATAGCTATACTACACAATATTACTCAGTCATGAAAAGAAAGAAGTACTGATACATACTACAATATGATGGGCCTTTAAAACATGATACTAAGTGAAGGAAGACAGAAACACACGAAGTCACATATGACTACTTTTACAGGCAGACCTTGTGTCATTGCACTTAACTGATATTGTGGTTTTCTACAAATTGAATCAGGTTTGTGGCCACCCTGAATAGAGCAAGCCTATCGGTGCCATTTTTCCAACAGCATTTGCTCAATTCAGCTCTCTGTGTCACATTCTGGTAATTTTCACAATATTACACACTTCTTATATTAGTGTATTTGTTATGGTGATCTGTGGTTAACGATCTTTGAGGTTACTACTACGAACTGCTAAAAGCTCAGATAATGGTTAGCATTTTTTAGCAATAAAATATTTTTTTAAATGAGGCAGTTACTTTTTTTAGACATAATGCACACATAAGAACATTTATTATACTGGTAAACCAAAAAAACTCCTGTGACTGGCTGTATTGCACTACTGCAGTGGTCTGAAATAGAACATGCAATATCTCCAAGGGCTGTCTGTATATAAAATGCCAGGACAGATCCCTAGAGACAGAGAAACTAATCACCACTGATCAGTGGTTACCAGAGGAAGGGGGGACGTGGAAATTGGGAAGGTACAGGATTTCTTTGGGGAGTGATGGAAATGTTCCAACATTAGTTTGTGGTGATGGTTGCAAAACTCTATGAATATACTAAAACCACTGTGGTTTATGTTATGTGAAATCTACCTCAGTAAAACTGTAAAAAAAAAATGGAATATTAGATTCTAACTGTCCCACAGTACCCACCCCCACGAGAAATAATTTTTCTCAAACGCCATATAATTTTACTTTGCTAACTGCACTCACCTCTTTGTACTCTGCATTAAAATTACTGGTGTGCACACAGTCTATCTCCTGTTAGATTGTGACCTCCAAAAGAACAAGTTGTGTCTTATCTCTGTTCCCTTCACGACCAAAGGCACAGTTTGCCAATGCAATGAACACCCACAGTAAGTAAGCTCCCAGCCAGGAACTGGGGACAAGCATCACTAACGACCTCTGTCCTTCAAGATTTAACCATCAAGCATCTGGTGACAGGCTTGCCGACAAATATAGTAAGCCAGTAAACTTTTCCAAGCATCAAGGCAATCGCCTTAATGTACAGGTGGTGGGAGGAGGGGCCGCACAAAGTGGGGCGTGGTCAGTTCTGCCCGGAATGGAAGTCTAAAGAATTTCAACAGTGAGGAGAATGTGCAGAAAGCACTTTTTCGACCGGTGACATTTCAGTATCCAGTTTTTCCGAGTCATTTTTAAGGACATTATTTCAACTAAATCGATAGATTCCCACACTGTAAATTAACTATACTCCAATCAAAATAAAAAATAAAATGATAGGTCCCAAGAAAAAAGTGGAAAGAAAGAATATGAAATGCGAAATATCTAACATGACGTATGTACTACTCTTTCCAAATAGCTAGTCATTGAATACTTTTTTTAAAAGATTCTCATCCATCATCACACCTCTAGAGTCTGTTCCCACTGCTCCCTAAGTGAGCTTTCTTCTTCAACCACGCTTTCAACCTTTAATGCAACTGCAGTGGGAGCTTTGAGGGCCACCAACTCGCACAGCCACAGCCCCTGAGCCCACCGAGGTGGGGGTTACTCCTCTCCACCTTAGCAACCCCTGAAACGATGGGCAGCGGGGACAGATGGACTCACTTGAGTTTCTTGAAGGCTTCCTGGCCCCCGGCCACGTAGTTGCCCCCGCTCTGGATCTGGTCTAGCTTCCAGATGCGGTGCCCGGTCCGCGGGGTGTAGATGTTCCGAACCGCTCCGAAGGGCGCCTGGACGCCGCCCGTCACCTCCTTGAGGAAGACGTCGAAGCTGGACACCTTCTTCTCGTGGAAGACGACGCGGCGGCCCGTGAAGAAGGGGTCCCCGTTGCGGTACACCAGCACGCTCTTCACGACCGGCTGCGACAGGTGCCCGGACCGGCACTGGTGCGGCTCATCTTCCCCTCGGGACTCCCGCGCGGCTCGCTTCTCCGGGGGGAGGCACCGCGGTTGCCCCAGCGGCCTCACCGCACACGCGCGGCGCGGGGTCGCGTGCTGAAACGAACGCGAAACAGACAAGCCCGCGGGTCACCGCGAAGCAACCGCGCGCGCCCGGCGTCCACCGGGCGGAGACCCTGCCGCTGCAGGAATCACCGAGCACGTTCAAGTAGTTCACCCGAGTCTGCACCACCAATCAGCGCTCGCCGTGCGCGCACACACCTGTTTCTCTTGCTACCGGCGGAATCAAGGTGTAACCACCTCTGCACCGGAGCTGCGCCAGGGGCGGGAAACAGGCAGACTGCGTGCGCCCGGGTGGGAGAGAGGTGAGGACACACGGCACGTGCACGAACTGTATAATTATAAATACGCTGAAACTTCTTTCCCGGCTCCCACTTCTCAATCTCCTGTTTGTTCCCGAAATCAAGTAATTAGAGTTTGCACTGAAACTGCCCAGCTTTTTCCTCGGTGGGAGATAAATGCCTAAAGTGCACTGAGATAGAGGAGAGTCGAGCGTCCGAGACCCCTCGCCCCCGCCCCTCCCGCAGCCAAGACCTGCGCCGCCCCCAGCGAAGCTCCCGTGGGCATCCTT